>JAFIDM010000001.1:27092664-27110195 GCA_023159025.1 Thereuonema tuberculata
AAAAACTGTTTACTACTATGGAACGTCGCTGATCCCCTACCCGCTGTTCGCTAAGCCCTAATGATGGATGACGTATGGTGAATGCGTGGTGTAATGGCTGTTTGTAACCTGTGAGATGAGTCTCTAACTGTGTAATGGTGTAGAAGTCGCGCATAAGATCCTGGTTCATCTGCGATGACTATCGGGTACACTAGAGTGGGTTTTCCAGTCAAAGTGGTCGCTTGTTATTATTATTACTATTATTATTATAAAAAAAAAAAAATATGTCATTATCAGAACCCGTTGATAGAGACATTTCCCTAATGGGACTTCCCTAAAGGGACTGAGTTTACCTATCTATGTTAATAAAAATATATATATATATTCGTACTTTTATTATTTTTATTATTCGGGCTTTTGGCAATCCTGGTCGTTGACCATGACAACAGATAAGAGCTTTGAACCGTTAGCCAAAGAATTGTTACCGAGAGTAAGTCAGAGGAGGCAGCTCAAATTATATCCGCAGAAACAGACGAAATACCAGCAGAAGAAAATAATATCTAAGCTCACACCGAGATTCGAACCTAGGTTCCGACACATCTGCTTCTTGTAAGGCAGATTGACTACAAGCCTATGGTGGAACAGTCTACTTTCTCACAAAGTAGTTAAATTATTGTATCATTTGAAAAATTTTAAAACGATTTATTTTTCAAAGGATAATGAGCAGATCTGCCCCACCGCTGTATAGCGATAAGATATATAAGTAAGGAAAGATCTCCATCAATAGAACAGTTGTTATTATTACGACTTGCCTCAATTATTAATCCATTCGGAGTTATATAATTCTAGATATGACGTTTGATTGATTTATTGTGGTGAATGTGGGTGGCAGGAAAGCCAACCACCTACAGGTGGAGAGTGTTTGGCTGTTGGTGGTTGGCTTCCCTGCCACCCACATTCACCACAATCAATCAATCACACTGTTAATAATTACTATTAGTAAGTAACAATTAATATTATCATTTATTTCAAGTACATAATAATTATTGACATATAATAAATGAAAATAATATTTACAGTTACTGAAAATAATTATTAAATGATAATTAATTAATACATCCGGGAAATAAGATGTCAATGAGATATAAGTCGTATATAATTCCGAACGGACTAATAACTGAGACGAGTCGTAATAATAACATATGTTGTATGTAAGGAGATCGTTCTATAGGTATATATCTTATCACTATACAGGGTGGGGCAACTTCTCACCGACTTTTGCTCATTGTTCTTTTCAAGTAATGTACAGTAAATCAATTAAAAGAAATATAGGTAATTGTCTATGGGAACATTTTGCAGCTGCGATTGTTGCCAGCGAAACTTCTTTAAAAATCAAAGATGTCATCGCGGATGTCAACAAGGTAATCAAACAATGATTACGCTATGGCTAATTTTTTCACCAGTGACTAAGAAATTTTCTCTATAATAAAAAGAATAATTGTCTTAAGACATGTTCCTGAGCTAAAATTATGCTATTCAGGAAAAATTATCTATTTACTAAATATGTTAGATGTGTGAGATGCTACAAAAAGGATATAATTGAAGGTGACAACAATATGTAAGAAAAAAGTTGTACAAAAATAAAATAAAAGAAAATTCAGTCGTAAACAAAAAAATTGCTTTAAACAAATTTCATTAGGTTATCTATTATTCTCACAATTATTTTTCATTATTGTAGAGCTCTTAAAACTAGTTGTTTAATGTAGTAAAAGTATTTTCCTCGTTTGAACTGAGATTTTATTGAATATTCTCAATAATCAATTCATCTATTGGGTACCATTTGAACAACATTAGATTTATTTTTAAATATTACAAATTTGAAATTTAGATTTTTCTTATTTGTTTTCTTGATTTTTTATTGTTCGTTCGTTTTTTGTCTGTTTTTTGGCACATCAGGATGAAATGGCTAAACAGCTTTCAATATATTTGGTATATTGCTGAAAATGATCCAACTAAAGCACAGATTTTGTATGCAGCCCTGTGATCCTTCGCTAGAGCAGTTTGGAGCACAGTTATTTTGATCCCTCACATGAGCCCTCAGAACTGAACTATTCAAAAAAATACTGTCTGATCAGTCCCCACTACGCAATGGAATTCCGAAAGTATATCTCGTATGTATTTAGTAAATATTACATTTTTATTGTTTAAATTCTGCTAATGCCTTAACCAATTTCTAAATTAACTAAGAAATTATTCAAAATACTGTTATGTTCTATCCGTGGTTTAATAAACGCACACGCGATGAAGGGGTTAGAGGGCGTGTCTGCGCAGTGGAATCCATTAATTAATTGGTTAAAATATGTCGATGCTGGGCCCAAAATCTCGCTAATTAACTCAAAAAAGTGAGGGAAGGATTAGATAAGGGAAACCGGCGCTTCCCTGCGAAGCTGGTGGGGTGGGATTTGTTTACAAACAGGGCCGAAGCAGCTCGCGATGCTCCCGCGACGCAGTCTGGACAGATCGGAGGGTTTCAGAATAGCCGGGGCACCTAAAACGTTAGTCCCCCACGTAGGCCGAGGCGAGGGATAAATAAATCAAGGAGTTAAGATAGGTTATGTCTAGTGAGTAACATGGATAACAGTTTTGGAAGAACGGATAACTGATTTAATAAAGGAATAATATATATTTACAGGAGAGTATAGTGAGGATAGATAATGAATACATAAATATACATATCTTACCCCGGGGATTTCAGACGAAACAAAGAATAATATAAAATCACACACTTATTTCTAATGCAGATGACAGTCAATTTCAACAGTGTTCATGCGCGCCTGCATTGTTCACTTGAGCACAAACAGTTCGTGGCACTTCTCTAAAGTGTAATAAAGTCCAGTGCCTAGATGAGTTGAACCTAGATGAGTTCACTTGTTTCAGTGGATTCTCTCGGTGACGCAACTTGTAATGAGGTTTTTGTAATAATTATTTATGTTTATTTATTTAAATAATTATGTGTATTTACAATCTCTCAAATAATGTATGTTTAGTAATTTGAAGTCTTAGAACATGTAAATTAGGTTAGTGGCAAATCCCTATATAAATGGACGACTACAAGTCGGCAAGAAGAACGGAGTTCGGGAGTTCGATAGCGGAGATGGATAGCTGACACGGAAGAGGCCAGTTCGGCAGAAGAGAAGGGTGAACGGAATGCGGTCGGCAAGAAGACATCATTCGGGGACGAGGCGTGTGTCGTCGAGTCGAAAAGCGTGTGGTCGCTGTACTGAATGATGCTTTAATCGCTCATGAAGGTATGAATAACCCGTCTGCGTTAGAAGCCACCGTAGCCTACTCTGTTCGTGTGTCGATAAAGAGTGAAGAACCCGTCAGCAGAATCCCGAATGAAGAAAGAAAACTTCACAAAGAGTCAAACCAGATTTAAGTAATATAGTGAGATAAATTTGTCAGTAATTGTATTTTGACAGTAATGTAAATTTGTGTAAAAACAGATATCAAGTATCAAGTCGATACTTTTGTAAATTTAGCTGTATTAAATTAAGCAACTTAAACTGTGTGTTGAACCCATTAAAAGAATTTATTGTTAAGCCACCACCGCTCACCCATTTCTTTACACAACTTGCAGATCCGGGGATTTGGAAGAACGCTCTTCCAGACGCAACTAGAATCTTCGGGATGCGAGCTTAGGTGGGACGACACTACTTTCTTTGCTGCTACACACTTTCTCAAAAGGAAACGCTTTCGCTGAGCAGGCCGGAGACTTGAAAGAACGCTCAAACTGATGCAATACTTGCTCCGGGGATGCAAACAATGGATGGTCCTTGCATTTCTGGCAGACTGCAGTTGGTTTCTTTTGAGATGAACAAAGCGCCTTTGCTTGGCCGAGTTTACCTAGCTTTTGCAGTGGCGAGCAATTCGAAGGGCAACAAAGTTAGCTGGCTGCCCTTCTCGCGTGCTCGCTCTCACTGACTGTTTTTCTTATTTCACTTCCTCTCAAACTTATTTACCCTGTTGTGACGTCTCTTATTGCAGAAGGTGTCGAGCTGTCTAGAAGCCATCTGCCGAAAAAGCTGTAAGGTGAAGGGAAGAACAAAGGGGGCAATAAATGTAGAGAGGGGATAGGTAAAATAGAAGCCAGATGGGTAAGAGGCTGAGAGATCAGCCAACACAAAAGAACACAAAAGATCATCTGGGAAACATCTCTTTCGAGAAGAAAAAGAAGCATTTCGGCAAAGAAGCATTTAGACAAGAAATACGAAAGTATTTCTAGTGATGAAAATAAATGATAGGAAAGAGAGAAAATGATGTAACAATCACAGGGCCATTACAATACTAAGTAGTGTATATATATATATATAAATATATTTTTATATACAAACGTAATGTGTTTATCTCATCTTTTTTATTGATATTACATTATATTGCATTCACAGAATTTCATTCAGAGAATATACTTCATATTTCATTCAGAGAATTCCTGGACTTTCTCAGGCTTCTTTTTGAAAATTAATAATACATAGATTCAATATTTTAATAATTACAAGTATTTTCATGCTACTTTGTTTTAAAACAATTTACAGACATGTTAGTCTTCTGATATAAGAAAACTTATATTCCCGTTTTGTCGGGGAGAAGTATCATTAAAATATCATTAGCAACAATGACAACAATTGCAACAATTCCGTCTTTCGCAACAATCACATTTATAATAATAAGGAAATTAAGGCAATATCAATTATATTTTCAGAGACCCGTCAGAAGACGTTGGAAAGCATTGTGATTGGTTATTAATCGCTAACCCTAACTTGTTTACGTCTACTTTGTTTTAAATAATTTATAACAATTCCTTTAAAACAAGCTTTTTCTTTCGACTTTAACAATTTATAACAATTTCATGTGAATATCACTTTTTTTTAATACTTTTTTGAAACTTTCTATTGAATATTTATTCACTTTCAAACCTTTTGCCTTATTTAGTCAATTAAAACTGTTTATAACAAGTGTCTCTTTAATCAGTCTTGCATCTCTATCTTTTACCTGATAAAGGACTTCGGTTATTGGGCCCAGGCTGTTTTTTTCCGAGAGGCAATGATCTGCCCAGTCTGAAATGTGTCGTTTATTGTTCTTGAATGCTTTTACCTGTTCCCTCACCCTCTTTGGGGGGGGGGGTCCTACCCTTGCTTCCAAAATATATGGCGCTGTTTTAAGTAGGATCATTATCAGCATCATTAGCCATTTCATCGTGATGAGCGAAAAATTCCTTGTCTGGAAATGAACCAACAATAAAAAAAACAAACAAATAAGAAAAACTAAAGTTCAAATTTGTTATATTTAATAATAAATCTAATGTTGTTCAAATGGTATCCAACTGTAATGAAGTATTGTCATAATTATATATGTTAAAATATATTGTTACAGGTGGAATTGTCTGACCCCCCCCCCCCTAGAAAGTGGTGTCAACTGACTCCAATCCACCTCAGTTAAGAGTAGTTTCACCCGACCCAGTCTTCCTCTCAAGAGTGACTCTTTCAGAGTAAAAGGTAGGCTGGAATCGGGTTTATAAGGCATTGTGTGTCATTGGTGGCTGGCAGCCACGAGAAGATAAACCGAAGCCAGAGAAGACACGGCATTTACCGAAGAGTCTCAGAGAAGTCCGTTGGGTCCTCACTCGTTTACGGAGAAGAGAAACCTAAGCCGAAAGATGCACTTGTTACCGAAGAGTTCCGAGAAGTCAGCTTGTCTTCAGTCAGTTACGAAGAAGTTAAACCTAAGCCGGAGAAGACGCCCCTGTTACCGAGGAGTCCCCGAGAAGCCCGCTTGTCTTCAGTCGGTTACGGAGAAGCTAAACCTAAGTCATAGAAGACGCCCCTTTGATTAAGTAAACCGAATCTGGACTAAAGTTTGAGAAATAAAGTCAATTTAGTTTTATTATCTTGTTCTCATCGCATTCTGTACCCCCTCCCGCCGCTGAACTATTCGTGCCAACACGAAAGCAATATTTTAATAATTATGCATGTATAAATGTTTTTATAATTATGAATGTTCTTCTTAATCTTGTGTGACGTCACAATAAGCAAAGCAGGATTGTGGGGAACCCGCGATTAAGGACTGCTAAAAGTCAACGAGGGAAGTTTCGGCATAGGAGAGAAGAGAGAGCGGACGGTGGGGATCAGGGCTTGGTCGTCAATGAGGATAACGTGAGTCGTTATTGCACCGTATTTCTCAATCGCATTGCGCATCGCTTAATAAGAAGAATTGGACGCTAGTGTATTTCAGAACTTACCAACGAACAAAGAAGACGGCGCAAGATTTCAATCGGACCAAGATATATGAGACAAATAGACTTTAATTATACTTTTGTTAGAAGACTGAACTTTATGTATCAAATCAGATACTCTATTGTAAATTAAGCAACGTTAAGCTGAAATATAAACTGTTCAATAATTTAACCGTAGAATTTAATGTGTTCATTTAATTTAGTCACGTAGGTTTACACAAATTCTTACACCCAATATATGAATTGATTATTGAGAATATTCATAATCAGTACCAACGAGGAAACAATTTCATGTGAATTTCCAGTAAATGCACATGAAATTGTTATAAATTGTTAAATTCGAACGAAAAAAGATTAAAACAAAGTAGTCGAATAGAAATATTTGTAATTATTAAAAATTTGAATATATATATTATTAATTTGCAAAAAGAAGCCTCTGGAAGTCCAGAAATTCTCTGAATAGAAAAGATGAGATAGTTTAAAGTAAATGAATGAAATGTAATCAAGTAATGTGGTTATATTGAGCATGCAGCGCTGGGCCTAACTTTTGTGGACTGGAGAGGGGATGAAGAACAAAATAAAAAAGTGCTTTTATTTCACACTCGACCATAATTAAGCTATTCCCCAATATTATGGAAATCCATCTACCTGTTTTACCGTGGTGCACATGTTCACAAAGAAGCACACTCAAGTACAGAGAAGAAAAACGTTCCAGTTTAATGATAAAATTTCACAGGTTCTGTCAACAATCAGTTCCGAATTAAAGAACAACTGTTCTTTAATACTGCAAATTATTTTTTAATTTTTTTTTTAAATTTCAATTAATTTTCTCTGTTTTTATTTAGAAAGAATCTATGAAGTAATTCATATACTTGTATAAGAAAGAAATTAAATATTTTCTTACTCTCAAATAGAAATCCATTGCAGACCATTTTCCAGAAGTTAATGTTGATGTTTTAAATTTCAAATATAGCCAAGATACACCATCAGTAATTTTCCAATCATCTATAAAAAATTGAAATTAAATTGGGGAGCATTATTCTTACCAAATACGTTAAAAATAAAATGATTAAGTATTCCTTAAATATAATATCTACAAAGCACAAAAAGATTTGTGCCCTTTAAATTTAATAAGTATTCGACTAATTTGAGTGCAGTTTTCGCCGTTCGGTAGAAGACGTATCAGAGATGGTTAATGACTATATACCATCACTTTATTGCAATTCACCAAATTGTGGCTTATATCTTTGGAGCCATTCAATTAATTTTGATGCTGTTTTCAGATTTTTGTGGAGGGTTAAATTCTTCTTCTTAATATGATTTCTAAATCCTATAGTAACAGGAACAATAAGATATTTTTCATGAGTTCAGATTTGAAAGTCTTAATCTACGTTTATTTTCAACTCACCATATCTTTTTAATGGATTTATCGGTTTTCATGAAACTTTCACAAGTATATAAAAAGGGTTTTTAAGGGTTCTAACAAAGCTTATTTAAATGGCTTAATAGGTTTTCAATAAATACGATGTATTGATTGATTTATTATAAGCTTTGACTCCGCTAATGTGGGAGAAAGACCCCGAGCTCTCCATTGTCACATTGGTAGGATCACGTTGGAAGGCAGTTAATTTAACTGCGCATAAAATATTCATAGAGGCCAGCGGAGACTTCTAGAATTTTCTATACTTTATTTTTAATGTGTATTTTTAGACTTCTGAAAGAGCCTTATATCCCCGGTTTGTCTGTCTGTGGACACATATCCCACAATGTTTCGCAAAGGCTTCTATTAGCTCAGTTGTAGATGGCCTGAATGTTAAACGTTGTAGGTGGCCTGTCAGCTCAGTTGGTTAGAGCGGCGTGCTAATAAACCGAAGGTGGTGGGTTCGATCACCTCATGGGCAATACTTATTCTAAATTTTTTTCTTCCCATTTTAAATCTTTTCACAGTTTCATAGTTCCTCTTTTTTTTATTCCAGTTGATACTTTTCAGTGTTTTTTTTTGAGTTACAAAAGTGATGTTTTTGGAGTTACAAATAGTGATTTTTCAGTATACTATCTAATAGAAATAGTGCTTCTTTCTTTCTTGATTCTTTGTTTTATTCGAATTGATACTTTTCAGTGATTTTTGAGTTACAAATAGTGATTTTTCATTATTCTACCTAATAGAAATAGTGCTTCTTTCTTCCTTGATCTGTTTTTCTTTTTTTCCCACATCTCTAGTGTATACCCACTTGTTTTTCAATATCATATAGAATTTGGGCAAATAAGAATATTATATTTAAAATATTGTAATGTTTTGGCAATTATGTTTCTAATTGTCATTTTCAAATTACAATAAACAGACGGATCGGAAATAAATAAACAATCTTGAGATTCAAAAAAAAAAGGTTGAATACATTCATTATTGATGTGGGGAAGAGAAGGACACATAAGTCAAAAAAACAATATAAAGTGAGTTGTAGTCATCGTGGCCTAATGGATAAGACGTCTGATTTCAGATCAGAAAGTTGCAGATTCAATTTTTGTCCCGGACGTTTTATTGTAAAAATTATTTCTATTTTCCATTCTCACAGGAAATTGCGCCGGTTTGAGTTAAGAATGACGATTATTTCATATAAATAGGGGTGGGTAAGACGGCATGGGGTCACAAACAGACTCGCGCGAGCATTTTCTAGACCACCCCGGCGCAGTCTATTCTAAAGTAAAGATGACTCAAAAGCCGTTGTGAAGCACTGTGGTTGGCTTACTAATCACTATCCCTACCTTTTTTATTTTTAGTTAAAGTATTGGAGATTCCACATTTTTGTTAATTATTTATTATTAGTATTATTGTTACGATTATTAAATGTATCTACTTTGTTATTATTTTGTTACTAAATTTTATTTGACACCAAGATAAAGTACATTCAATTGTTTAGTTGATGTTCTTACTACTTTTATTTTTCTGAAGAATATTTGAATTTGTATAAAATGCTCCCACATACACAAACATACGTATGGAGATTAATAAATCATCATCATCATATTTTCAAATATTCTTAATTAATTGCAGGACGTAGGTCTCCGAGTTTTTTCCAGTGCTTTCGTCAAAAACTTTTCTTTTACAATCGAAACCAACAAAACCTTTAATTTTATCCATCCATCTAACTTGTAGACGATTTCTTGACCTCCTTTCATTTCTCGGATTCCAGTTTAGAACGTCTATCGAACATCTATTATTATTACGCCTTGCTGCATGGTCAACTCAATTCCCATTTGAGTTTCTTTATAATAATACTAATATCAGACACATGTGGTTTGCTCTCACCCACACACTTTTTCGCGTAATTCCTAACATGCATCTTTTCATGCTTCTTTGAGTTGTCTATTGTCTCTGAATTGTTTTCGTGGTCAAAAATCATGTCTCAGTGCCGTATGTTAGAACAGGTAAAATTCATTAGTTAAAAAGAAATTTCTCTTTAAGCCTAATGGCTTTGCTCCTTTCAACATTGCAGTATTTCTGCCAAAGCCCTTCCAGCCACTCTGATTCTACAATTAATTTCCGACACAATGCTTCCGTCCCTGCTAATATGTTGTCCAAGATGTACGTAGCTGCTAAATTCCTGTATTTCAGAATTACCAATTTTAATTGATTGCTATTAATAAACACATTTGTACCTAATCATTGTATTGTTTCATTTTAGCATTAATCCAACTTTTAAGATTTCACTAGTTCTTTGTCATCAATTTCAATTCCGTAGCTTCTTTAGTTAGGACAAGTATATCGTCTGCTAACCGAAGATGGCTTAATTGGTCGCTATAAATACCTCTTGTTTTTCCAGTCTAATTTTTTGAACACTTCCTCAAGTAATGCTGTAAATAGTTTGAGAGAGATGTCCTCGCTGATTTTTTTTCTGTATCTTTGTACAAACGAATTATTGCTATCTCATCATGTTTATGTTTATGTTTATTGTAGTGAATGTGGGTGGCATAGAAGCACAGCACTGTGACCAGAGGTCTATTGTACTAACCCACGGAAAGAAGGACAGATGGAGAGAAAGACTGAGAAAGTATGGTGGGAGAAGTGCAGGGGAAACGGGAGAACCCCGAGAAAACCTGCCCAGCGCGGATCGTCCACCATCACGAAACCCACATGAGAACCGAACCCCGGTACTCAGAGGTGAGAGGCCGATGTCATAGCGACAACGCCAACCGCGCGGCCGCTATCTCATCATTATAAAGTTTTTTGATAGCATCTAATAGGTAGTTTTGGTTTCCCAAAGCACTAATAATAGTAGTCAGGTTAACTGTGTCAAAAGCCTTTTCTTAGTCAATAAATCCAATACAAAGTGGCATCGTGTATCTATTGGTTCTCTCAATGACTTCTCTTAGAACATGAATGTGATCAATCAATAATTGAATTAACATTTCTAAAATAAATATTCAAAATGGCGATTTCAACTAACAACCATATTTTGAACAGAAGTACGTATTCAGACGCTACGTATCCAGTCGTTTATTGTACCTAAGACATATTTGAAAAGTGCGGACTTACCTGTTGCAATTTTAATGCATGTTGCACTAGAAGTCTTCTCCGTTGTAATTTGATAGGAAAAACAATCAGTATCATTCATCTGAGGTGTACACTTTAAACATAATTTAAAAGAAATAGTTGTTGATTATTCATAGTAAAAGAAAAATAATATTAATCACAGTTTATTTTAATGCTGAAGATTTGTATTAATGATTTTGGTTTTTTTGGAAACCTAACAATACTGATTTCATTTTAAAATAAATTTGAATAATATTTACTCTTCCATTTCTCACAGACTTAATTCAATCTGTTAAATGTGTAGAATAGTGTGAAGTAAATATTAATTAACGAAAATTGTAAAATTGTATCGTATAATTACAATGCTTATAATTTCCGAAACTTGAATTATAACTAATTTTGCATTAAATAACAAAAAAAAAAAAATCATTTTACTTACTCTGTACGTTGGATGTATTTTATCGTGAGTGAATCCATAAATTCCCCAAAGTTTTTCCATAGTCATTTCAGGAAGTCTTAAAAGTTCAGAAAATGGCAAATCTTCCAAATCATTTTGGGAAAGATTGAAGTGTTTCCGATATCTTTCCCACAATTCTCTTGTCACTGGATTCTTTCCATTAAGCTGCAAAGGACAAAGATACATCATCGGAGCCGGAAATCTTTCCAATTTCGTGAATTCCACTGATATTCCTGGTTTTCCAAAGTTATATTCATAAATGTAATTCCCACTTAAGTAGATGCATATTATGATGAATAAAATGTAAAAAATTAAATTTGGTTTTACATTTGACACAATGGACGATTCTCTGTTGGATGTTTTATTTTTTAACTGCAACTCTCTTTGGTGTGTTCTTGTCCTGTAATGAACACTTGAACTGCGTTGATCAATGGCTCTAAACTGAAGTTTTTCCAATCTCTGAGACCGTGAGTGAAATGGTTTGATTCTCAGGTTTTGCAGTTCAAAAGATCTCATTAATATCCCACTAGGAGCGATGGATCTAGACTTCAGATTTTCCAATGTCCTTGTGGTGAGAAAAAAATTAAAAGATCTAGATCGCATATTTTGCATTCGAGTCTGTTTCTTTTTAATGCTGCGAGGGTCAAAATGACTAGACCTCATACTTTCGACATTTCTGATCTTTCTGGAATGTGGAAATGGCTTAAATCTAAAGCGTTTTTGAAAGGATACTTTTTTTGAAATTCGATGAGAGACGAATCTCACAAAATAAAAGTTTTTCTTATAAGTCAGGTTTTTCATCATTCAGTTAGAGTCACCTTTTAATGAAACAAATATTTTGAATTTAGGAAAACGTGAGTCTGTCAAAATCCAAAGCAATAAAGTCAAGAATATTCTTGTGTTACATTTTCTCAGTTTTATCGAAAAAGTATTTTTAAAAGTCAACTGATGCCACTGATGATTTCAATGCTAATATAAGAATTCAGAAATACATTCATTAATTTTTATTAAGAATCAATTGTCTTCTCTTTCATTTAATTGATACTGACCTTTGAGTATGTTAGTTAATAAATCCTGTCAAAATGAGCTGATAAAAAAATAAAAATAAAGTAATATTGGGTAATAAATCAAATACCCTGAATTGCCGAATAAGAGGTTAAGCAACTTCTTTGCGGAATGTATTTAATGAGCTGGCAACTCAGAAATTATTAAAATAACTTTCGTGTAAAAGTTTCTTCTAAAACATTTAAACTTAAGTCACCTTGTAGACAAGTTTTTTATACTTTTTTATGTATCAGAAAACAAAAGTATTTCAGAAAATAGTTTCAGAATAGAATTTCAAAATAATAAAAAGTCAAAATAACTGTCTTTCAACTCATGAGATCAAGATAACTTAAAAAAAAATATCATATATAGTTTCTTGAAATTAAAAGATTATGTATTAAGAAGAAAATTTAGATTAATACATATTATATTATTACATATTCTCTATTATTCGAAAAAGAAAGCTGTCTCTATTTTACATCAAACAAACATCAATTTCAGGTTCTTCAAAGGTAGATCAGTAAAAACAATGTCTTATTAACATATAAGTCACAAAAGCATTATTTTTGTTAGGATCTTAAATTATTGTTATGAAAATAATTTAATTAGTTATAGTAATAGTGTGAGAAAAATAATTGAGAATGCTTGAAAAGAAATTTTTAAGATTTTTTTTTTCTCTCTTCTTCCGTCTGAGTGAGAGTAGTCTAAATTTGAGTATTCAAATGAAGCTTAGACGTAACGAGAAGATACATCATAAAAGAGGAAAAGTCAACCTCTTTGTAATCAGTCTCGTAGTGTGATAGGCAGTCTCGTAGTAGTGTGCAGTCTCGTAGTGAAGTCTCGAAGTAGTCTCAAAGTAGTAATGAGAAGTGAAAGAATAGATGACATGAAGTAAGCTCTGAGCAGATTAGTTCTGCTGAGCAGTAGATAAAATCTATTCTTTAAATCAGTTCAGGTTAAATTGAATTGTAGTCCGTTGAAGTATGAAGTCAACGCCATGGATCAGACGAAGTCAGCTGATTGGTTTTTGTGCGAAATTGAGAGGACGAATTAAATTGATTGGACGAATTAAATCAATAGAAGTTATTTGGGTTCACTCCAGGAACTGTTCATGAAAGCCTGCTGGGGATAAATGCAGAACCCTACTTATACACAGAGTGGCAAGCAATGAAATGAATAAAATGGCTGTAAAATACATAAGCGTTTATTTGGGGTATTTAAAATTTTTTCCAAAAAACTATTTACAAAGATGATATCTATTATCTCTTATTTGCTGAAAGATTAACACTTTGATAGCACTGGTTTAAAGTTATTTAGTTCTCTTATCTTATGGTTGCACAATAGCTTCACTTTCTCACAAATTTAATATTAAACACTTTAACTGAGGATTAACTAATATTATTTTCTCTGTTAATTATATATTCGCACTTCACTATTACACTATAGCTTTTTTTTTTGATTTAATCTAATTAAATCACAGAGGTAAGTAGTTTACTAGTAATAACCTTTTCACTTGTATATGCACTTGTAAATTTACTAGGAATAACCTTTCACTTGTATGCACTTGTAAATAATCACAACACTTATCTTCTATTGTAATTCACTTGTATGCACTTGTAAATAATCACAACACTTATCTTCTATTGTAATTCACTTGTATGCACTTGTAAATAATCACAACACTTATCTTCTATTATAATTCACTTGTATCACTTATACTCTATAAGCAATACGAATATGATATTCTGGTTTTAAACACCTTATGCGAAATTGAATTATATTTCCAATATGATAAGTCACAATTCGCACGTCCCTTGTTAGGCTTCACTTCTTTCTTCTATTTATCAGGTATTTTGGTCCCGTCCAAAATAAAGTAAATAAAGAGTTCGCTACTTACAAATTGAAGGCGCTTGAAGACTTCACCTTTGAAGTTCTCTGCATGGCTTCGTTGTATCCACTTCTCTTTGTAGATTACAGTTGCATAATTCTGAAGCACATTTAATCCTTGAATCAATGAGTCGAATATGGCGGGTCGCTCACTCGTCATATGATGTCTCGTTCCCACAATACCTCGGGAAGATAATATTGGCCTTCTAATGATTCACACTTTAATTCATGTAAGTTCGTTTCTTCTTACAATGAATGTAAATAAATAACTAAAGTTCGCACAATAAACATTGACTCTCCTCGTCTTCAATATCCTCTTGAACTGAAGTAATACTAAGTTGAACTAAATATTTCTTCCTATAGTTCAAATGGCTAATTTTATTTAACGACTATTTAACTCTTCGAGTAGAATATGAAAAGGTATTTATTACCTTCAAATAAACAGTAAACAAAGTTCAATTATTCGCTTACTTAGAGAATAATTCTACTTAGGCAGTTCTTGGGATGAAGCGTTCCACTTCGATGAAAGGGTTCAGGTTTTCACGAGCAACGTTATTCAAAAGTTCCTTCGTACTAAATAATTTCTTGTGTTTTAAACACTTCTTTAGTTCCTGTCTTCTTAGACCAAACTTATTCCAGTCCAGGAATTCAGGTTCAATTCTAATTCACACCGCAATAGGTTCTATCGGAATTTCGTATTCCTATTCCCTTTCCATTAAATATTGACTTCTGAATTCTCAGTTCATACTGCCCAATATCCTTAATCAAAGGTTCGATCCATTTTGGACTAACCTCTAACGGTTTAGGAATCCAAGTGTTCCTAATTGAACACACTATCTCGTGTGGACTTCAGCCTTCAACCTCGCTCGCCATCTCCAACTGTTCTAACTGCCAGTCTTACTCTTCTGACGTCACATTGACTTCTCATTACACACGCCAAAAATTTGAATATTTAAATTTTCTATGGATTACTTCCATTTCAAAAATAAAAAAAAATTCTTTCAAGCAATTTTCACATGTATTTTATTTAAACAACTTTAACTCAAAATAATTAAATTATTTTATTTAAATAATTTAATGTACCACAGCAAAGCCTATGATAGACGAAGTAAGTACAACTGTGGAAGAAATTGGAATACGGTTGTCATTAGTCAAAAAGAAGAAGAAGCTAGACGAACTACGTCAAGGTTGGAAAAACCATTAGTCTTTGTATATAAGTCATTGTATATATATTTCAAGGAAATAAGTTTTAATGATATCTAGAATAAATCATTTTATGATTTTATTTTTGCATCCCCTAATTTCCTTATTGTATCTCTACACTTTAATATGCGTTCTGCAAATATACGCAGCAATTTTTTTAAACATCGTAGCGAACATAGGAACTATTTGTTGATGCTGAAGATATTTGTTTCAACTTATAACAAGAATCAATATCAATATCAACTTATAACCTCTTTGACAAGAGGGAAGTCAAAGTGTGTTGTGACTATGTTTGAAATGTGTTATTAAAAATTAAAATAAGAAAATTGTTTTATCAAATAACAGCGGTGAAAGAGAAAAAAGACGTAACCCGGAAAGAAAAATGTCGTTTGTCAGCCTTTTGTGAACCCCGAGAAAATCTTGCACCAACTTGGTCTAATGAACTCTTTCAAAGTTAATGGAAACAAAGGTTTTCTTTTCCTACGGAGCAAAATAAAGAATTTTCTAGAATATCTGATGCAAATATCAAGGAGGGTATACATCTTGTCCAAAAATAAGGAAGCTCAAGACGGATCCAGGTTTTGAGTGACGCTTTAATGAATAAGATGCAATTACCTAGGGAAGATTTAAAAAAAAATCAAAAGAAGCTTTCTTGGAAACAAACAGGCCAAGAACTACACAAAACTGGTTAGTGAATTTCTTGAAAACTACAGAGCCCTCGATACTATATGCCTCTGAAAATCAATTTTTTGGATTACATTTGGAACAAAATCCTGGACGTGTAAGTAATGAGTACGGTGTACACTTCCATCAGGATTTAACAACGATGGAAACTCGCTATCAAGAAATGGAATCAAATCTAGATTGCTGCTAGACACTAAAAAGGGATATTCTTCAAGCTTAAATATAGCAGAAAATAAAATAAAGTGAGTTATATGTACATGCATTGTAATGAGTAAAATATCAGGAATTTAAATTTTTTTTAAATGCATGTTAGTCAAAATACCTCTCCTTTTTATAAATTTTGCAAGCAGATTTGAAATGAGAGCAAAAAATATTGTAAGAGCTCTAACAAATCAATTTAACATAAAAATAAAATTTCGTCGACCAGAATTTTTTTTCTCTACAATTTTTTATGTTCTATTGATTTAAATGGTATCTTCAGATGTTAAATATTAAAATATTATTCCAAATGCAGAATAAAAATTTAGATAATTTTAAGGTAAATTTAAGGCAATTGCAAACTAATTCAAAAAAAGTCAACATAGACTTCTATTTCCCATTGTTTAAAAAAAATACCGTTTAAAGTTTTTTTTCCTTTGGATGTTAAGCAAGACAGAAGAAGGTCCACCATCAGTTTTTAATAGCATGTTTTAATTTTAGAATCATTTTTTGGGGTGAGACTAACTTAACACAGTCCATATTTTTGCTGTAAAATTTTCTAAATCGGTAATTTTTAGAATTGTGAACTTGAAATTATAGCATAGGTCTAAGTTTTTTCGAAATTCTTCATTAAAAATTGAAAATAGCTCAAATATTTTTGCTGTTCTTATTCTAACAATACTTTGCAATTGTAAAAAAAAATTCAAATTTTTAGAGTATTGAGTTGAATTTGCCGGAAATTCTTATTTAAACTAAAAAGCTATTCAGGGCTTTTATATTAATCTGCATGTTATTTATTTGAGTTCAATTGAAAGGTTGAGCGCAACAGTGGTCTAACCCTCTTTTTTAAAGAACTAAGATATTGTATTGCAAAGTTGACATAAGCCTGTTTTTCATGTGTTTCTGTTACATTCATTTTATTTGTATCAGTACTTACTCTGAACCTTATTAATCTTAGTCATATAAGACAAAATGTCTTAAGATGAATTGAAAAGGCTGAAATTAATTAAATTCTGGTACTTGAAACATCACAGAATGGGTTAGACCACTGTTGCACACAACTTTAACAATGAATTTCAAAAAATCATTTTCCATTTCAGAACAAAATATAAACAATCCTTGAAACTTACAGAAATATACTTTTATTTACTATACTAGTATTACAGCCACTAAAAATATCATGACATAAAATAGGAAATTAATGAAAATAGAAGTAATAAAAAATCATGTGTTTGAATGTAACCAGGTTTATCAAA
>JAFIDM010000001.1:27110295-27120916 GCA_023159025.1 Thereuonema tuberculata
TAAAAAAAAAAAAAAAAAAACCTCCAAACCTATCTGTTCAACCAAAAAACAAACAAAAAAAAACCTCCAAACCTAGTTTTTTAATAAGATTTTTTCTCGATATACTCGCGCCCCCCCCCCCTTTAGTTTTATCACGACCCCTAGGGGGGCGCGCCCCTCAGGTTGAAAATCGCTGAATTATACTTAATCAGGTAAATCAAAGAAATCATCTTCATGGCCATGTCCTTCCTGATCAGCAACGGAACAGAGATTATTGAAGAAACCATGATGTATGGGTGGTACATATTTTAGAAGCTCTTTGATATCTTTAAGTTTACTGGCTTTGATTGGCCTTGGAGATTTGTGTTTTACAGGAAGCTCAATTTGTGCAAGATCAAGAGTGTGTTTATCTCTGCGTGGTTTTCTCTTAGTGACATTTACTGATCTGTAACTCTCTAGTTCTGACAGTGAATGTTTAAAATGAGAGTGGTTGTTTGTACACGTGACTTGATATGCCTGTTCTGATTGATAGAATTGGGTTAGACCATGGTTGCACTAGAAATTGTTACTATTATTTTGAGAACAAAAAATAACAATGCTGTAAAATCACGAAAAATGTTTCTATTAAGCATAAATCAGTTCTAATACATAGTTCAAGGTTAATGATAACACATGGCGTAGTTAACTCTATTTCGACCTCGGAGAGGCTTAGACCACTGTTGCACTCAGCCTTTCAATTGTTTTTAAGAAAAATTGGAAAAAGATAAATTCCATTACTTTCAGCCAGGGGATCATTTTATCCAACGCCACGGGCAAAATGATCTTTTATCATTATTTTGGAAAAACGATTTCAACACTGCCAAAATTTCGATCAAACAATTTCAAACAAAATTATTTTCTAGATAAGAAATCAGTGATTCATGTTATGAAAGAAGAGAATTTCCATGCCATTTGAAAAAAGTTCTATGGCCATTTTTCCTTAAGGGGATCATTTTTCCCGCCCTTCCCGTACATATTATTTTTCTGTTTGATTGTCAGAATTGTTCACAATTGAACTTTGATTTCATTGGGTTCTAGAATTGACAAAAAGAGAACATTTTAAAAGAAATAAAAGGAATTTAGGCAGTCTTGTTTACTAAAGCTACTTTATTTATCAGGAATGTTGTTTCTATAAGTCAAAGCTTCTCACCTTTTTTCACTTCTCAGCGCATGCTTATAATTATAGAAATGCTACGATTCTTCATAACTTGTTCCAAAAATCCCACAAAATATCAAACATCTTCATTGAATTGGGGTATGATAGTTATTCTTAATAAGGAAACGAAGAATGAGATGGGCTTAAAATTTGAAACAAAGACTGAAGGAATAGAAGTCACATTCCAATCCGAAAAGGAGCAGTGTTGCTACCTGTAAGATAATAAAGGAAATGACAAACAAAGGATATTATACCCAAGAAAGTATATGAAAAAATGATTCATGAATGATTCGTGATTCGTGAAAAAAAACCGCTAGAAAACAAATTTATTTTTGGAAACGAATAGCATCAAATGAAAATTTTTTTCGTGGTGCCTGGAATTTTTCATCTGATTCTGGGTATTTTGGCGCTGTTGATTCCGAAAATGCCAACCATTTTGTTCTAGCAGCTCTAGTTTATGAGATATTCATGATATCATTATACATTGCTCTTATGACTACTTTGTTTTTACATCACCATTTGTAATTCGATTTTTTGCATAATACTAATTGATTTTGTCCAAGCTCTATTTATTTTGTTTGCTTACGTACTTTAAGTATTCAGACATTTATTTATCATTTTTATAGGCAATGACATAACTTCATCACGAAGAAAATGTCTGATGTGTTTTGTTTCATCTGTGGGGAGTACACATTCATTCAGCAAAGAAAACCCATAACTGACTTTGTAAAAAGAGCTTATTTGGCCTATTTCAAAGTAAAACTGAGAGACCAATATAAGGCTTGGGCACCTCACATTTTATGTAAAACGTGCACAGAGCATCTGCGACAGTGGACAAATGGAAAACGGAAATGCTTGAAATTTGGGAAACCAATGATATGGCGAGAACTAATAAACCACAGTGGTTACTGTTACTTTTGTTCACTTACTGTAAATGGCATCAATAGCAATAACCGGAATAGATGGATACATCCTGATCTACGCTCTGCAAGATGCCCCGTTCCACACTCAGAGGAGATACCTGTTCCAATATTTACCAGTCTTCCAAGTCATCAGAAGAAGAGGCTGAATCAGCTGAAAGCTATGCTGAGCAAAATGACAGTGATTTCGCAGGATCTTCATCAGTTGCATCCGGTTTTAATCAAGCGGAATTGAACGACCTCATACGAAATCTAAAGCTCATTGCACATGGATCCGAAAATCGGATGGTCGGATCCACGAATCGGATGTATTCTCTTTCACGTAGCCACGAAACTCTCTCTGACGTTGTCTATATGACATGTAACATTCAAATCGTTCGTATAGGTGACGTTTCGTGGACATGTGAAAGAAAAAATGTCCGATTCGTGGATCCGACCATCCGATTTTCGGATCCATGTGCAATGAGCTTAAGTCTTCCAAAGAAGCCGTCTGAATTGTTAGCTTGCAGGCTGGCAGAGAAACAATGTCTATTAGCAATGATGGGATATTTTATGGCGGACTGATGGAGCATCCAGCGAGAATGTGCAAGATCATCGCATCGGAGGAAATCACAGAAACGAGGATTCAGCGACCTGATGGAAGAAAATCAATGAACCTAATGCGACAAATGTATAAATAGATAATAGTGGTTAGATAGATACAGTTGCTTCATGAAAAAGAAAGTGCTTGATCCATCCAAATGTCTTTTGTATTTAATTGTATGCGAGTTATATAGTTGTATATGCGGACCAGAATGGTTGGACTGGTATAGAATGTGAATAAGCTCTATCTCAAAAACTAGAGCTGATAGGGCAAAACTGAAAGCATTTTTGGAATCAGTGTCCCAAATATACCCAGAAATAGGTCAAAATTATAAGGCACCAGAATCACTGTTCCCCAGTGTAATCTAATAACTTACTAGATTCAATATGGAGCAAACCATGATTTTAATCGCGTCGATGACACGTTTCTGGTTTTAAAGGAAGAAGAAAAGATGGAGGTACTTTACATTTTTAATAATGTACACAGTGACATTAAATTGACGACGGAAACGAAAGAAAATAAGTAACTACCATTTTTAGACGTATTGGTTATTAAAGACAAGAACAAGATTCTATACATCTTATACCGGAAACCAACATATGCTGCAATTACGATTAACTAGTTGCAACCCGTGAAATATTCACGAAAGTAAAACACATTCTACATTTTTGAAATATCATGCAATTTTTCAAAAACACAAGATGTTTAAGCTCATTTTTTAAAAGGAATAAAATGTGTAAACCCTGCTGCATTTGATCTATTTGTAGCAGACATTTGTACATTCAATACAAATTCTACTTACTTATTTTCTCATTTATTACCGAGGTCTTCAAAATAAGCTATAATTCTCGTATCTCCGTCACATTTTCAGCATGATGGTTGTAATTTCGTACTTTTCCTTGTTGAACATTTCTTGATAATTGATTAATGAATATAAAGAACTGAAAACTTTCAATAATATTTTTCAACATCTATGAATGATTGATGAATTATTGAATTCTCAAAAATCTCTTTATACACGATGTTTAATTTTTGGTTAGGATTTCTTCGGGGGGAGTTCCCGCTCTCGGGAGTGAGTCCCGGGAAAGCTAACCCCTCGCACCTTCTGGGTCTGTCATTCGGTGGAGTTTGGCTGGCTGATGAGTCCTAATAACGACGAAATGGTCCATCCCAGTCTCTTCCCGATGATAACTCAGGTGCGAATCCTTTCTTATAGCGTTGTGCCTTCGTTTGCTTTCTTAATTCTTTGAATCATTGGGCACGATGTTTTATGTATAAACATTATTATTCTTCAATTTCAATCGTTCATCAAGTTTTCCTTGGAGACTTGTTTCGGAGATATTGACTTTTAAACATTTACCTTAACCAATACTGGAATTCTTCCTATTTTATTTTCTGAACTTGTGCTATGGCAATTGTAAAGCGCCACAGCACTGACCGAAAGACTATCGTTATACGATTCTTGATTTTTTAATACCTACACGCTTTCCTGGCACTTCCGGCGAAAAAGTTAACCTCCTAACCTCAAATAATAGGTTCCTCCAAATTAAGCCTATGAGAAAGTGCCCACAATGCCTTATATAGTGCCCATAGGAATTATTCATAGTTCCTTTTTTCTTATTTTTCACGAAATGAATAGATGCAAAAGTTTATAATTTGTTTATAATAAGGTATTCTTTTTTTTTTTTACTTGTTTTTGAATTAAAAGTTTTGGATTGATTTAAAATAATTATTTCTTTTTGTATAATATTTTAAGTAAGTATTGAACAACTCACCAACATTAAATGAACTAATTTTTCTGTTCAAAAAGATATTTGTTAGTGTAATTTTAAAATTAAAAATACACTAACAAAATTAAAAATACATTTTAAAATATTCTCTCTGCGACTCTCTCCACTTTGGTGAGACACAAATGTACATCCGGACATCCCTTTTTTTGCCTATTAATAGTATGATTATAATGTCGCAGTAACAAATGCATATAAAGCTAATGTGATTAAAATGGTTGCTAATAGAGCATCAATATTCGCTTCGATAAAAGACTGAAAAGAAGAACTGAAAAGGATCAAAGAAATATTTCTGAACTTACATCCTTCAGCTTACATTGATAAACATAGTTAAAGCAAAACGAGCAGCAAGAATGAGGAGAAAGGACTGAAGGGGGCACACAACAAGCAATGAAGCAATGACAAGAAAGTTATCACCATACTGTATTATGAGAACTACGAAAGAAATTAAGGCCAATCATAAATAACTTATATTGAAGATAGTGCGCAAGGCTATCCGGAAATTAAATAACATACGAAAGAATGAAGGGGAAAAATGAGAAGGAAAAAAGAAGGACAAAATGGAAATCTTTGGAATACGGTGTAAGGAAATGACAGACGAAGCCTGTATATACATAGGGGAGATGAAAAGAAAATTAAAGGTCTCATGGCCGAGCATGCTAAAGCTGCGCGAAGAAATTACACTCAGTACGGAAAGGCGTGCCATTGTGCAGCAACGGGACACCATCTTGACGTCAATAACCCCATCATTTATGGCAGCCAGAAGGACTCAAACCTTCGTAAGTTCTATGAAACATTAATGATAAAACCCCGTAAGTGTTACAACAATGAACTATCGATAACCAACGCACTTCAGCACGGATTGTAAGGAGATTACAGACCGTCATGTAATATATAAAAAATACATTTACAAATATTTTCTTTTAATGCATTTTTTTATAATTTTTTCTTTTAACAGGCAACTCAGAATGAGGAATGAATCCTAAAGGTGAATCCCTCCTGATAATAAACCCGCCCAAGAGGATGCGGTTCCATCCCTAATGAAAATAATGTCATAAACCGTCATGATGGTTGGTGGAGAAGTTCGATGGCGCCACTTGATTTAAATATGTTTCTCAACGGATTTTTATCTGAGGAAGAGGGGACGACTAGGGTCTTTGCAACATGTATTTTAAATTAAATGATTTTTATTAGATATTGTGCATTTTGCTCTGTTTGAATGGATATTTATACCGCACGTTAAAAATGACTGATTCTTCATTGATTTTAATGTTAATAATAGTATACCCAATGTTTGAAAAACACCTGCAATTTACCAATGTTTAAAGAAGTATCGATTGTAAACACTGAAAAAAATTCAAAAATATTTTTAAAATGATTTTAAAACTGAATTAATACATTAATAACCTTTTTATTAATGTATTATTAATATTCATTATTAATACGAGATATAAAACAGAAGATACTATAAGTTGCATAATTGAAGTAGCAATTTACGTGTACTGCGTATTACTGAACACATTAATAGAGCCTGTGTATATGATACCTGTATATACCTGTACATACCTGTATATATACCTGTATATATGAGAAAAAAACTTTATTCGTGCAACAAAACAAAAGAAAATATTTTGGCTAAAAGATTAAAAGTGCCTCCGATACTAGAAATAACGATTATCTTACATACAGGCACGCAAGTGCTCTCCCGCTCACGATATTGACTTTTCGAATGTACGCATTTTGGCTAGGTCAAGAGTAGACTTCGTTAGAAAATGCATCATACTTCATTCTTACATCTCCTGGAGCGTATAATGTGTCATTATCTGCGCCAACGATGTCGCAGTATGGATTGCTTAAAAAAGAGAAAAGAAGTAAGAAGTTAACTAGAAGACAATTGTAGCCAGTTCAGAAATAATCCCCTCATCGTTTTTTAATTTTTTTTTTAATTTTTTTAATTTTTTTTTGTTTATCTTAATCTTTTATTTTTTTATTTTTGGTAGCTTTCCTTTCTATTTAATTTTTTATGCTTTTTATTATCATTTTCTATCGTTTTGTTTCCATCCTTTTAACCTTTTATTCAAAATATTTTCTTTTGTTTTGTTTTTATCCTTTTAATCTTTTGTTCAAAATATTTCTGTGGTTGTTTCACCAATCACTAATGTACGAAGATAGAGAGGATAGGAGAAAAGGAAAAAAACAAAGAAAAAAAATATTTCTCCTCAAGTTTTATATCGCTGTTAACACATCGTTTTATTTTGCTTTGCATTAGTTTTGTATTTTTAGTTCCTGATCGGCTAATGAGATGCATCTATCATTGTGATGCTGATAGTCTTTTGGTTCCTACCGCTGGAGGACGCTTCGACGCTACACTTCGATGAATCAGCCTTGCCGAGCAGATTTGGATGTCGTTTCGCCGGAAGACATGCGCAAACCACTGCTGAAATTTTCATTTAATATTATGTATAAATTGGCTTTTGTTCATGTTATATTCACTTGAAAAGGCTGTCCCTCGGCGGCGAAGCGATCATGTGTATTTTACGATTGCATGAATAAAGTTTTTTCTCATATATTCAGGTGTATGGCTCTATTGCCATGCTGGCGTGGCCGTGCGATCTAGACGGCGGTCTGCCGTTGTGGCCAGTGCGCCAGTACCTGGGTTCGAATCCCGGCAGTGGCATGGCTGTTTCAATTTCCTTTTCTGTAGTGTTCGCCTCTTCTTCGCTTTCTCTTCGGTCTGACGTCATTCCTTAATGGCGTCCTAGGGCAGGCAACAGGAAACCACCCCAGTATCTTTCCCCAGGCGCTTCTGGGAATTCCATGCGAATTCCATAGAATTGGACCTGTCTCCGGACAGAATACTATGGATGCATGGATGGATGGATGGATGGCTCTATCAATGTGTTCAATACCATAATTTGTATTTGCCCAGATTATTTGCTGGCGCTTTCCAAGTGACAGAACAACTTTTGTTTTTTTTAAGTTTACTCAAATTCATATAAAATTATTTATATTCAATATATTCATATAAATATATTCGAATTTATATAAATTTATTCAAGAGTGTAAATGTTTTCCTGAGTGCATTGATTCCATTGAAATTAATCACCTGTTTACCAAATTCAAAATGAGAAAAATTATATAAGAATTGATATATTTTACTGCTCTAACGACAAAAGCGTGCACAACATTGAAATAGAAAATAAAAAACAGTCAATAACGAGAGAACCCGTTTTAATATGAACATTTTATTCCATATAACCACAATAGTGTAGCTGTTATCTTTAAGCCCTATCTTTGTAATGCTCCTTTTATTAACTTTCAGAAGACAATAAAATTGCAGAATACACTTTCATTTGTCAAATAGATTTTCTTTGTCTACTTTAATGTTATGTTCATAAAGTTATATTTATAACTTATCGATTAGCCTTATTTCAGGTCACTGTTCGTTGCCTGAATGCAGAATTTTTATTAACATGTTTTTCAAATTTCTTCTGTAACAACTTGGAATAAATTAAGTTTTTTCCAGCTTCTTTATCCTTTGAACAGGGATTCTCAAACTTTTCGAATATTGAACCACTTAAATAAACTATTAAAATTTCGTGTAACACCATGTATATATTTCGTAATTATGTGCAGCCGAGTGTGCATTTGTGATAAGAGCACAAACAGAATAAAAATAAGCAATCTTGTTAAAAAAAATTTTTTTTTTAAATAATGATATTTTTTCTTAAAAAAAATTTTTAAAAAATCATAATATTGTCTTTACTGTTATATCTCTGTGTACCATCTGAAACAATGTAAATGTACCACAGATCGAGAATTCTTGCTTTAGAAATTAATTTTCTTTGAATACACTAGTCTACAAAAAAAAAAACAACAAACAAACTTTTTTTTCTTTCACAAGGACTATATAAATGGAATCTAACTATTTTTTCCATGCTGAGTTCAAATATGTTCTCAGATTTTTTGCATCAGGCAGGCGTTTTTTTGTGGCACATGTTTAAAGTTTTAAAAGAATTAGTACTCACGAAACACTAAATAATAAATATACGGCTAATTTTGGCTTACCTTAAAAGTTGTACATGATGATTTTCGGCTATATTTTGCCTTCGGGATGTTTCTCTTCATTGTCCCGCAGTAGTCGGCCAGGATACTGGGATTCCATTTACCTTGGTACCTCTTTTCCATAGTAGAACTCTGCTGATGAAAACGCTCACCATGCACATCAGAGACAGCCCCAAGATTTTCAGGGAAGAATTCTAGATGGGATCATCTGGCTGGTATTGTCCAAGAGCCTCCCTTACTAAACAAACGTTATTATAAAAAAATACATGGCCTTCTTTAGAGAAGTAGTCACTGAAATCACTATTGCGACTACGATAAACGCATATCCGTGTATCTTTTTGGAGTAGATTTCAACCTTTCAGCCTCTGAAATTTCGCCTCTGAGACTTGAAAATCAGTTCTCCACAGATATAGCAGAAATTGTTTGGTTGAATTAAACACTTTCTTGGCATATTGAAATGTTTATAAAATACTCATAAAACTTACAAATAAAGACAATATACAGCAGAAAACCACTACATGTGTTGCCAGGCTCACTATAATTTCAATACTGGCTACTGGCCATCTGCTTACTAAAACAATGCAATATTTGAACATGTAGAACATGTTTGAACATGAAGAAGCCTGTAGAGAGTTAGAACATGCTTCAACATGAATAAGTCTGCATGGTGCCAAATTATTCTGAATAAAATTACCACTGCTATAATTTACAAGAATTATAATAAAAAACATCTAATATACAGAAGTATATTATACAAAAATGACCCTCATAAAAAAGCTTTGCATGATGGAAAAATTCTGATTGCATTTTTGAATTCAGTATACAAAACTACACTAGAATCACTATTTAGTTTTCTTGTGAAAAAAATCATCTTGACCAGTGATATCATTGAAGATGGAATTAATTACTATTTTGATATTTAATATTCAAACCATTATAAAGATAAATCATTTACTCATCGTCATTTATCCGATGAAACTTTAATTTGCTATTTCTAAAATTTCGTATTAGTGTACTGTAATGATAAGAGCTTTGTGAACTATCAAGACAATATAGACTGCCCGGTCACTTAGGTACACACCTGCTGTGCGCAGAAATGCTGTGTCTCACAACAGCTCTTCAAGCCGGTGGGGGCAGTGTCATGGTGTGAGGGATGTTTTCCTGGCACACGTTGGATCCATTGATACCTCAGGACGAACGTCAGAAATCTAGAGCGTATACTAAATGCTACTTCTAACATACTTCCAGCTACTTCCAGCGTATGCTAAAAGCTACTTCTAGCAGGATAATGCGCCGGTGTACAAAGCCCGCATCACTATGGGATGGTCTGAGGAACATGACGATGACTTTTCCTTGCTGCAGAGGCCCGCTCAGTCCCCGGATCTCAGCTCGATTGAAAATTTGTGGGATGAGCTGGAACGGGCCGTTTGCTCCATCAAATCTTCAGGAACTGCGTGACACACTCATGTCTGCATGATACACAAAACTAAACAACGGTTTCAGCATCTTGTGAATCCTAACAGTATATCTAGTGTGTACTATGTACATGACTTTTGCTATAGAATTTAAAAAGCCCACAAACAAAAACCAGTGATAGCGAGAAATTTCGGCTTCTAATTTTTTTTTCATTAAAATTACGATAAAATTTGCCAGTCACTGTATTTTTAACCACATATTATCGTAGTTTTTTTTCAGAATCATTAAAAGATGGATTTTTCTTTTTCCAGATTTTTGAAAAATAAAAGCATTGATTAGTGAATTCTCTTTTTCTCGCTTGCTAATCTACATTACTAAAATCTTTTATTTCTCTGTCTTTCTGTCTGTCTTTCTGTCTGTCTGTCCGGCGCAATTTTCTGAGAGAATGGAAAATAGAAATAATCTATATTACTAAAATCTTTTATTTCTCTGTCTGTCTGTCTGTCCGGCGCAATTTTCTGAGAGAATGGAAAATAGAAATAATTAATACAATGAAACATCCGCGACAGGAATCGAACCTGCAACCTCCTGATCCGAAGTCACATGCCTTATCCATTAGGCCATAGGGACTACAACTTTCTGCATATTGTTTTTTGACTTATATCTCCTTTCCTTT
>JAFIDM010000001.1:27135282-27178198 GCA_023159025.1 Thereuonema tuberculata
TTATGTCTCATATTTTTTATTTAATTTTTGCAAAAAAAAAAAAAAAAAAAATTAGGCTTTGCTCACAAAATATAAGGTTTGTTTTATTTTTTATATATATATTTTAGTGTTTTTAGTGTGCAAAATTGAAAGAAAAATGTTTCTGTGTTTCTCAAATTAACATTAAATTCAATCAAAGGCAGTAGAACAACTGTGAATCAACAAATTTAGTTAAAATGTGAAAAATCCCTACTGTGGCCTATATAAACTTGTGCTCCAGTTGGGAAAAAACATGGCGGCGGAAGCGTTAGCCAATAGAAAAGAAGACGACCGTTGGCCACACTGTAGTCTCTAGTCACTGTACGTCTGTCTAACATGGCGATCACCGGTTCGAATTTGATGAATCCGAATAAAGGACGTATAGATTTTTAAAGTAGAGTTATTTGCTTGATAAGGGAATTCTGTCAATGTGATTCCGAAACGTACGTTGCGCTTTAACTAATGTTGTAATTTGTTATGTGGAGAAAAAGTGCCAAGGTAGTAGGCTTAATATTATTATAAAAAAATTGTTTTCATTTTTTTTTCATAGTTGCCAACTGTTAGCAGCATGAACTTGTATTAGTTTCTGAAAGCACAGACATGTATTTGATGCATGGACTGACTCATTGAATGAACATGAAGTACGTTTGCTATAGCAAACATTTCCCAGACAACTCACCACAGAAGTTTTATTGCTATAGATCGTCGCCTTAGTGAAAGGGGCAAATTCCAGTTATTATCTGTTATGATAAAAATTATAAAAATAAATTATAAAAATAATTATAATTATAAAAATAATTATAAAAATCGGTTATAATAAATAATGATAATAAGCAATTTTTCTTTTAAGACAGCAATTCTGCAGTTGGTTTCTTCCTCATCATGTGGATACTATTAACTTTGCATCTGTAATTTTGTTAGTGACGAAGCTTGATTGTCAAATGGTTTTAAATCCACTGGAACTTAATCTTTGAGGGTCATTTGAAAAACTTATAGTACTCAGCTACCAATCCAGTTCCGTTAGAAGAATGTGGTTTCGATTCAGAAGATGATGTTGCTGACTGACCAAGGAGGTGATGATAAGAGGGCCCAGATTTCCTAGAAAACACGACAGAATCTCACAAAATTATTCAGGCAGAGGTGGTTTGAAACCTAAATTTGTCTAAAATGCAGGCAAAATTGATGGCTTCCAGACTGAAGAGCTGGAATCTGAAGAGCTGGAATAGTTCCGTCAAGGGCATAAGGAATTAGAACGTCTGTTCTCTATGCAAGATGACTTAAGTGTAGTGCAATCACGTACACTTTTTATTAAATGTATTCGGACATCAACACAACATTCAGGAATGAGTGTTTTAATAGATTCTTCAAAAACAACTTTGAAAGCCGCCTTTTTCATGATGGAAAAATAAAACCGTCATTTCCCCATTGCTTATGTAGCAGACATGAAAGATTCATATGACAATATTAAATTTCTATTGAAATGGATACAGTATGAGAAGTATTTTTCGGCATATTTATGGAGATTCCTGAAGCTTGTGTTGTAGGACTTCAGCTGGGATACACAAAGTTACTTTTTATGTATACCGAGCAGTAATGACAGCAGTCGTTTGTAAGCCCCTTGTGAACCCCGAGAAAATCGTCCACCAACTTCGTTTAATGAAGAATAAGATGCTTTGATGAATAAGATACAATTACCTGGGGGTGATTTTTAAAAATTTCTGAGATTAAATTATTTTTATTTTAAGTGTTATCAAATAATCATAATAAAAAACGTTTTCATTAAAGACTTTCTAAATATCATGCAAATCCCTATGATGCTGTTCTTTTACAAAAATAAATTTGTTTTGAAGCATTTTTTTATAGAAATAGATTTTTGTTAATTCTATTTTTGTTATGGTAATTTGATAACACCCGTAAAAATTAATTTATTCTCGAACACTTTTAAAAGGCAGTTTAATTTTTTTTTACAATCTAATAATAAACAATTTAAAATCAAGTTGTTATTTTACGAATTTTTATTATGTCAGGTTTTCATCAAGTTTTTTTAAGTTGAAAATATCAAGTAACATCTCGAAAACGCCCAAATATTTGACTGTTTTTGAATTTTAATTTAGCTGATTATAGAATATTTTGAAAATATAAGTATAAAAACCAGAAAATATAAATTCCGCATGCTCTACAATTTCATATTTAAATTTTCAGAATTATAGATGCATTGGTAAAGAAATGTACGTATAAAAGAAATAAAAGTTTTGCAGTCGCCTGAATTGCTTGAGTCGGGACCTCAAAACATGCTTATTACGAAACATAAAAGGATAATAAAGATTATTAGATTCAACATAGAGCAAGTCATGACTATAATCCCGTCGATGACACGGTTCTGGTTTTAAAGGAAGAAGAAAACATGGAAGTACTTAACATTTTTAATAATGTACACAGCAACATTAAATTGGCGACGGAAACGGAACAAAATAAGTAACTACCGTTTTTAGACGTATTGGTTATTAAAAACAAGAACAAGATTCTATTCATATAAAATGCGGAAACCAATAATACTGCAATTACGATCAATTATAATGTCGCAGTACCAAATGCATATAAAGCTAATGTGATTAAAATGGCTCTAATAGAGCATCAATATTTGCTCCAATGAAAGCCTGTTTGAATAAGAACTGAAAAGGATCAAAGAAATATTCATCAACTTACATCCTTCAGCTTACATTGATAAACATAGTTAATGCAATACGAGCAGCAAGTATGAGGAGAAAGGACTGAAGGGGGCACACAACAAGGAATGACAAGAAATTTATCACCATATTGTATTATGAGAACTACGAAAGAAATTAAGGCTAATCATAAATAACTTTAATATAAAGATAGTGAGTAAGGCTTTGCGGAAATTAAACAACATACTTAAGAATGGGGGGCGGGGAATGCGAAGGAAAAAAGAACAAAATGAAAATGTTCGTGTTTAATATACGGAATACGGTGCAAGGAAACGACAGACGAAGCCTAGGGGAGACGAAAAGAAAATTAAAGGTCCTGAGGATGCCGAGCATGCCAGACCTGCGCGAAGAAATTACACTCAGTATGGAAAGGCGTGCCATTGTGCAGCAACGGGACACCAACTTGACGTCAATAACCCCATCATTTATGGCAGCCTGAAAGACTGTTACCTTCGTAAGTTCTACGAAACATTAATGATAAAACCCCATAAGTTACAAAAATGAACTATCGATAACCAACGCACTTCAGCACGGATTATAAGGATCTTACACGTAATATAAAAAAATACATTTATAAATATTTTGTTAAAATGCATTTATTGTAGTTTTTTTCTTTTAACAGGCAACTCCGAATGAGGAAGGAATCCTAATGGTGAATCCCTTCTAATAATAAACCCGCCCAAGAGGATGCTGTTCCCTCACTATTGAAAATAATGTAATAAACCGTCATGATGGTTGGTGGAGAAGTTCGATGGCGTTAACCACTTGATTTAAATATGTTTCTCATTTCTCAACAGACTTTCATCTGAGGAAGAGGGGACGACTAGGGTCCTCGCTACATATCATATCAAATGCATTTTAAATTAAATAATTTTTATTGGACATTGTGCGTTTTACCTATTTGAATGGATATTTGTATCTCACGATAACAATGACTGATTCTTCATTGATTTTAATGTTAATAATAGTACATCCAATACTTGAAAAACGCCTGCAATTTACCAATGCTTGGAGAAGAAACTATTCTAAACACTGAAAAAAATTGAGAAATATTTTTAAAATGATTTTAAAAGTGAATTAATACATTAATAACCTTCATATTAATGCATTATTAATATTCATTATTAATTCGAGATATAAAACAGAATATACTATAATTTGTATTTGCCCAGATTATTTGTTGGAGCTTTCCAAGTGACAGAACAACTTTTTTTTAAGGTTATTCAAATTCATATAAAATTATTTATATTCAACACATTCTTATAAATATATTCGAATTTATATAAATTTATTAAAGAGAGTAAATATTTTCCTGAGTGCATTGATTACACTGAAATTAATCACCTGTTTATCAAATTCAAAATGAGAAAAATTATATATAAATTGATATATTTTACTGTTGTAACAGACAAAAGCATGCACAACGTTGAAATAGAAAACAACAAACAGTCAACGACGAGGGACCGTTTTTTTTTTTCTTTTTTATATTTTCAAGGAAAACGATTAAAAGCTGTTCTATATGTAGAAAAAACTGTTCATTCGTACAATAATTTATATAAAAAGTAAATAATAGTTTGATTTTATTGTTAGCCTCCATAATTAATTTTATTTCTTTTCTTAAAATTCAGACTTTTGTAACACCCATAAATATTCACAATAGAATCCGTTTTAGTATATTGAAAATAACCACAATAGTTTAGCTGCAGAAGCTACGCCCTATCTTTGTAACTCTCCGTTTATTAACTTTCAGAAGACAATAAATTTGCACAGTACACTTTCATTTGTCAAATTGATTTTCTTTGTCTAATTAAATGTTATGTTCATAAAGTTACATTTATAACTTATCGATTAGCCTTAATTACAGGTTGTTCGTGGCCTGAATTTTGCAGAATTTTTTTTAGCATTTTTTTTCAAATTTTAACTTGGAATAAACTCTTTTCCAGTTTTTTTATCTTTTAGAACAGAGGTTCTCAAACTTTTCGAATATTGAACCACTTAAATAAACTATTAAAACTTCATGTACCACCAAGTGTATATTTCGTAATTATGTGTAGCTAAGAGTGTACGTTTATAGTAAGAGGAGAAACAGAATATAAAAAAGGAATGTTGTTAAAAAATCATAACTTGTTTTTGGCTTTTTTTAAATCATTATGTTTTACTTTTCAAAAAAATCATAATCTTGTCTTTTTGTTACATCTCTGTGTACCATCTGAAACAACGTAATGTTCCAAGATTGAGAATCCTTGCTTTTGAAATTAATTTTATTTCAATATCATTGAAGATGGAATTAATTACTACTTTGTCTTTAATATTCCAACTATTATAAAGATAAACCATTTATGCATCGTCATTTATTCAATGAAACTCTGATTGGCTTCTTTGCCAATGGTTTTCCTGACTTTTTCTAAAAGTTCATATTATTCTACCGTAATAATAAGAGCTTTGTGAACTATCAAGACAATACAGGGTATCCCAAGATTAAAGATCAATATTTTGGGAGGTGACAGTATCGATTATTTTAACCTTGGACACCCTGTATATATGTAACAAGAGCGATTAACTGACATTTTGTTTTAAAAAAATTAAATGCGGAATAAGAAATGTGAATTAAACTGGAGTAGATTTACTCCAATACCTTTCTTGGAGGCAATATGAGGACTTGTAAGATAGTGGATCGGAAAAACGTAGATTCAGGAAGGATTGAATGACAAAAGTCTCCAAGTGGTTAAATTTGAGTAACAATAGATAGTGAACGTGTAGTGGAATAATCAATTAAAAAACATTATTAGCCGAATTTTTCCGATGAATTTGAAGAATTTACTAAGTACTGGAATCAAAGCAAATATCTTCATCTTATGTACTCTTAATATTTCAGGAAAAATATTTTAATTGCTTTCCTTACAGTATATCTAGTGTGGATACATGACAGTTGCTATACAGTTTAAATAGTGGACTATTACAAAAAAACTCTGGAAAGCGAGAAATTTCGGCTTTTTTTATCATTAAAATTACGATAAAATTTGCTAGTCACTGTATTTTAACCTCAGATGATCGTAGTTTTTCCAGCATCATAAAAAAATCGATTTTTCTTTTTTAAGATTTTTGAAAAGAAAAGCATTGATTAGTGAATTCTCTTTTTCTCTTTTGGTAATTACTATCAATGTTAAGTCACTCTCGAATTATGAGAAATATCTCATCAAAAAAAAAAAAAAAAGAGTAATTTTCGTCATCTTACCCTACCTAGGAAGGGGGGGGGGTGAGTAAGATGACGAACAGATAAGCGTAACCTACATTACGATATAAACATTTTATTTTACAAATGCAGAGAAACAATTTCACTTACTAACGTGTGGCATGAATTAGAAAAGTCAAAGATGAAACAGTTAAATTACAATAACAGATTGCTCGTAATGAAACAAAACTTTGAACAATTAGGTACAACAAAAATTTAGAAGAACATTAGTGTTGGCTATCGCACGTTATGTTTCTTTGCTGCAGCATTTAAGCTTGAGGTTTTATCGTTTACTTCAGCAATAGCTGCATTCATTGTCTCCTTATCCCACTTTCCCCTGTCACTTTTCCTTGTATAATTTCGTGGCATGTTGTTTATAATACCTAAAACATTCATAGATAAACAGTCATACATGAGCATTTAAAATAAAAGAAACAATAACTGCAACTAAAATTCAGTTTCAAAACCAATTTTTAAAATAGGACAAAAGCTATTCATAAGAAGTACTCAAAAACATGTTGAGTAAGATGACAAATTAAGCAAACTTCTCGTCATCTTACCCGCCCTGCCATTCGTCATCTTCCCCCATGCCCACAATTTGGTTTAGAACTTATTTATCATTACCGTAGCTTATCGTAAACAACCTACACCATACATGGTTCTTTGCATTATGAGTTACATTTTGAGAATATTTTATGAAAGAGCAAAAACAACTTAACGTACTCGAGTAATTCTTTACGCTGTGAAGTCGAAAAATTACAAACGCACGGGAAACAAATACATCTTAGTCGCTACTGCTCGCCAAACAATCTTGCCCGACATCGTTTGAGTGAACTATGTTACTAATCACCTGAGTCTCAGAAATTGCTTGGACAGGTGCTTCTATCTACGAATGTGTCGGAGAAATACCGAGTTCGTCATCTTACACTCTTCGTCATCTTACCCGACTTTCCCCTACTTAAAATCCAAATGTTTAAACAATGTAAATCATTCATTTAAATTTTTAAATTCATTAATAAGAGATATTTTAAATAAATAGTTCTCACCTGTTCATCATAGTAAAACTGCTATGAACCCAAAATTAATTCTCCTTCCACTGCTGTACTGCATCTTATGGTTTGTGGCGTCAACTCACAAGTTGCTATAAATGTACATTTGCGCCATCTATCAAATATGCCAAGAAACAAACAGTTGTCTGAATTATATTTTAATCCAAATTCCACTAAATTTCCTCCGATGATGTCCCGTTTGGAATTGTCTCGACATTTATGGTCGTAGCAGAAAGAAAAAAAAAGAAGAAAAAATGTGAACAGTGTTATTACTTTTTTTCTAGACTGGATTAATCTGATAGAAAAAATAATTATGTTTATATTGATCAATATACGAAATCAACCATTTAATAAGAAAGTCAAGAAAATACTGTGAATTCGGAAGTAAATATAGAAATGTAGAGGAAATAAAAATAGTGATAGCGTTAATAGAAATCAAACTAATAACTATCAAATTTAAAATGAAAAGAAATATCATTCTAAATGGAAAATAATTAATAACAAAAACTAAGGAAAGCATTAATAATTAATTCTTGTTGTTGTCACTGAAAATAATTTTCTATCAAAAAAATAATTTTTCAATTAAAGCTTTTCCCTGGAGGAAAGATCAATATTGTGGAAGGGCGTAATATGGGTCATTCTAAAAAAAACCTGTCCATTTCAGATAGGCTTCTGAGACAAGAGTTACTTAAATGTACAATTTCAAATTAATGATAAGAAAGCAATATTACTTACTGTTCCGAATATTTATTATTCAAATGATAAATTTATTACAATTTTATAATAAATTAGGCTATCCCCGTGTACAGACTGATATAGATGTTTGAAGAAGAGATATTGAGATGGATGTTGGTTGATATAGATAATATATGAAGATCGTAGCTTGTATTATTCTTGGCGACGAATTGATTGTGACTATTCTTTCGAGTGAAGATAAACAGGATTATCAGAATTGTCAACTTTATCCGCACTCAAGTACACTTTAGTCTCTCCTTATATTCTTTGACTTATCATTCGATTGATATTATCGACACTCTCGTTCTTCGGAGTGAGAATTGTCCAGTTTGTGTGAAAGATAATAGTGACTTACCTTTTAAGTTATTTTAACATTTTACATTTCACGCTGTAGGCCTAAGTAAAAATTCCTGAAAGTGTGTTCTCAATATGGCAGCGCCCAGCTGCCTGTTTAAGTGACAAAGACTCTCACATCTCGCGAGTGATTGTTAACAGTGTTAATTGTGCGATCTGACGTATTGTTACGTAATTAACAAGAACGTGCTGAGTGCAAATCCGAGCAGAAAGATGTGCTTTTTCAGTTAGTTGTTAGTTGGGATTTCAGCCATCATGATGTGTTCATGATTGCTGTGTTTTTGAACTCCGATTCATAGTGAAAGCAAAAAGCTTCTATGATTTTGTGCTTCGTTATTGAGAAGAATCCAGATTGATCTTTCTCGATAAAACCTGTGAAATACATGTGCCAGAAAATGTATTTCGGATGATAAGGTGTTCATCAAATTACTGTTCCATTTTAGAACGTGAGTCGCCATATTGGAATTTATGTAACATGCCCAACTACGAAATGGATTTCCAAGGAAGACATCGTTCCTTCAGATCAACGGAATGCTGCAACATTACTATGTGAGTATAGTTTCACTTTCCCAGAGCTTCGCAGTTTCTTCGTCGTGCCCAGAAGTTTGGAACTTAGTCGTTTTGAGCGATGCAGTTAAGGCTTAGTTTGACCTGTCGAAGAAAGAACATTCATTTAACTTATTGAATAGTTTTGATTTTGAACTGTAAGACAATTAACGTTAAAGAAATTGCCATAGCTACATTTAGTGTGCTAATCGCCTAGTTAGAACTGATGTTAACGTAGTTTGATTACTTGTTGAAATTTTCTAAATAACTATTGGAATTCCATTTCTCTTTGTGAGATTGTATTATGCTTTAAAAGGAAAATATTTTATTAAATATTTTTTGTTACACTTTTGCATTAGTTTCTTTACTTCCTTATTAAGCCTTTTAATTCGGGATTTTCTAGCTTACCAGTTGATGTAATTCTCTGCCGAGGAAAAGTAATTAGGATTATTTTATACTCGATATATTTATAACTGTTATTTTACTCACACACATTGATTTAAGGGAAAATATTTTCTACGAACTGGTTGAATTGCTATATTTCTCGGCAAAGATAATCAGGCAGTGTTATCATTCCTTCTTTATGTGGTCTCCGATTCTGAGCAAATATTCGGCAAAAATTCTCTGATTCTGGTCATCTTGGTTGATGAGTCGCATATTTAACGTTAGTTTCTTGACTTTGACTTGATTCCAGGTTCTGGAGTTACAAATAGCGATTTTCACTAATCTACCTAAAAGAAATAGTGCTTCTCTCATTATTTACTCTTTTTTTTATTTCAATTGATACTTTCAGTGGATTCAGAGTTACATATAGGGATGGTTTTGAGTTACAAATAGTGATTTTTCAGTATGTATCTAATAGAAATAGTGCTTCTTTGTTTCTTAACTCTCTTTTTTTTATTCCAACATATCCCGTGTACACACGCTTCTTTTTCTCATCACATAGAATTTTGTTAAGTTAGAATATTATATTGAATATTTAAAATATTGCAACCTTATAATTCTAATTGTCATTTTCGAATTACAAATAAACAGACGGATCAGAAATAAATAAACAATCTTGAGATTCAAAAAACAAAAAGGTTGAATTCATTCATTATTGACTGGGGGAAGGGGAAGGACACATAAGTCAAAAAACAATATAACGTGAGTTGTAGTCCCTGTGGCTTAATGAATAAGACGTCTGACTTCGGATCAGAAGGTTGCAGATTCGATTCCGGTCGCGGACGTTTCATTGTAAAAGTTATTTCTATTTTCCATTTTCACAGGAAATTGCACCGGATAGACAGATAGACAGACAGAGAAATAAAAGACTTTAGTATATAATATAGATTTTTCAAAATTCCACCATCAGCAACATAATACTTTGGAATTCATATGAAAACATGGAGTGAGAACAGTAGCACATTAGGTTGGACAGGAGAGTTATAGGACAATACTGCCCACAAAATTCATGTTACTGCACATTCAAATAGCTTTACTTCCGCAATCGTTGCAATAAGGGAAAAACCTATTTTTTTTTAGAATGACCGATACTGTAACCTCCCAGAATATTCTTACTATATAAATTTCATCGGCATCATTTGTCATTTCATCAAGATCTTACTCGGAATGATTTCCATACTCGAGTGGTGTTTTGTCAATGGAAACGAGAAAATATACAAATTCAAAACATTTTGTTTTCTTTCGATACTATTTTCTGATGAATTGACATTTACTAATTATGGGCATGCTAACAATAAAATACGGATTATTTGTCCGTTGAAAATCCTCGATGGTTAAGGCGAGTACCAACCCCCTTGGTCCATTAATGCTTGGGCTGATATGAGGAGAGGGAAGTTAATTGGTCCATTTTTCATTGATAGTGCATCAAATGGTTAGAAATATCGCTCTTCTTGAGTGAGAATTACTATTATTGCCGAAAGAACTGACTTTACAACAAAAACAGACCATGCGATTTCTTAAACTTAGACATTATTAGATATTACTTTGGTACTTCACATTTTTTAACCCTTTATGATACTGTGTTGTTCTATGAAGTTATTTGATAATAAATAATTTCTATCTGAAATATGTAAGAAATTTTGTATTCTATTAATATTATTTAAATTTAAATTTAAAAAGAAATTCGGTATAGTCATTATTGATTATAAAAAGGAATGTAATAAGTTTCTTGGATATTATTCTATTATTCCTCAATTGTCCTGCGATCTAAGTCGGAAATTTGCTGTTATTCTTCTACGAGGCATACTTAAGCTTTCTGCACACACGAATGGCGAGCAAACACCAATACTACAGCGGCAATCTGTTCTCCTCTTTTATACTGCATTCAGAGGGCATTACTAGCTACATTAGTTGCATATGTGCTGCGCTGCTACTCATTTACATAATACCGGGTGACCATAATTAAAGAGAAGGTGTTTAGAGTCCAGAAATCTTTAGGGCCAAACTCCACCAAATTTGTTGTGAACACTATTTAGACCATAGGGTTCTGATTTCTAAAAGAAAAGTAAATTAGTTCAAAATTTCGCCACCAGAGAAAAAAAAAGGCGCTGGAAGCAGGGACATACGCAGATTGCAATAACATCATGGATTGAAGGATATAAAAAGATGAAAAGGAACAACTTGTATTAGGTCTGACTGATGTGGTAAGGTTGTGCGCCGGTGCTTTAATGTTAAACATTTGCTATGTTAAATTTATATGATCGTGCTTTGCTGGTGAAACTTTATTAACAAAACAAAAACAACAACATTGCTTCTATCGCACTTCGGGAATACAGGAGGTTGAAAATTTAATGAAAAGCCCAACGACAATCACAAATTTGCGAAAAATGATTTTGCAATTTGAAAAATACGGGATCGTTACAAGTGCTGCCAGGATGAGAACGCAAACCGATATCAAACAAACACTGAACTAAACGATATATATTCGTCCAGCAGTGCAAGGGCAATATCCAGTCAATTTGATATGCCATATGAAACACAGATTGAAGTTTTCGAGATGTGGTGCCGGCGACGGATGGTGAGAGTGAGTTGGATAGACCGGATTTCAAATGAACAGGTGCTGTAGAGAGTAGGTGAGACACGCTCTTTAATAGCTGCGATTAAAACACGCAAGTTGAGATGGGTTGGCCACGCAAAGCGTCACGGAGGTATGCTATTCGACATGGTGGAAGGAAACATCTCCGGGTAGCGACCTTGTGGAAGGCTGAGAAACACGCTTATTGGACTGATGCAGAGAAGCTGGATGTGCATCCTATGCTGAACTTAAGAGAAGAATCGAAGATCGAGAAAGTTGGAGAACGATTATCATGGGGTAAGACTAATACACCAAGAAAGAGAGAGAGAGTGAGTAAGCAACACTGATGTTTCTAGCTCGCCTTGGAGCATTCTTTGGAGTGATGAGGCACATTTTATCCTAACGGAATTTTAATAACACAGAATTGCCGCATTTGGGTGTTGGAGAATCTTCATGGGTGTCAGCATGGTCACAGTGATCAGTCACAGTGTGATGTAGCTTTACTGCTTCGTTCATGATCGCTCCGCACTTTTTACAAGAAATAACACCAAACGTTCCCGTGCCTTGCTTCGTCAAATGCTGTGATGTGTCAACGAATGCTGCTTCATTTTGTTATTCCACAACTTCAACAGCGTGAATGTATCGGATCCATCATATTTACGCAGGATGGAGCACCCTCTTACACTGGATTGGTGTATAGAAAGTCTTGCAGCAGTATTTCACAGAAGACAAAATAATTAGTCAAGCGTTTCTTACGAGTTGTCCAGCCCGTTGCATGATGCACCAAGGGGGCGTGGATAACTTAATAACGTTAAAGGACCGAATAATGTTGTATGTGAGATGGATCACTGGAAATCTGTTAGAGTTCTTCTGTAGGAAATGTTATTAACAGAATGTAGTTATTGGAACAGTTGCAAGGAAAACATACTGAATCACATTTGTAAATAATGCTAAATAAAAATTACTATGATTGTAAACTTTATTTATTTATAACGCCCGATTTTTTATACACATGTAGCTTCCAGTGCCATTTTTTTTCCCCTATTGGTGAAATTTTGAACTAATTTGTATTTTATACAACAATGGGTGAGACCAAATTGTTTACCAAGTGGCAGCCTAATTTTTTTTTCTTTAGAAATCAAAATCCAATGATCTAAATAGTGTTCTCCCCAAATTTGATGGAGTTTGGCCGAATAGGATTTTGGTAATTAAGCTCTAAACACCTCCTCTTTAATTTTGCTAACCGATATTTTATCTGGTTTTGCTATTAACAAGAATCTGTGGAGCTACGTAATCAGCTTTGAGGCCATTTATAATAGAGTTAGCAAACTAGCAATGAAAACCAGATGGTTCAATGTAACATTTTCAGATGTATCAGAAGAAGAAATAAAGGATGAATTTTACGCAACTCTGGAAGAAACAATAGATGACATCCCCAAACACAATATTATTATTTTACTTGGAGACTTTAACGCTGAAATTGGCAAGGAAAATATATTCACATCAATCACAGGCAAAGAAAGCTTACATGACACCTTAAATTATAATGGATTAAGACTAATAATGCTAGCCTCATCAAAAAACATGACAATAAGCAGTACTACCTTCATGAGGAAGGATATACACAAGCAAACATGGAGATCACCACATCTTATCAATAAACGACACAGAAATTGCATCCAAACTATACGAAGCTACAGAGGAGCAGAATGTGATACTGAACATTTCCTTGTTGTATCTATTCTCCGGGTGAAATTGAACAAAAAGTTCTTCTCTAAACCTAAGAAAGAGCAAAAATATAATATTGAAAGGTTAAATACAAGTGAAGAAGAAAAAATGAAGTATCAAGAAGAGCTGGAAAAGTATTTAAAAACTGCAGATAGTAATAACGATGATGATGTTGAAGTACTATGGAATAAAATCAAAGATAGCACTAAGTTGGCCGCAGAAAACACTATTGGCATTCAAAACAGACGCCAAAGAAATAAATGGTTCAATGATGATTGCAAAAAGGCTGTTGAAAATAAGAAAGGAGATAAAATTAAATGTCTACAGGATCCAACAAACTCTGATTGGAACAAAAATATTAAGCTTTAGCTAGAAAGATACTGAGACAAAATAAAATAAAATATCATCAGGACCTAATTGAATGGGGATGAAAAAGCAGGACTCAATTCAAAATCAGAGAAAATTCTTCCAAGAAGTTAAAAAAGTAAAACTGAATCCATACATACCAAATACAGCAATAAATGATAAAGCTGGAGACTTATTGGCTACTGACACTGCAGTAGCCAACAGATGAAGGGAATACTTTAGTGACCTTCTAAACTGTGAAATCCCTCCGAACACTTTTGAACCAACTTCTCTTTCCACATGTGAGCAAGAAATACCTCCCCCAACACTGAGTGAAACCCAAGAAGCCATTAGAACATTAAAAAATAATGAAGCTCCAGGGATTGATGGAATACCAGCAGAACTATTTAAACAAGGCGGAAAAGCGATGGAGATAGAGCTTCATAAATTAATAAATTCTATTTGGGTAAATGATAAAATACCAGAGGAATGAAGGGATTCATTAATGATCCCAATACACAAAAAAGGGAATAAAAAAGACTAAGGCAATTACAGGGGAATCTCTTTGCTCTCAAGCTGTTCAAGATCCTGTTAACCATTCTGCTTAACAGATTAACACCATATGCTGAAGTTAACACTGGAGATTATCAAACAGGCTTCCGTAAAAATCGATCAACAGTAGACCAAATATTTACTCTTAGACAAAGATTGGAAAAAAGATGGGAATACAATCTACCAACACACAACTTATTTGTAGACTTTAAAAAAGCTTCTGATAGCATCCATCGTGAAGCACTGTGGAATGTCCTGAAAGAATTTGGAATTCCCAGAAGCTTATCTCTATTACCAGGATATGCATGGATGGCAGCAGAGGTATTGCCCTGTCCAATGGTGTCAAATCCGAACCTTTTACCATCTCAACTGTTTTAAGACAGGGAGATGCTCTGTCTCCATTGCTCTTCAATCTGGCTCTGGAAAAATGTATCAGATAAGCAACCAAAAACTCAAATGGAACAATCATCCTGGGATATGCCGATGATATCGATCTAGTAAACGACAATCCAGAAGATATCCGTTGTACATTTCAAAATCTTAAACAGACTTCAGAAAAGATTGGGCTTCAGGTGAATCAAACCAAAACAGAATATGTTGGTCTCAAGATCAAGTACAAATGACACAGATTTTTCAAAGTTAGTAATATGCATTTCAAAAAAGTAAACTCATTCAAAAATCTGGGATCACTTATTAGTAACGATAATAGAACAAACAGAGAAATACAAGCAAGAATAAATTCGGGAAATAAAACCTATCACTGCTTACAACATCTATTAGGGTCAAAGGCTATCTACAAGAATAAAAACAGACTTATATAGAACTTGCATTAGACCCATTGTCCTATATGGGGCTGAGACCTGGAATACAACAGCTTCCGATGAATACTTACTACAATACTTTGAAAATAAAATCCTCAGAAAAATATTTGGACCTATTAAAGATAGAGAAACTGGTGAATGGAGAAAAAGACCCAATAAGGAACTACATGAGCTGTATAGGTCACCTTTAATTGTCAATGAAATGAAAGCTTCAAGACTGAGATGGTTCGGGCATGTTGAAAGGATGGAAGAGAAAAGAAACGTAAAGAAAGCTTACACCTACATCCCACCAGGAAAGAGACTGAGAGGACGGTTTAGACAGCGATGGAGAGACAACGTCATCAAGGACCTACAAGATCTGGGAGTGACAGACTGGAGTAAAGGAGTTGGAGACAGATTGGAATGGAGGAAGACTGTGTTTGCAGCCAAGAGCCTTGGAGGTTCATCGAGCTGAGAGAGAGAGAGAACCGATATTTTAAAGAGCTAAACGACAGATTGCAACTGAATTGGATTCCTTTGGAATTGTTCGTGACCTACGACACTGAATTATTTTTTAACTTGTCATCTAAATTAATCTTTGCATGATTTTGAAGGAAATTTTATATATTTTCTTTCTGAATAAAAATAACTCGACTCAAGTGAGTTAATATTTTTTGACTATTAATGTGTTATTTTTAACGTGTAAGGAGAACTGTTGTTGTTATATAAGAGATATAAGAGACTTTGGTATGTTTACATTGGACTTTAGGATTGTTCTTTTGATCGAAAACAGATGTCACGCTACTGCAGTTGATTGCTGATCATTCTGAACCAAATATGAAAGGTGTTCTATACAAAATGATGATTTATGTCCACACCAATCCTGATCGACAGCAGCATGGAGCACATGATCCATTGTGTTCCCTCCATTGTGTTTTAACAAATAAACTATTTATTTGATTATTCCCTCAGTGTCAAATTTCAATTAAAAATTAAAATTAAAAATTTGACTTTTTATTGACTAATTAAGATATGAATCGTTTGTTGCTTATATTTTTTTCCACTAAAGCAGATGGTATTAACTTTTTTCTTAAAAAAATTGCTAAAAAAATAAATATTCTGTCATTTGGATGAAGTAAAATTATTGTATTTAGATTATATTAATAAACTTACCTACTCAGAAACACTTGTACTTGAAATCAGCTGTATAACATGTTGATATCAAGTAAAAGTGTTTCAAGAGTACCAGAGTACTATATGGTTACCAGAGTAATGTCTTGTTTTTGACAACAATGTAAACCGTGTACAATGCTAACAATACCTTAAACGCATTTAGCTTGGACTGCAGTCAAGGACGTTGAGACCATTGTTGTTTCTTGATCTTTTGAATTTATGCTGTGATCTTGTTACTTTTGATTTCATCCGAAGTCGATACGGATTTGCTGTTCGTCCAAAGATTGATAAAGTATACATTGACTGTTTCCGAGTAAAGATTTGACGAAGTAAACTAATCATGGTTTTGTGTTCGTAGAGGATGAACGATAGAAATCAGAAGAAGCATTGATACGATTGGTTTTCTCGCCTCATCCAATTACAGGATTTGCAACAGATTTCAAAGGAATTTTGGCAGATCAATACCGGTGATGTTACGTTCATGTGAAGTTCGTTGTTCCTAAAGAACAGAAAAGCTTACACAGTTAAATATTATAAGAACGGATATTAAAGAGAGTTAGGATTACCGAAAGAAGAAATTTAAATCTAACTAGTCATCATGGAACCTTGATTTAAATGGATAGTCAACAAAATATTTCCGTTTCTAAAGTACATAAAGTTAACAGAATATTTAAGTTAGAATAATGAGAACTAATTTTAGAGAGACTTTAATTTAGTTCAGGATTTCTTCAAGAAGAACCGAACAAGACGAGTTCGACGTAGAAGAGAAAGTATGCTAGTATTCATTTGGTAGATAAGCAGGTTATAATTCCGAACAAGACGAGTTTTACGTAGCAATCAGGTATAATAATAAGATTCATCTAGTCGATAAGGTCGTGGGAATCGAATGTCAATATTACATTAGAGCTAAACATTTTTAGTTTGTCGGGGAAGATATCTTTTTTCAAACATAAAGCAGTATGAATAGAAAGGATGAATTCTATGCCATTTAAGAAATGAAATTAATAAGACTACAGCTTGGATGTGATCGACGTAGAAGAATATCCAAGTATAAGAACGAAACTATGTCTAACAGAACATTAGCGCTCGATTCGTCCGATGATCAAAGACATGCGCTATCTCGCACGTGCTCGTGACGCAGCCTTGTTGTGATCGAATCAGAGGTCTTAAGCCTACAGTTGATTAACTGGTAGCTGGAACTGTGTTCCATCTGAAATATGCCACCAAAAATTCCAAATTGATAGGAGGCTTGCATAGTTGCCATTCCGATGCTAACTATACCGTTTCAAAAATTGTGTACGTGTGCGAACGCCAAACTTTTCATGTCTGCTATTGCATCATTAACCGGATAATAGCAGAAAGTCATATGAAGCCTGTTGCGATATTAAATTATTCTCAAAAAATAATTTAATTAGTATTAGTTAATATTAAACATTAAGAGAAGCTTGAAAATAAATTTATTTTATCTTAAATTTTTTTCCTTGTGGAAGATTCAAATATAAAAATTGAATATTTAAATGAGGATTAATACATAACGAGAAGTTACAAGATAAAAAGGCGCCTCACTGCCTCGTTCTGGAGGTATGAAACAGGAGTAAAGTAAAAGGTAGTAAAGATGTAGCCAGTTGAGGCTGAACCTAGAACCTAATATGATGAATCGACTAAGCCGGAACATAGGAAGCTCCTCCTCCTAATGAGGGCACCTAAAATTATGAGCTGTATCCTGAGCTTAGAGAGAGACTAAACTTAGACACTGAGCCTATCACCTAAAGAAAAGCCGAATCCTTGAAGCCCAAACGGATAGAGTGTGTCTCCTAAAGAGCGACTGCGAGATTTATTGATAAGGACACTTACGAAAACTAGAACCTAACTGGGTAATAAGAAATATTTGATTTCAAGCTCGAGCAAAGGCAAAAAGAAGAATGAGTCACCAAGAAGCTAAACTCAGTTTCATTCGAAATAGAAAGGATTGGAACTAAAATTATTTTGGAAGATAATATTTTCACACGAAGTGAAAAGCCTTCATCGCCTACCAGAGTAATAGCGCCGTTAAAAGTCAGTGTTGCCTCCGCTAGCAGACGCCAAGTCCCGGTGCATTGTGGGGAGAAGAAATCAACTGACGAGAAAAGACGTGCCATACTCAAAGAGAGCCGAGAAGGGAGGTTCCAGATTAAGCGTTGGTCCGGACATATGAATACTGGTGGAAGAATTCCATCCGAACCGAATCAACGGGGATAGATTCACCAAGGTGAAAAGCCGGAAGAATTCAGCTAACTGTAAGTAGTTAAGTCTTATTCCATTTTGCAGGGAATACTGTGTGAGAAGACGCAGACGAGAATTATTACCGAAGTGAGACAGTTAGGAAAAACTGATTCAACGGAAGCGAGCTTTATTAATGAGGATAAAGTAACTGATTATTCACATAGGTGTAAATAGTAAAAGCCATTAGATTCAATGAGCGGATATATTCACACAAGTGAGAAAGAATATCTATTGCGTTTATAAATAATAATTCACACAGGTGAATATAGGAAAAGTTATTGAAAAATTATGTCTATTAGTAAAAGTAAAGAACTGAACTCTCGCGTTTGCGGCAATGGAGAATTAAATAGTAAGAAGATATTTAATTGAAAGTAGAGTTTCACAAATTTGATTATTAGTAATTAGTAGAAAGCGTGCTAAATTTAAGATTAAATTAATAGAGAAGTAATTGAGGAATTAATTTCACATATAGTCACAGAGTTTGTGAGACTTGTTATTTTCATTTAAGAAATATCCAAGAGGATATTGGAACTGTTATTCTATTATAGAAATATTAATTATTGTTTCGTTTATGAGAAACAGTGAACTGAACTTTGAGAAGACAGCTAAAGTTGAATTTAAGCTGGAAAAGTTTTGTATAAAAGTCTTAACAAATTTTAATGTCACCTCAAATAAATCTTCTTAAGATTTTAATTTGCATATGGCTACTATTCTTGTTTTCTTTGCTATACCAAGTATGCGTTCTACACAAATTCGCAGCAAAGTCCATCAGCCAAGAGCGGGGTAAGGCACAGGCCCGATAACAACACCACGACCGACAGCAACATCTAAAATTATTAAGAAAGCGAAGGCTAAGATTGTCGGCGAGAACCCAAGCACCCAAAAGGCGGTTACCCAGGCTATAGGAGTTTCTCAGCCATCAGTTGCACGGATAATTAGGCGTGATCTGCAATTCGAAAAGCATCATAAAGCTCGCATTCATTGCCTACTTCCTCGACACATTGCTGAAAGGATGACCAATAGCCAAAATCTTTACGAGCACCACTTATCGGGAAAAAAAATGGAAATATGCCACTACTTGCACTAGGCTTGGATCTATCGTAGTGATATTATACGGTTATTATTGTGTCCAATAATATCTTAGTGATGGTAATGCAATAATGAACTAACTTTTGGAAAAACAATTGTAATCTGTATCACACCATTTATTGTTTGAAGAAACAAAAGATGACAGCACATTAAATTCATGATCACTATTTGGAGTGATTGTTTTATAAAGAAAACAATCATGTGTATAGCAACGAAAACCGAAAGTTGTTGTTGGTTCGTGGTAGTTGCCCGGTGATAAGGAACGGGAAGTTAAAAAGAAAGTTAAGTCTCGAATCGTTCGACGGGAAAGCTTTGGTCAAACGGCTTTTATTCAATGATCATATTCTGTATAAGAATATGATTGACTTGTAAAGTATTCGTATTGAATAAGGAATAATTTATATTCGATCTTGGAGTTTCGTTCAACCAAGATATTATTGTGAACATTACGGAAGAGTCTCTACTCATAATGTATGTTATAGTTTTTTTCCATTGAATAGCCGAAAGCTGAATCGATCTACGTTTAACGCGCTAATAATGGGAAAGCTGATGGAGTCATCGTTTATCAAGAGACTAGAAATAACAGATGAAATATTCTACGAAAACATCGCATCATATAATGGACTGCAAAGGACCTTTTTTGAAGTGCAGCGTTTGCAACTGCGAATATAACTACCAAGGTCTGCCTATTGTGTGATAGAAGATTTAAAGTAAGTGTTTTTGAATTTTTAATACAACGGACATATATTTAAAGAACAGTTCAGAAAAACACTGCGTAAAGAATCAACTTGAGAAGAAGATATAGGACTTGATTTTGAATTCTTAAGTGAACGTTGTTGTATTTTAGGGTAATATAGTTGAACGAATTAGTGCATCGAAATACTCCAATAGGAAAGGAACTATAGGGTAAAGTGACCAAACCCTGGCACCTGACCAAATACTGGCACTCTTCGTAATAACTGGTTCAGCTGCAATACTATTGGCTGAATTATTGTTTTACAGCGCTCACGAAATGCTGATATGTTTCGGTTTCATAGTTAGCTAACTTTTTTTTCTTAAGAGAAAGCGTTTGATAGGCAATAACGCTAAATAGGTGGTGCTGCATTACCGTTCATACTGTGTTTCAAGTTTTAGTTCGGCGGGACTTACAAGCTGACTCTGAAGACTTTCAAAATTGACAAATGGCAAGTACTGAGAAGCAAAAAGAAAGAATCGGCAGTGCGGGTAAGTAATTCATGGTTTAAAGTTTACGATTTCAAGCTGTGTTTTGTATAGTTTATGTTTATTTATGAGAGAAAATAAAAAACTTTGTGAGATGCAAATCGATCTAATACTGGCACTTGTCAACCTAAAACTGGCATCTCGTGTCTTATTACTGGCACCCACTATCAACCAAATACTGGCAGGGCCAGAATAAAGACATGTCAGCTAATTGTGATTATTCTAGGTTCTCTTAAAACATTTGTGTAGCCTACAGCAAATTAAATTTGCATAAGCTTGTCCTACACTTAACAGTCAACTGTTAGGCCTATGCATTTTTTAATATTTTTTTTAGTTAATTTCTTTGAACCTTAAATTAAGCAAAACAACTTAATGTGCTAATTTTTCCTGAACCGCCTAAATTTAGAATATTATTTTGGAAAATTTACAAATATCGATAAGCTATTCGGTAGTCTACATTTTAAATGTAAACAAATCTCGATGCGAACCAATTTCCGTAGTCTTTTGGTCTTAATTGCCAGCATGCACGAGCAGGAATTGAACAGCCGTCTTTCAGATTAGAAGTCTGACGCTCTAGCCGCTCGAACAAAGTAACATGGTCGTTCGACCATAGTAACCTAATATTTGGTCCAGCGGCTAGGATGTCGACTACTAATCGAAAGTTCGATGGTTCGATTCTCTCTTGGGCATGGTAACATTTAAGTCCAAAAGGTAACGAAAATAGGTTTGCATTTGTATTTATTAAAGTTATTGTGACGAGTTGGCATCGTGTGTTGTTTTAAGTGTAAAAAAAATAAACTTAAACCTATTTAAAATAATGTGTTTTTATTGCCCTAATTTGAAAGTTTTTTACGTGTGTACCGAAAATTAGCCCGGCTCCCAACATCCCAAATAGAACAATCCAGTGGCGAACCAATCAGCACCAATCTGGACTCCCCTACCGGACACTAGTGGAATCATTGTTTCCTTTGCTTTCTCTTTTTGAATATGTATTGAATTAGTCGATTTTTAATTTTCTTTTTTCTGACTGATGACATCCACGCTCGTGCGATTAAACATGTACATGTTGCAGTTTTATAAATTAATTTTTAATCTTAATTTAATGTGTGTAAATGGAAGCACTCAAAAATAAGGAAGACAATGAAAAGGCAAAAAAAGAAAGAAAATGAAAGAGGGCTGAGGCTTAAACAGTCCACAGACCCCAAAAAAAAAGAAATGGGAAAGAAAGCATGTAGTTTGTCAAAGAAACCCACAACAAATAAAAGCACAAAGTGACCGTGCAGACTTAAACATGACTTGAAAATCCCTCAGTTCGTTTGACTTTTTAAAATAACATTTATATTTAGCCTCATATATATGTCAAATTGTAAAGTTTTATTCCTAAAGTATTTATGTTCATTTGGTTTTAAACCAAAAGAAAAAAAATTCTGGAGATCTTTTTGACAAGTGTTTTAAAATTAATTCTGAAACATTAATTAGGCCTCTATAAAATAAATATGAAAAAAGTGGGCTATAATCAAATTAGGAATTATCCATTGCTCATATTTAAGATGAAGTGTAGGCAATTTATTAAAGGCTTGAATAACAAAGTTAACCAATTACTGGCAGGGGCCAGAATAAAGACAATGCTGTGCCAGTGTTTGGTCAACTTAAATTTTTTTTTATTTTTGGTTATAATTAATTCTAATCTGTATTAATTATTTCAAATTCTTACAAGTTCAATAGATCTAACCCAGATATAGTGGACTAAAGCAAATAACCCTCAAAGTTCACTTCATAACATAGGCTAACAGTAAAAATTGAAAAATTGGTGCCAGTAATTGGTCACTTTACCCTAGTGACTATTGAATATTTAAACTTAAATATGTCCTTAAAATAAGTCTTGAACTTTTCATTATACTGATCGTTAATCGTTAATTGTTCGATAGAACAATTTCCATGCTCTGCTACAAACTAAAATACATATACATATACAGTAGAGTCGCGATAATCCGAGGTAATTGGAGCTGATGGTACCTCGGATTACACGGAAAAAAGAAAAAAAAATGGAATTTTCAACTAAAACGAGACAAATTTAATTTATAATAGATATTAAAGTTACAGATACATTAACAATGTTACCTGGTTACATGAAAAGACTGTTTATAAGCATTTACAACTTTAAAAAACTGTCCAAGGTCTTCTGCTTCACAGTAGAGCAACGCTTTTTAGCAGCGATGTCACACAATCATCTAAGTAGTAAAATGGAAAACTATCACACTGACCCCTCAAATGACTTCTTGGAATCGTCGCCCTGCGTGAGCTTGGACTAGCCTCACCTTGGATTACACGGAAGCTCCGATTACCGGGACTCAGATTATCGCGACTCTACTGTAGTTGATAGTTAATAATAATTAATTTTCAGATATTAAGAAGCCAATGGAAATATTTTATCGCCCATTTGGTGCCAAAGGACGATCCGAGTGGTACCGCGAATGCCAAGAAAACTTTTCAAAAGTATTCATGATTGTTGCGGGTTACAGCTACAGAGTAAAGTTACCGCTGAGGAAGGTAACTGCGAAGATCAAGATTAATGCTGCTTTTACCGAGAGCAACTCTTCGAACCCTTGTATCGTGACGATATTCCCGCAGCGACAAAAGGAAATTGTGGATTTGTTAGGACAAGGCGTCGAGCCATACAGCTAGAGCGACGCAGCTGTACATGGCCACTGTGGCGACTGAAACCGGAATACGTGCTATCCCATACTTATGATTTCTGGAAAATCCCCCGGAGCATCTCCAGTTGGCTTCTGCGTGTTCGGATTACTTAAACTGGCTCTTGGAACACGACGATCGAAAACAGTAGAAGGGCTTTGGCAAGCTTGCAAAGAGGAGTGGAACAAGATCCCCCTCATCTACCTCCAACGCAGCTTTCTTCAATGTAAACTGCGATGCAGAGCCATTGCCAGAATGTAGGGGCACCCCATTGAAGACTACCGGTAGTGGAGAAAAGGGTTCTGCAAAGTCTATGAAATGATCAAAATCGACCGAATAAACGTGTATGATAATTATTTATTTGTTTATTTTATATTTTCTTTTTTTCTATTTTCTTATTTTTGTTTTGCTGTTTTTGTTTTTATTTCCTCTCTTCATAGATCTAGCTGCTCATCCTCAATTCCAACATACTCCCAGCAGTCAACACTGTCTTATTTAGAACCTCATACAGTCACTCCGGGAAGTTGCAGATATTGTGACGGCACCGGAGCTTCCGAAGCAGACATTTATTCATTGGTCTACCCATTCCAACACTTCATTCCCAAATTAACTGATGATTTTTTTTTCTTAAATTAATTTCATTGGTTGATGTTTTTTATATAAACACATGTATCTTTTTTATTTGTTAGTCGATAAAGCCTGGTCGCAAAAGCGAAACCTTTCCTGTGTATATATATTTTTAATGTGTTAAAACTTTTTAAGCTCGTAAATTTTGTGTGTCGGTTTCTACTTTGCAAATTTTAAATGCACACATTAAAATTTTTATTTACTTATGAAAAGTTTTTTTAATGCTTTTTTTGCATTATTATAATAATTTTATTAATAATTTAATAACAATAGGATAAAAAATTAAAGAACATTAACTTTATAGAAATGCAAATATTAAAATAAATGTATCTTTGACATGCTTAATGATAATAAACCCTGGGTTTTATTTTTGGATTAAACGAATTGAAGCAAGAATGTCCAAAGCATCAAACAGCATAAAAACCGCATTATTCATTATTTAATACTTTCATTTTACGTTTTAATGACAATATTGAATATTTATTCTTCGATCATTATTATATAACATTTAAAAATAAGCATAGCACTATCAGACAAAAAAACATAATGTATCAGAATAAATAAATAAATAAATAACATTGTAATAAAATATTACAATCATTTCTTGGAAAGAATTTATTAATTATGATAAATTGTTTGAAAAAATTTTCAGAAAAACGCAAAAGACAGAATAGATTCAATGCTTCAAATAGAGATATTCTGCCTCAATTTCTAGAGATTTCGTTCTATAAAATATAAGAAAATGAATGATTTTTTCTACTATTCATTAAAAGAGTACTTAAATTATTTGCATCATTTCCAGTATGTGTAGCAAAAGCGAAACTAATGATTAAAACTCAATCAAATCAATAATACTAACTATAAAATAAGTATAAATACAAAATGAAAACTAATGTACTCATTCAAATGCCTCGTTCTAAATTATATCTTATTCCCATTAACCTATCTCATTTTGAATAATAATTAAAATGAAATTATATTATTTACTGTAATATTAGCCGAATAATAATAATGTAATGGAAATCATTTACCAAATTCTTTAGTTTCTTTTTCTAACAACATTAACAACATATTCAATTAATTCAAGAAAACTCACAGCACTAATGCCTAAATACAAACCCAGATTCCCGACAATAGTGGCAAGTAAGTTATTTAAATTGTATTGGTAATATTCTTTGCTAACCAAAAATATGTTTGTGGGTAGATTTACTACAATTATTGAGATTGATATAGGTAACGGTGCTGCATCACTCGTATATTCGTAAATAAACTCTTTACATTTTCTTGGACAATCGCACCAGTTTTCGGAATAGTTATTGAAATACGAAATGGCTGCTTCCATGGAATGATTGAATTCTTCAGCTGTTGAACAGGGTTTTTTCAGACTTCGAAAGAATGGCAATCTATGAAGCAAAACATAATAAAAAAGAAATGATCAAAATTAGTTTTTTTTGCTCTATGTGACAAAAAAAAAAAAAAATCAGTAATTTTTGAATTAATTTGACTTGGATCAGTAATTTCTCTAACCACAGACGATGTCTTTAGTAAAGGTTAATAATTAACTAATTACCATTTAGATATCTTATTAGAATGAATTACGAATAGTTACAATCACTTTAATATTATTGATTAATATACTGTAAATAGTAATTTTAAAAATAATAATTATTATTGAGCCACATCCATTAAATAAGAACGCAATTATTGTCACTGCTTGTAACTTATTCAATAGATTATGATCACAATTAATGTTTCGGTAACAATTTGAAATTTACAGAAAAAAAAAAATATATGCATCATTGCAAATTGTGTGTATTTGTAAGTATTCCTCATAAGTATTTGAAATTTGAGAGAATACAGAATTAATCTTGTCATAAAATTTTTTCTAGGTTAGTAAAGAGATTATAATTTAATAATATCTTAACAGCATTGTCTATAAGATAGTTCTTATAAATTTGCAGAAATTAAGAAGTTAATAGAAAGTTATTTTTAAAGATTTCACTAAATTTTACAAGAAAGTTCTCTTTTGACTTAAAGAAATACCAGGTGTCCAAAAAAAAGGGAGATGTTTGAAGCGCCTTAAGTTGATAAATTAGGCGCATCAATCTCAAACTTGGGGTTCAGTAGGCTTATGGGTCATGGAGAGTGCAATCATAAGAAAAAAGTTCCTAGTTCACATAGTCACCACTATGGGGCGTTGCTATCGGCTATTCAAATGGAGCTCTCCTTGAAAAGGCAAGCACACGATGACTCATGCACTCGTTTCCAACAAGAGCACAGTAATGCCGTTAACAGTTGTGAACCGTGAATCAGTTGCATTCGAATGCCACTAGGGCACTACTGTCTTCCAAATGAGAGATGGCCGCCCTGTTTTTGTGAGATCTGCGCATGTATCATCGATTAGTCTGGTCAGGCACTTCGTCTGATTTTATGACAGGACGCCGCCATTGTGCTAATCGCTTGTTACTTTGCAAAAGAGCATTGTATTTATATAAATACTTATTGTTAGCAACTGGTATTGAAATAACGCTAAATAGCCGAGAGAAGTTTAATTTGGCGTTATCAACATGTCTTTCGCAGTGAAAACAGACGACGTGTACATTGTGACAGGAAAACATAATTGATCAGCTACCGGAAGGGCTGCGCAGTTCAAGCTTCCACCTGCCAACTTTCATTTTGAGGACAATACGTCAACACAAGCGTATCGGAGGCATCAGAAAGGTCGAGGACTACTGTCAATGACAGATATACGACGTACCATATGGTTCACCTGCACTATTACAGAGGTTCGCCACTCATCAAAACCAGAGAATACTGCATAGCCGACAGCAGCGCCACATGCTAATCTGGTGGTGACTATGTGAAATAGAAAGTTTTTTCTTATGATTGCACTGCCTGTGATGCATAAGCCTACAAATTTTCAGATCGATGTGTCTAATGTTTATCAATTTATGATGCTTTAAACACCTTCCTTCTATTTCTTGGACACCATGTATAAAGGTTTAGTGATTCTCTTTCAGTCATAGAATTTTAAAATATTCCCTCGATTAGAATTTGCAAATATGTTCATAGCAGAAAGGGTGACTTATTTCTGTTATACTGTACAGGGATCTCTTGTAAAAGTAAAGAAATAAAGTTTATAAACATAGGTCCGGAAATGCTTCGGTAGCGAGTTACGGCTAGCGAAAGATTTCACCCATAATTTAGTATCTGGGTGAAATGAAGACTTGCTGGAAGTCTGGGAAGGTAAATTAAGGGGCGAAATCAGTGGTTTCTTACGGTTATTGACCTGAAAAATCGAATGAAACATGTCGCAGAAGTGTATGTCTTTTTGTTTGTAAGCGTATCCCACGTGGAAACTACAAAAGAGGGATCGAGAAACAACGTTTTTCCGTTTGACGTACTATAACGTTGGGAAATTGGATTAGACACATAAAAGTTTACAACAAAATTTGTAGAACAATTAATTCTAAAGAAAGCGGTGCAAATACAGTATACAGAAAGTGAATAGATGGTCAAATAAATGAATGTTTCGTTAGAACAAAACAACACATGTTTTACATTTGGCCGACAATAACTTTGTTAATTTCCGAATATGTTTATTAAAACATAGAGTAAATGTTTATTAAAACTTTGCATTTTACAATTATAATTTTAAAATTAAAAATGAACATGTGTGTCGGAAAGTACAAAAATTATTTCATGGAACTACTGTATGGACAGAATCTAATTTTGTTGAACACCAGAATAATGTTGTGCGAGAAATTTTTATTACTTAAGTTGGCAACACAAGAACAGCTGTTCAACAATAATGTGAATTGCATTGTTTTGATTTATTGTGGACGAAATCTTTCGCTAGCCGTAACTCGCTACGGAAGCATTTCCTTACCTATGTTTATATAGCTTTATTTCTTTACTTTTACATGTAGAATGAGCTCCCGAAGTTTCTGCATATCTTCTTGAATCACCCTGTATATTAAAATTTTGTATTATATTTCTTTCTGGATTATTGGAATGCCGATTTGATTTTCCTATGATTCTTTTCAAAAAGGGGTTTTCAGTACAAATTTCAAAATTAATAACTTAACAATTAAGAAATTTATTAAATTAATTAATTAAAAAATAAATTTTATTAATAAAATCTTCTATCCCGTGTGAGGTTTCTAGTCCTCCATCGGGTGCCTCCCCAGGTGGCGGATAGGGGAAAATCCTTCCAGATATGGGTGGTACCGGGGAAATGAAATACCCGGGGCGGACCAAAACATGAGAGCAGCGTCTGATTCATAGTGAACGGCTGCAAACATCGGCTGTCTCCATATTAGGAGCGGATGAACTATCACTCTGGGACTTACAATCGCAATTTTAATCTCGGAATGGATACTAATCCTTCCCCCAACACAATTCTCAAATAACGCATGATGAAAATTTCTCTAGATAGAACTACTCCAGGACGTACCTTAAACAGGGAATCCTCCGGGCGGCGCAATCGGGCCGTCGGATTCTGGAGAACCCGAAACAACATGCAACAAACCAAAGCCACAGGAAACACCAACATTGAAGCTCAAAACAAAAAAAATATGCTTCTTTGGAACAGTGAATATAAACTCACTGTTAAAAACAGGATAACTAAAGCAACCAATCAAGGTACTTGATGAATATGAGATCCGAATCCTAGCCCTTCAAGAAACGAGATTCACAGACGAAATTATAATGGAATCCGAAGGATATAGGATCTTCAAGGGTAAAAGGGTAAAACCCAATGCGAAAGGGTATACCACACCTAGGAAACGGATTTGTCGTGAACAGGAAGATAATCAATTCTATAACGGACTTCTACTCACCAAATGAAAGACTGGCAATCATGATACTACGATGTGCAAATAAGACATATACCCTAATAAACTGTCACGTTCCCATTAACGAAGACAACAAAAGGAACCCAGAAAAGGTTGAGAAATACTCGGAGTCCCTGGAACATGAACTCTCAAAGATCCCAAGAAAAAATATTAAGATCCTACTAGGCGACTTCAATGCGAAGATTGGAAATGAAAGAAAATACAAAAAGACAGTAGCACACAAAATAACCAACAAAAATGGAGAGAAACTAATAGAATTGTGCAGGGGTTTCAACCTTAATGTCAACAAATTTTTGGACACCTACCCAGAAAACAAAAAACATGGAAATCACCAAACCACAGCTTTGGAGAATTCCAGATTGATCACGTCGCCATCTCTTTCAATAACCAGAAAGAAATTATGAATGTAAAAGTTCGGAAAGGTGCAAACATAGAAACGGACCATTACTTTACAACGCTAAAACTGAAATTTATCCCCCAAAAAAAGACACTGAACAAAAATTTTACAATACAGAGGATCAACAAAGAAACACTAAAGCTGAAGAATTCATTTGCCCATTTATTCATTTTTTTTTGTTTTTCTTCCCAATAACTTCTTATTTAAAAAAATTTTTTTATAAAAACATTTAAAATTTGAAAAACAAAGAAGATAAATACAAATAATAAATAAAACCATTATATACATTAATTTAACATAAAAACTGAATAAATCAACTGCATATTAAAAAATGTGATGAATAATTTTACATGAAAATGAGTTTTAATACAGTTGATGAGCTTAAGCAATTACTAAAAATGTTACAGCAAATGACAATCATTTTTTAGTATCATCTCTTTGCAACTGCTGCTTGCGACTGATCTTGTATGAATAGTAATGGATCAGTTTCCAAAGAAGTTTCTACACAGTAGATTAAGTGACATCCAATTGCTTCAATATTCCACATGCTAGTTCCAGCAGCTTTATCCATGATTCATCGACTATAGCAGAGCAACTTCCTCTGGTACTCGGGGTTAAACTTCATCTTTCAGACTTACCTTATAATGTGATGCTTCCTTTATCTTTCAGTCTTAACTGGTAATGATTGAGTTTCCTCAAATTTCAAAATCATCCTTCGAACTGCTCAGCTGATAAGACCTTTACATAAATCCTTACAGCTTCAAATTCGTTCGGTTGCTTCATTGAACCTGTTGTGGCTTAATAATAAGGTTAGAATAAGACATTCCGTGCGAGGCTAAATTATTGTGCGAGTGACCTGTGGACACAGAAATTTGGTGCGAAACTCAGTTAGTATCCACTGCGCGTAGCAGTGGAAGATTAAGACGCTGAATAGGAGAATCAGATGTTGTGTGCTTGGCAGTGGATACAGACATTGAATACGAGGTTCAGTGCAGTTTGAGTGCGAGACTCAGTCCACGTGGAAGACCCCGATTGTCTGGTTATTTGGCGCGATGTTCAAACACATACCACGTGAATGTTGTCTACAATGACGACGAAAACAAGCGGCGACGAAGCAAAAAAGTTAACGCCGAACCATAGCCAGTAAAAGCTACAATTTTCCGAGGGTTAACCGAACTTTCGCTGGAACCTTTCCGAGTCTGTCGAGGGAGCAAGAGCTAAAGCAAATTCACCGAAGTGAAACCTGCCCGAGTTTGTGAAGTGAAACGAAGACCCACCTACACACTGAGTAAGCCTGTTCAATCCTTTTTATTGAGCCACAACTTGGGGTGTTGTTTTGTTATTGCTTTAATTTAACTTCTTATCCATTCGAGGGCCAAGCGCCTCCAGAACCATTTAAGGTAAAAAAACAAACCATCACAATTAAGCCAAGCTGAATTTTTACAGAACATATTTGCGATATTCAGTATAACATTTTTGCTGTCTCTATCAGCAAAATGTAAATTTTCTAATCACTGTGCAGCATTTTTTATTATTTTGAAAATAAAATTACAGGCCAATTCAATTTATGTTTCAGTGTTTGAAAAGACCAAAGGTATACACTTTCATTGAAATTTCATCTTAGATTTGTCTATTTATCTGTTGATATTTTGTCATGCTTTCCTCTTCTATAGTGCCATATTTTATACATCTTGGGAGATATTTGAACTAAATTTTCTTTCACGGAATCCTTTTCAACATTTCATATTTCAGCTGGTACAATATGCAAACTGTTTACTTTAACGGCAGATAGAATTAGAAAATTAGGGAATTATACTTTTTCTTACGGTTCCGATATTCTTCTTCTACTAAAAATACAATATATTGGTAAAATTACCTACAAGATGTTCTGATGTCTAATTCCTCATCAACACATTTACTTCTGCACTGAGCCACTTTCTTTTGGTCATCACAAGGGTCACTAGTGCGATTAACGACTTCTTTCTAAATGAATTAGATATTAAGATTTTGAGGAAGAATCAAACCAAACCTGCAATATAGAGTATAAAATTATTCAAAGAAAAAAACTTTAATTTTTGCTTACGATTTTTATGTTGAAAGGAAGGTATCCTACTCCGCCTCGCAATAATGGTAAAAATATAAAAGGATCTAAAGTTCTAAGATCATCTTCTTCATTGTGAAAAAATATCTACACACACAAGAAATAAATTGATGTCTTTAAGAAATATGCTAGAAAATGAAGGAACAAATTTTGTGTAATTTGACACTAATTATTTTTTAATATTAATATTTAAAAGATTAAATATAAAAGTTACCTGAAAATCTGCTTTAGCTTGTGATTCTATAGTTCCTTTGAAGATAAAAGCCGTCATCGTTGCAACTCCCTGGAATCTCAAGGAATTCGCTAAAAGAAAAATTTTTACATAAAATATATTTTTGGCTTTGCGTTCCAAGTTTACAATTTACAATTAGAAAATCTTACAATTACTACTTGAACACTTTTCTTCAAGAAAAACTATGTCTATAAGAAAAAATATTCGAGAATGAAGCTTCTAGTAAGAAGAAAAACACAATGCATGTTTAATGATAATAGCAATCACAGCTTCATAAAATATGAAAAACTCTTCAACACATCATTCTAGTATTTAAAAGGTTTATTAAATAATGAAGATAGAATTTCAGGAATTATACATATTCCTTTATCAAGCCATGAAGCAAAAAATTAGAATAAAATTAACAAACAAAAACGGGTAGAATAACATAACAAAATTCAAAGGCATGAAATATCAACAAATTGAATTGTTGTTACAATAATAATTTAACGCAAATAAATGTCAATTGTATTAATAAAAATTAACAATAATTCTAATTAATCAATCAAATATATTATTAATAATTTAAAATTTCAAAAGTTGCAATTTTTTTACATCAAAACTTATATAATTCTTAATTAGCATAATAATAGTAGGATCTACGAAGGCTCCTTCGTATCTAATGAAGTTTTTAATTACAGAATTTTTATTGATGCAACTTTCTAGAATTTTACTTAATTTTAATTTAGTTTCTTTATTCAGAATTTTTACATTTGTATCCATAACATGACCTTTTTGTAAACAGTGGTAAGCTATGTCGGAAATTTTAAAATTTTTTTTTTTAGGGCTCTTTCGTGCTCAGAAACCCGTTCCACTAGGGTCCTTTTTGTCTCGTCTTAGTCGAAATTCCTGCAACTTTTGCAATCAATTTTATATACCAAACCCTTCTTCATTCTTCTTAATATTAAATATAAATTTCATCAGACTCCATATATAATACTTCTTCATCTTTTTATTGGCAATATTTCGCAAAAACTGAGGTCGTTTTGCTTTCTCAAGCCTATCTTTTTTGAATTATTTCTACAATAAGTCTACATTTTAACAGCAAAGATCAGTGATCTTTGCTGTTAAAATGTAGACTTATTGTAGAAATAATTCAAAAAAGATAGGCTTGAGAAAGCAAAACGACCTCAGTTTTTGCGAAATATTGCCAATAAAAAGATGAAGAAGTATTATATATGGAGTCTGATGAAATTTATATATACCAAATCCATTTCATTTTGATTTTCATGATGATTATTTTCTTACAAAGTAAATTTTTAATTTTATTTTTATATCTAAAGCCAACATTAATGTTGTTGTTGTTGTTTTTTTTTACAAATGCCCGGGCTCGTAGACTGATCGTCTTTCTTTAGGCCAACAACAAGGGGCAACATATGATGCCTTTAACCGACGATTCGTTGCCCAGGGTACGCCAAAGGAATCAGCATCAAGTGATACCCGCAGGAACGGACAGAAACAGAAGAAGAAAGAAACATCAATGCCACGACTGGGATTCGAACCCGGATACTGGCATACTGGCTGCACGGCAGACCGCCGTCGAAACCTCTCGACCACGCCGGCACGGCGCCAACATTACTGTTGAATGATTAACATAATTTTTGTAACAATAAACTATTTTTATTAAGATAGGGGATGAAAACCCTATTTTCAAATTTATTTATTTATTTAATTTTGAACATATTGTAAAATCTAAATTGGTCTCTTATAAACTTCTCTGGATAGTTCCTTTTCTTTAGTAGAATAGTCATGTCATTTATTTTTTCTTTATAAACATCTTCATAACTGGTGTCGCTATCTAATGTTCTAATGTAATTTTCTATCATATTCTTCTTGATATGAGTTTTGTTACCTGAATAATAATTTAAAATGTGATCACTTTGGAAATCCTTTTTGTAATGCTCCATGACAAATTTTTTTATTATTTTTTGCCAATTTGATATCTAAAACTTTAACTCTCCATTTGTTAACTCTTTTTAACTCTAACTCTTTTTTAAATTTTAGATCATTATTACTTTTATTTAAATTTAAAAAATTATATTAAATTGTCTAATGGTACCAAACCAAATAATCAGAATGTCATCAACATATCTGAAATATTCGAAATTTGGTTTATTTTGCAGTTTAAGTAACAAATTGTTCTCCAAATAATCTAAAAATAAATTACACAAAGAACCAGAAATTGGGGAACCCATTAGAACCCCTTTGTTTGCTTAAAAATTTTGTTACCATGTTCAAAATATGTATTATAAGTCACAAATTCTACAATTTCCCTAAAACTTTTTTCATCTAAGCTATGTTTTAATAAACATTCCTTATTATTAAATATATGTTTGTCCAAAATAGATAAAGTTTCATCAGCTGGGACATTATTGTACATGTTTTCAATATCCAAAGCTGCCAGATGAAATTTTTTTTTTTGAATTACTGAAATTTTCTAATTTATACATTAAATTTTTTGAGTTTTTTATAATAGCTTTTTCGTTGGGCATCTTAAAAGTCCTCATCCGAAAATTTATTTTCTTAGACAAATTTGGGTCGGAGAGCCATATAGTACTGCAGATAGGTGAAATAATTGTGCCTTTAATGATAGAAGCACATAATTTGGGCACATATACTACATATCTTAAGATTGAATTTTGGCCATCTAAGATTTCCCTTATTAAAGTAAAGGCGGATATTCAAAATGGCGACGTCTGAATATATTTTATGTGCTCCTTTTAAATGTTATTTGATGATGTTAAATGACAGCAATGGCGAATAACTGTTGTTTTGTGGGTGTAGTTTGCTATTTTTAAAAATATATACTATATTTTATTTATATTTATTTATTTATATTCTATTTATAGCAAATATTGATGGATTATTTAATAGAAAATACTAATACTGCATTGTCTGTATTGTATAGATCTCTGTTAGATAAATACATAATAAATTAGATTATACATAACAGATTAGAAGTAATAGATAATAGATTAGATTCAAAATCTGATATCACTCAGTACAAAGAGCACGACAAGCACAAAGACTTTAGAGCAGCCTTTCTTGCAGCCACCTTGTATGAGTTCCCTGCATGCTTGCGATGTCTCTGGTAGGTTGTCCAAGATATTTTCATCCATCTTCTTCTTCGAACCCCAATTACTTGGTGAAGGGAGCACAGCTCTCTTTGTATGCTAAATGAGAGCATCTTGTGAAGGAGGCAGATTGTCAATTGCTCTACCTTTCTGAATAAACAGGTGTTTTCTTGCATCATTAACACATTTGGTCGCTGCTAGTACGGTCATATAGCAAAAGTATAAATCTCTCCAATGGTTTCAGCATATCTTGTACAGTCTGCTGAGTAGGTCTGTCACCCAATGCACAAAAAGTTGAAGTGATATCTGGATATGCATTCCAGATGTCCCTTGTGGTCCTTTGGCCACTACCTCCAAAGAAGGATACTGTGTCACCCCAGTTATTGGTGAAACAATGGTAAGGCAGGACAACGGTCACGATCCAAAGATCATGCTAAGTCATGCGCGGCGAAGATCGTTAGTTCTTTCCCACTTCAAAAGTAACTCACAATTCCTGAATGTTTAGAGGTTGATAAGATGGCAAGAACTGAAACATAGGTCTCCACATTACGTATTTCGGCTTTGGTATATCCTTGCTGCACAGCATTATATAAATGAAGTAGGATTCGAGTGTCAGCTTCTTCGTGTGTGCATGGAGCCAGTCCTAAAACATCTTGACGATTTATAATAACAATATCGCTACCAAGTGCGTTAATCACCTGCTTGTCCGTGGAAATAGCAGCTAGTGTTGTAGCTGAGAAAGAAAACAATTCAGTCTTACTTTCATCAATCCGGAGAAACTCCTCCCAGTTTTTAGGACGTGAACTTCTTGGTTCAACTTGCTTTCGAACACCTTTTTCTCTTTTGCTGCGTGTGTCACTCTTCAAGCTGTCAGGCATGTACATGTCCCAGATGATATCTATCCTTCTTACATGTTGAAGCTGAGCTTTGATGTAGGGTATGAATACAGTATTAACCTAATCTTCAAATGTTTTTGCCAATCCCGGTGGCAGCATGTTGACAATTGTAGCACCATCAATGATTGTAATTTTTGCTGTTGGTTTGGTTGTGTAGTAGGTGCGAGTCCTTCAAGATAAGTTAATAAATCTGACTTTGTTCTGGTTCTTTGACTCCCCAACTTCGACAGTGCTGGAGAATAAACTTGGTTCTCGTGTCTAAAGAACTCATCCAAGTCTCCATTACGTATCTGTGATGCAATGTACAATCTAGAGAGCAGTCATTCTTCAGTGATGTCAACTATAACTGTTTATTAGACTTTTCACGAACTGGAGGACGAATGAAGAGTAGTAGGTTATTTCGCGTAATAGGATCTGTTTAGTTTTATTAATAAGCCTTTCACTGACATATAACTCATACTGTTCAATTCCAATTTTCAATATTTAACAATGTGTCTGAAACTGCCATATCTACAATATTATTGCTTTCAAGTATCAGAAGATCAGAGCTGTTTTCACTGAATGGATTTCCCAGATCTTGCATTACAGAGACTTTACATTTTTGTCAAATATCATCTGTGAATGCTTGTTATCTTCGGCGACACTCATCTTTTTCCCATCTCTCTGTCTTGGTAGAATTAAATTCTTCAACTAAGCAGACCATCTCAGTCCAGACACCATCCAACGAAGTAGAGCTTTTGAGTTTTCTGTTAGGCCTGCAGCTCTTCCATCACCTTTGACTGATGCGTTATTTTGTTCATCAATAGCAATAGCAGAGAATGCCCTACTTGTTTTTTTTGGTGACAAACTGTTCTTTCATGAATTCTTCATAGGTGGCAAGGTGATTCTGTTTAAGTGAAATCATGTCACCTAAGTGAACAGGAATCCATCTCGAATAGTGAGTATGGACAAGAGAAAAGAACTAGGGAACAACACTGGATAGCGCCTTTACATAGACCTGAAAATCTCCTTTTGAAAACAAAAGTCAACAAAAGGAGTTCTAGTTGTAAAATGATAAAACAGAATCTAAATTGGGGACATACCGTATATGCTCCAGTAGAGGCCCCCGGCGTTTATTTGCAAAACTAACCTCGGCTCCCGGCGCTTAATAGAGACCGGCTGCTATTAGAGGCCGGCCATTATTAACAAAAACTTTCAGAACGCAATATTTTTACACATGAATACCGGCTAATATTACAAACAGCTACATTATTTGAATTCACATGCTACATAAGACTGTTAAAGGTAAATGGCAATATCTTTCTGTACCTTTCGCTGCTATTCATCGTCCGAATCATTCACCGCGCGAAACTTAAAGGCAATGTCAAATGACTGTTTCGGCGGCATTTTGTAAGGCAACCGTAAGATATTATGCACATCTACAAAGATACGGGCGCTTACACTAGCACCGGTAGGCAAATATCAAAGAAACGATTAGTTTCGGTTCCTGACGAAACTTTCTCTAAACTTTATTTACACCTTTATTCTACATATTCCGCCATAAAGAAGTCGGCTTGTTCCAAGTTCCTGTAATGAGCGTCATCATCCACCAACCTCTTGCCGGATCCTGATTGGCCCAAGATTTACTGCCACCTGAATTTATTATAATTTCCGCTCAAACTATCTGTTATATAAGGCATGTTTACACTTTTTTATTGTACTTGATAAAGGTTCGTCAGGAACCGAAACTAGTCGTTTTTAATGTGTTATAAATAATTTTTATTCTACACTTGTGAGTCCGCGTCTTCACTTCAATTATACCATAGCGCACGTTAATTTATGTCACATTCTTTTATAGACTTAGTAGAATCTGGATTTGACATGCAGACATTGCATAACATGACATAATGCCATCTTGGTCGGAGAGATGCAGCAGTCAGGCAATACTTGGAGGCACACATAACCAACAAGAACGAACTGGACATCCGTGATAACGCCCAAATCACACCAGCATATTTTTCAACATTGATTTCATTATTGAACCATATCATTGACGGTCTATGATCGTGTGATTTGCCTCTTGTTGACTATTTTCATCATTGATTCCAATGTTGAAAAAATTTAGGAATTGCGCTATTCGCAACGTTGTTTTCAATGATGATCATTAGTGAGCTCCAATCACCGAAGAAGCCGACCACGCCAATTTGGCCACCGTTTCGATAGAATCCGAAGGCTATTAGGAATTAAATATCACAGTCAGGGGATTAGTTTTCGAAAATAAACAATATTTTTACTGAAATAAGTTAATTTTATGCATCAGAATGTGCAGATGTCAACTTTTTAAAGAAAGATGTCTCTTCTTCTTAAGTTCGTTACGGTCGCAGGGGCTTGTGGAACTGCCGATGTTGTAAATCCAAATTCACTTCGCTTTCGCTTAAATAGTAGAGACGCTTGAATACAATGCACAATTGGTTTCGAACAAATTGACAGCTTGCTATAAGTCATTTCAAATTCTATCGGAAATGCATTGCCGAAATACGATTTTAACCTCTAAAAAAAGATTAAACGCCGTCTTTTCGTAACTGGGAATTGCCGCCAGAAATGTTCGAGCTCAACTCTGATTGGCTAGCTCTCTGCCAATCATATGCACTGTTTCATCATATTTCGTCGATACCGTGGAAAGCAAGGATAGGGAATACTTTGCTGAAAACAATGATCATTTCAGTGAAGCAAATCAATGTTGAAAAAACATGCTGCTGTGATTTGGGCATAAACAAGAATGAGGATCGTGTGATCACGACTCCATACCAATGGAGTCCATATCCTCCAACTGTTTTTGCCAGTTTTTAGTTGTTTGAAACTAACATTTTGTATACTATCTTCATAAATTAGAAGAATGAGCCTTCCTGCTTAACAAATACTATTTTTAGATTTCAATGGAAATTATGTCACATGAAAATGTTTAGTCTCTCATAAGAAAACTTTTAATTAATTTTTTCCAGAATGCTCTAAGTTTCACAGAAGAGATGACAAGAATTGTAATCTAGACTTTACTCATACAAATTTACTAATATGTTCAAACAATTTTTTTGTCATCGTAATATGAAATTAAATTTAGTTTCCTATTTACAACTCATCAAAGTGTTTAGTTATTAAAGTACTCCGAAGAAACTTATCTACACTAATGTACTTACAGTAAAATTATTAATGAAGTTAAGTAAAAACATTATGCTCTAAAGATTATAAAGGTAATCCTTACTGCGAATTAAAAAAATGTGGTTACTGAATTGATAAATAAGAAAATTTTACTGACCGATGTTAACTGAAAGACATCTTCCAAAAATGGTGTTCACAGAGATATATTGAATGTCGAAGTCTTCCCTTTTACTAACGAATCTAGCCAAATTGTGGCACTGAAAGAATAAATATTGTATTCAGCATTTCAAAAGAGTGTTATTAATCAAATAACATAAACCAAATATTTTTTAAATTTTATTTATCTTCATACTAACCCCTGGATCAATGTCTTCTATTAAATCCTTGGTAAATCCTGTTTTGTTCCAGAACTGCATGACAGGATCATCTTCTAATTTCATTAATTCTGAAATTGGTACGTTTTCAGGTTCTCCAGTGATGTTGAATTCAATTAAATAGATTTCTTTCTGATTCAAAAAATAGTTCCAATCAGAAAAAGGTCTTAAAGGACAAATACTTAAAACTGGTAGCTTAACAAAGTTATTTTTTTCTGCCAACAGCTTTCTATCTGGATCACCGTTGATAAAACTTTTAATTGTTTCAAAAGTACTTTTGAAGCAAAAACAGCAGGTTAAAATTACAGCAAACAACCATAAAATTCTTCTGTATTTGCAGATGTTTCTATTGAGAATTCTATCAAGTCCACAAACGTCAGGATAATCTATTCGCTTAATTTGTTCTGTCAAATTTTGATTGTTGTTCGAAGCTGCTTTCGTGTTCTTCCACTCGGTCATTAAGCTGCATTGTTTTATTCTATATTTATGTCGAAATAATTTCTGAAATTATAAATTTAACTTATAATCAAAAATTGAAGCGTTTTCAGAAGGACAACAAATAAAATCAGTAATGTATTTCGTTTATATCAACACAGTAAAAGAAATTTTTAAAGAAAAGGGGAAATTTCCCATCATGCACACAATGAAAACAAAATTCATGCCATGAGCTTGTCAACGAACTGGAGTCTTAGACGGTCATTACATTATCAGCCAGACTTACCATTTCGATGACAACCTTCGAAGAAATGAAGAATATGTGGAACTCATACTCGCTCCCAACAACACTCGCTCCCACAAAAACCCACAACAAAGTAAAAGGTTTTAAGAAACCAAGCCTAGCGTGCAAATTACGATGTTAATGAAAAGGGGAATTTCATGTTCAAGGCATGAATTTTGTTTTCATTGTATTCATGGTGGGAAATTCCCTTTTTTCTTTAACATCATTTGCCACGAAATTTTATTTGTAATTTATTAGCCACTTGTGCCCGAAGGTTGGGAGCCACATTATTAATCCTGTTAAGCAACAAGTACTTTTCTTTTGTTGTATGTTTGTGTCGGAACCAACAGTCGAGAGCGAGTATGAGTTCCACATATTCTCATGGCCTCGAAGCTTGTCATCGAAGTGGTACATCTGGCTGATGAATCCTAAAGATGATAAAACGGCCGTCTCCGACTCCACTTCGTTGACAAGCTCATGGCATAAATTTTGTTTTGTTTGTTTTCAGTGTGATATTCAATTCACATCTGAAACAGAGATAGATTGCAAAATTCCTTTTTTGGGTGTATTAATTATTAGAAATGTTTGTTCGTTTGATACTACTGTATACCGAGAAAGCTCCAATGCAAATATTACTTTAAATTATATGGCAGCTGGACCGTTATTGTATAAAACCAATGCTGTAAAAACAGCTGTTAAAAGAGCTATCAAACTCTGTTCCAGTGGTAATCTACTCTTCAAGAAATTAAATCTCATGAGGGGTATTTTCCAAAGTAACGACTACCCGTTAGATTTTATTAATAAGATTATTCATAGAAGTTTACTAAAGATAAGATCTTCAAATTTACAAAATAATGATAATAATAAAAAAAAACAAGTGTCAATTTGTTTCTAATCCATTTGAACATAATCTTAGAAAAAACTGTCACCCATATTGGGCCAAATTAACATCAAATTAACCCCTAAAACTAGAAATAGAAATTAGGTGAATTGTTGTGTCAAAGTAAAGTACATGTAAGTAATTTAGACAGATCTGGTGTAGTTTATGGGATAAAATGTGTAAAAGGATAAATACCAAGGATATATTGGAGAAACGAAACACAGGTTACAAATTCGTATGAAGGAACATATAAGGGCAGTTAAGCAGTGTAATAAGCAATACCAAACGGCTTTACATCATAAATAAACGGGACATACGCAACTTATGAATGAATCTATTGTTTATGCTAATGAGAAGGACACCTACCTAAGAAAATTCATAGAAACTTTATTGAAAAAACAAAGTGCTATAACACCGATATTTCTGTAACAAATGCCCTGCAATACAACCTAATGTGTTAATTTACTGTCGGTATTAGTAATTCAAGTAATAATGTTGTATAACATCACATGTTTTAATTTTGTAACAATCACTTTAAACTATTGGATTATTATCTATTATTCCTTTGTTGAAATACTTTTATGGCTTGAATATTATGTTCGGAGCTATATAGTTTATCATCTGAGGAGGAGGATTAAATATCCTCAAAACATTTAATGAGGTATTTATATTTATTTATTTTTCTTATCGTGTGTGTTAGGTCCTTATTTAATATGATTACACACATCATAACTGATAACTTACATTTATTTTTTCCAGAATGTATTCCAGAAGAATAAACAAATGAAGAGCTGTTGCTCCAAGAAAGAAACTGATGCTTCCTCCAACGTCTGCTACAACATTAGCAAAGGTGTACCATTTCACTTCTCTAATAACAATTCCTCTTGGGTTCGTAACAAATATAAAGATATTGAAATCCTTTGGTCCCATTTCCATAATGTCGGCATAATAAGTTATTATATTTTTATGACATGGTTTTGGGCAGACATCAGAACAATTCTGCTTTTCTTTCAATATTTCTCTTGCAATTTCAAAGGTTTCGTTGAAAAGAGATGGAGTGTTGCAGTCCGGTAAAGACATATTGTTCATGTATGGCAATCTATAAAATATTTGCAAAAATAAAATATAAAGTATAGTATAATAAAAGTACAATATACAGTAAAACCTCGTTAAGTCGTCACTCAAGGGACCAAACATTTTTGACGACTTAAGCGGAGTGACGACTTTGGCAGAGTGGAAGTTTTTTAAAAAAAAAAAAAAAATCACTGAAGTACAGTATTTTCTTGAATTGCTGTAGGATTCGGTGAGAAAAACAAGATTTTCAGAAATCAATACATGCAAATGAATCAGTTAAAATTAAAAAAAAAAACTTTTTATAGTTATCACATTTTAATCGTTTTAAAAGAAAGGCAATGTCTGTCTTTGAAACATTCCAGCCAACCATTGCTGCCGCCAAAATCTTCAATGTTCAACTCCTTAGCAATTTCCATGGCTTTTTCTTTGAGAATCACGGCAGAAATAGGCACATTTTGCGATCTGGCATGTTTTATCCCGAGCTAAAACCTCCTCGATCTCGTCAAACTTCGATTTCCTCATTCTTTTTCTTTTGTCTTTGCAGTCAGCTTTTTCAATTACTTGTTTCGATGAATGAATATCGTTTAATGTAGTCCTGGGAATATGGTGTTGTTTGACAAAAGCTGTTTTCGAAACATTTGATTTTTCAAAAAGTGCAATTAAGTCTTTTTTTTCTTTAAAAGATAACGAGGTAAGTTTTTGTTTCCCTGGCATGTTAAAAATGTAATCGAACCACGAAATTGCAAGAGAAAAAATTTACAAGAGCCCTTATCGCGGGGCTTACCGTAGCCTTCGTAATACTGTACCTATTTACGATATATTACGAAGGCTACGGGCTTACTCGCTATGAAATGAAGTCACACTCAGGAGCCGTCAAGAAAAACTTCTACACTCGACAGAGTCGCAGCGAGAAGTGTGCTTTGTGCTCAAAAAAAAGGAAAACATACAAATAAATGAATGTCTTCCCTCT
>JAFIDM010000001.1:27178208-27193513 GCA_023159025.1 Thereuonema tuberculata
TATGAATATTAATATAACTTATATTTAATTTAATATATACATCAGCACTTTGAATGATTAGCAGCGAGATTCAAAGAAACCAAATCCTCCAAAGGGGTAGGAAAGGAATGAAGTGACAGCCGTGGTCGAAAATTCCCCGTAAAGGCTTGGCTTTCTGAAAGTGAAGGGGCGGGGCTGAAAAGACAACACGATGGCATGCAAAATGGAGACGAAAGATGCTTTTGGCCATTTTTGAAGGTGACGAGTTATCCGAAGTAGAATTAAATTTGGTGACGGGTAAAGGAGGGTTATTTTACATTATTGTGCATGAGACCTTGTCGGGACCAAAGGAAAACGACGACTTAAACGGAGTGACGACTTATCCGGGTGATGACTTAACGAGGTTTTACTGTAATAAAGGAATAGTATAATAAAAGTACAATATAATAAAAAATACCTTATTTTAGTCAGTTTTATAATAAATGGAATTCTATTTGTTTTTGTAGATCTTAGTAAATGTTTCAAAACATACCTGCAGTTTACTTTGCTATAAATCTTTTTTTCCAAGCACTTCAATGCGCAGTTAGCAACTTCTTTTTCATCCTGGCATCGACTTAATGGCAAATCAAGATTGTAGACCTTTTCAAAAATTAACAAAAAAAATAGCAGTTGGAGTTCAGAGAATTTTACATAATCAGCACGATAGACACATCCTCGAAGACATTTCATTAGAACGTAAGATATTTAATTAAACAAAAGCGACTGACACATTAATTTCTTTTAGAGCTTTATCTTACATGTTATAGCAATCTTTTTAAAAAAAAAGAATTTCAAAGTGCAATTGAATTGTAACTTTTCAAACTAAAATTTCAATGAAAAGAATGATTAATTTAATAAACCTAATTGCTAATATAAAGCTAATGACTGCTTCAGTTACACTAAAGAGAGAACAAACAGTGAGTGCAAAGAAGTTTTGTCTGCGTCTCTTTTTTGTTTTATTGATGCTAAGGACAAGTAATGTATATCAACATAAATTAATTTATTGTTTCATATGAATTGCGTTCTTTATTAATCAGAAAATTTCTAAAATGAAGAGAAAAATTTGCAGAGAAGTAGTCTCGACGGCTTCTACGTTGATACCATGCCTGGTGTGAGGACACCCCTTTCACCATCTCTACTGCGGCGCTGCAGAGCTTATACTATTGATATGTGGTCAAAATGAACGAAAGAGTCGGACGTCAAAGGTTCGGTATAATACACATGTATTTACAATTGTATATATACAATTCGTGTGGATTCTCAGGTCAAAGTCATAAAGTTCATAAGGGTTTGGATTTTGAAAACCGGATCACAGCTCGTGAAGCTCCCTGCGCGGTCCGTCATCGGGAGAGGAGAGCCAATCAGCTTGTCTAATATCCCTACGGTTTGGCCAATCACAACACGGCATAACTGACCAATCCGGGGGTTTGCATCACTATTATACTATTATATACTATGTATTATTTTTTTACTATGTAACTGATGGCGAAAAATAAATAGAAGCAATGATCAGAAAGAAATACTAACAAAATATGAATTAGTTAAGTCTTCCATTGAGTCAAAATGAAATTTATTCTATTTTATTTTGAAATATTTTGAAAATTGAAAGTTCATAATTTTTTGTTGCTTTATAATTGTGGAGTGTATTCCTATTAAGAATTTTTTCACCTGATTCTGGATTTCTGTATTATTTTGCAATCTTGATTATTTAGTCAAAGGAAACTGTGGTTTGGAATTATCCAAATAGACATACTACTCAATTTTATCAATAATTCCAAACCTGTACAATTTATATTGTGAAAATCCAATGTTTTAAAATCATACTTAGCCGAAGAGAATGCTATTTAATAAGTAACGTGATTGCCAAGTTTACAACAATAGCAACGTAGTCTTCATGCATGTGACACGAGGCAACAAAAGATTGTTTTGTTGTGGCTCTCCTGAGATGGAAGCGACAAAGTAATGACTAGTGTTTTTCCGAAATGGCGAAGAGGATGATGTATGCAGCAATTCTTCCAATAAATGAAGGCTGTTCAATCATGAACATTTGGACTAAAGTTATTGCTGAAAACTAAGTGTGAATCATATGTGGGTAATTTTTTACAAAATCTCACCGAAATCTCACAAAACAACATCGATTTTTTTTTTTTTTTTCGTTTTGGATGAAAAAGATTCGTTAATCTGTACTAAGAATAAAACCGATGGAAAAACGTGGTTTGATGGTGTAGTTTTTGAGAAATTTAGAGATGTATTTGGAACTCTTTGAGGAAACGGACGGGCATTAAAAATAGATGGCGGCGGCGGTGCTAGCGCTACTTTCAAGATGGCCGATAAGTAGGACAGAAAGCAAGGGTCATTCCGACATGAGAAAGCCCGTGAGAGAAACATATTTGCAACGACGATGAAAATAAATAAATAACTAATCAAATCAATATAAATGAACAATTATCACCAAGAAATTCGTGTTATCTCTGCGGTGCTTGAAACCCATGTGTTAGAGAAATATAAATATCCAAAATAAAGATAAAAAAAAATGAATGAAGTTTAAAAAATAAAAAATAAATTACTTTTTTAGCTGGCGCGCACAACCAGCCGTTAGTTAGTTTTGCCCGCGTGACACCAGCCTATTTTTCATCATTGTCTTCACTCATTGGCCCTAAATTGAGGTCTATGATCGTGTGATTTGCCTCACTTGACCCTGATTCCATCATTGAAAAAATTTAAGAACGGTTCTAAATACAACCTTGTTTTCAGTGATGCTCATTAGTGAGCTCCAATCAGAACCGACCAGCTACGAGCCCTAAGAAGCCGATCAGCGCCATTTTGGCTACCGTATCGAGTGAATCCGAAGGCTATTAGGAATTAAATATCTCAGTGAGGAGATTATTTATCTAAAATAAACAATATTTTTACTGAAATAAATTAATTCTATGCGTCAAAATGTGCAGATGTCAAATTTTTAAGGAGAGATTTCATTTCTTCTTGAGCGGCGTGAAAGGCCGCAGGAGCTTGTTGGATACCCGCTGTTTTCAGCCGAAATTCAGTTCGCTTTCGCAAATAGTAGAGATGCTTGAATACAATTTACAATTAGTTTCGAACAGATTGACAGCTTACTAAAAGTTATTTCAAATTCTACCTAAATTGCGTTGCCGAAACACGATTTTAGCCTCTAAAAAAAGATTAAACGCCGTCTTTTCGTAGCTTTGGAGTAACCGCCAAAATCTTTTAAGCTCAACTCTGATTGGCTAGCGCTCTGCCAATCATATGCACTGTTTCACCATATTTCGTCGAGACGGTGGAAAGCAAAGGAAGGGGGAACCCTTCACTAATTTCAGTGTAGCAAAACAATGTTGAAAAAAATAGGCTGGTGTGACGCGGGCATTAGTTAGTATGGGGTGAGCGTGGGTGGCAGAAGAGCCGATCACCGCGACCTGAAAAATCTATTATGCTATCCCACGGAAACAGACGGAGAGAAAGACTGAGAAAGGATGGGGTGAGAAATGCAGAGTAAATGTGAGAACCCCGGGAAAACCTACCCATCGCGGATCGCCATCATCAACGAAACCCACATGAGAACCGATCCTCGGTGCTCAGAGCTGAGATGGAAAGGGTCAACGCCAACCGCGCGGTCTTTCATCTGGCTAACTGCGTGCTTTGGCTAACTGTATTAAAATTGTATAAAATTATGTTAAAAATGTATCTTACATGACGTAGATTTCAGGACCGTGAAACAGGAAATTCTCCTCCCTTTCCGGTAATGTAAGCTTGTAATGCATATAATGTAATGTAAGAATGTAATGTAAGCCCGGTAATGTAAGCTTTTAATGACAATTAAAAAGGAAATTCCCGTCTTAATTTCAATATAAATTTCATGGCATTCCTTCACGGCAACCCATTAATTTCAATTTCCAACCATTTTGTGATTATTTTTCTTACAATTTAAATAGTTTATTACAATTTTTCAATAATTTTTGTTATTTTTACCTACAATATTACCCTTAGATACACCACTTTCTCAGTTTCAAATAAATTTCCTTTTTAATTTCAATGTAAATTCCACGCAATCCATTATTTTTAATTTCCCACCATTTTTTAATTATTTTTCCCAAATTTTACATAATTTCCTTTCAATATTTCAATAATTTTATCTATTTTCAATTACGATTCTTCCTTCAGAAGCACAATTTTCTCAGTTTCGGATATAAATTTAAATTGGCCGCCTCATCTTACTAGCGCTAGTGATTCGGCCTTCATTGACTACCAAAGACGCTAAAACATCATGCTTCGAAAATGTAAATCCGACGCCATCAAAGAGTTTCAAATAAATGCATAAATTTCTTAAAAACTACAAAACGAATCCAGAATTTTCTAACGCTTTTAACCCTATCATGTAATAACGAATCACTTTCATCCAAAAAAAATTCTAAATCCTAATTCCACAAGTGAGATTTCGTTGAAACCTATCTAGGCCTATATGTGAAATAATTATGATTTGTATTAATGAGATTTTAATCTTGTTTTATGATATTTCCAGGAAGTTATTTCGAGATAGACCTAAAAGATATTAGGTTGTAAACGCAACGTTCGAATATGAATAAATCTTCGTAAAGAGTCAAGCAAAGATTACCTTTAAGTTTGGGTAATGATGAATTGTTGGATATCAGTAAGAAGATAATCAAGTAAGTGAATTACTTTGATATATATTAAACAAGATAGGAAAAGATTCTAAATAAAGAGGATCACAGCAAAGTTCATAACATGTGAGTATGAGATTTAAATTGAAGACACATTTCAATATAAGGATATAGGTAGTGATTACGCGATATCAAGTTAATGTGCCAAAGATTAAAGTTTACGTCATCGTGAATTCGTATAATTAGAAATCGAATACCCGTGTGATATAAGACATTTATGTTGAAACACTTTAATTTAATTAATTTAATTTAAAGAATAGTTTTTGAACTTTTACGGCTATATGCAAAGATTATTAAAAGACTTAATTAAAATGTTAATAATCAATAATAAGTGCTTCTAAGGATTAAGTTTTTAATTTGCACATGTATTTAAATAATACACTCATTACCAAAAAAAACGATACATCTAGAAGGAGTTGTCCGATTGTAATGAAATTTCGTATGCAAAGACATTGGGACCGCCCATGCAAATAATTAAACTTTGATGTCCAATGAATGAATAGCGAGAGCTACAGCGCATCGGAACTGCGCACTCAGCAGGTGTATATAAGAAGCGATTCTCAATCTGATGGTCAAAATTTCTGTTGCATTGCGAGTTAGGATACCTTTCAACGACTGAAAAAATGCCTCGCCGCAGGATTCGAGCTCATTACGTGCAACTGTCAGAGTTTGAAAGAGGTCGTATCATTGGATTGAAAGAGGCAGGTTGGGCAAATCGAAGAATCGCTCGTCATATGGGTCGAAGTGATGCGGCGATTAGAAGATACTGGCACGAAAGGGTGGACAATGGCAGATTTCAGCGTCATGAAGGTAGCGGTCGACCTAGGGCCACAGCAGAGCGGGAGGATAGAGTGATTGTCAGATCAGCTGTCACAGCGCCTGAATCATCGTTATCAACCATCAGACGTGCGACCCGCACACGAGTGTCCACCATGACCATTCACAGACGGCTGAAAGAGCGACATCTACGCTCGTACCGACCGCTACGCCACCTGCCACTCACGTCTGCACACTGTCGGGCCAGATTACAGTGGTGCTTGGCTCGATCCGGTTGGAATGATGCTGACTGGGGACGTATAGTGTTTAGCGACGAATCCCGCTTCCAACTGTGTCCTGACGATCGTCGCAGACGTGTCTGGAGACGCCCAGGGCAGCGTGCCGATCCTGCTTTCACTATTGCACGCACACAGGCCTCAACCAGGAGTTATGGTCTGGGGTGCCATTTCCCTTGATAGCCGGACCCCTTTGGTCTTCATTAGCGGCACACTTACAGCACAGCGGTACGTCGACGACATTCTGAGACCTGTTTTGCCACCCTTCCTTTTGCAGTATCCTGGCCTTATTTTTCAGCAAGATAATGCCAAACCACATACGGCACATGTTGCTATGACCTGTCTTGCAGCTTGTGAAACACTTCCTTGGCTAGCCAGATCCCCAGATCTCTCTCCAATCGAGCATGTCTGGGATATGATGGGAAGGCGACTGCATCCACCAGGGAATGTGGATGACCTAGCCCGACAATTGGAGCAAATTTGGCAAGAAATACCGCAGGAGACCATCAGGGAGCTTTATCACTCTATGCCACGTCGTGTGGCAGCTTGCATTCAGGGTAGAGGTGGGTCAACACCTTATTGAGCTCGTTACTTTGTAACTCTGTAACTATGAAATAAATCATTCAATTTGTCTGAAAGTTTAATCATTTTCTATTCTGTACATAATCTTCCTCTCCACCAATTTTTGTCTCCATCGGACAACTCCTTCTAGGTCGTCGTTTTTTTTGTTAATGAGTGTATTATATGCTTATAAGTTTTTGAAAGTAAGTCTCCTTTCATTGACAGTAAAGAGTGTTCTTTATTTTCGAACGATTATAATTGATATGATTTCATGAGCAACTGGTTATTCTTCTTTAGTTCTGTTTTACAAAATAACTTCTAAATAATCATTGTTTCTCACAGAAATTATAAAATTAAAATTGCATTTGTAGACTGATATTACAAATTATATTGTATGAGTTTATGGTAAAACTTGAGGAGACGATAAGAGGTGTTGTTTTTTTTTTATCCGCGGTGCGTAACATGGCGGTTCCGGAACTATTTGCATAAACCGGAAGCGGAAATTGATGTCTGATGTATCAATTTGTAAGAAAACGACCAGAAGAGAATAGAGGAAACGCAAACTTTTGGTAAATAGAGCCACTAAAATTAAATCACAAAATCACCGTGAATATTTACGAAAAGCCACGGTGATGACCGACCAAAATTTTGGTCTAGATCAAAAATTGCTACGAGGTGTAGAGCAAGTAAAAATTCCAAAAGAAGACTCTGATAGTTTTTGCGAAAGTTGCAAAAGTGGGAAGATGACAAATGTTCATCACACAAGAATGAAAGCCATTAGAGCAAAAGAAATTTTGGAATATATCTATTCTGATGTATGTGGTCCAATAAATATAGAAAATGACTATCAGGCGAAATATATCCTGTGCATAATAGATGATTTCAGTAGGAGAAGCTTTGTATATTTACTTCAAAGTAAGGATCAAGTGCCAGAATATAAGAAACAATTCTTAACTTACATAGAGCGCCAAAGTAAGGCGAACGTGATAAACCTTCTCACTGACCAAGGAGAGGAGTATGAGAATAAGGAACTCAACAATTTCCTAAAAGAAAGAGGAATTGTACATAAGACGACATCTGCATACTCTCCACAACAAAATGGCATTTTTTCGTAAGTTGATGGAAATGGCTCGAACTATATTAATTGATTCTGACCTTCCGCCAAGATTCTGGACTTATGCAATAGAATGTTCAAATTATGTTCTCAATCGAACACCTCATTTAAAGTTAATGAATACTACTCCAATGGAAAAATGGTTTAAGAACGGAGGAGCACCAAATGTACGACATATGAAAACATTCGGAAGTTTGTGCTACCTGAAGAAACCAAAAAACGCAATCAGGAGTAAAATCGACTCTCGAACAACCAAGGGTATTTTTCTTGGGTATTCTCCACGCACCAGAGGTTACAAGATATGGAATCTTGATACCAACAAAGTAGAAGAAACGAGGAGCGTGTATGTAAACGAGAATCGAAGAGCAAGCGATCTAATAAACAAGCGAAAGACTGATCATGAAGAAATGAAGAAAAGACTATCTTTTGATTCATTAAGTAAAACTCAAGAATCCTCTTCATTAGACGAAGAAGGAGAAAAGAATGAAAACATCCTATCCACAAGAAGCTGTGAAACAGACTCTAGTGAAGATGAAGAAACAATTACTAATGAAAATAAAACTCATGATGCTGATGTTCGAACGACTAGTTCAAGTAATACTGATTCTAGCGAAAATGACACAGAAGATCCTGTGATCGACAAAGGATATATACAACTTAGAAGTAGAAACGTTACTCGAGCATAATGCGTGAAGATACACAAAGATGTTGATATCCAAGAGCCAAAAGATTATGAGGAGGCATTAACCTGTCCAGAAAGGAAAAATTGGCAAGAAGCAATTCAAGCCGAATTAAAAAGCATAAAAGATCATCACACGTGGGAAGAATCCGAGGTCCCGGATTACATAACACCCATAAGCACCAAGTGGATTTTCAAGTGCAAGAAGAAGTGTGATGGCACAATCGACAAATTCAAAGCCCGTTTAGTAGTGAACAGATATATGCAGAAGCAAGGTGTGAATTACGAGAAGACGTATGCACCGACGCCAAGTGCTGATATAATAAGACTAATGCTGACTTTGTCGTTAAAACGAGAATACCAGATTCATCAATATGATGTGCGGAGCGCCTATCTCAACAGAGACATAGATAGCGACATATATCTGAAATACCACAAGGTATAAAAGTCAAAAGCAGTAGCTGCAATGGTCTAAAGCTATTATGTTCTTTATACGGCTTAAAGCAAGCCGGGAGAAATTGTTTGAAACCTTGAGAACTAAGCTAATAGAATTAGAAAAAGGATTTAAAGCCTTGAAAAGTGATCCATGCGTATTCAGATACCCAAAGGATGGTGTCCTGAACTATCTGATCATCTACGTGGATGACATGATCATCATTGGTAAACGAACTCATCATATTCAAGAAATTAAGCAAATTCTGAATAAGATGTTCTCCATAAAGGATCAAGGTGAAATTCATGAATTTCTAGGTATGGAGATAAACTATAACGAAGCAAAGGTTCAATGATTATATCACAAGAACGCTTCATCAAAGATCTCTTAACGAAACATGGAATGGAAAATAGCAAAGCTGTATCCACCCAATTTTATCCTGAAGGAAGAGATGGAAAAACATACGAAGGAATTCAACTGTTAAATAAAGATGAACACCTCAAGTATAGAAGCCTGATAGGAAGTCTATCTTACATCTGCAATTTAACAAGACCAGATATCGCATATTCGGTGAATAGGTGTGCAGAATAAAGCAATTTATCCTACACCAGTGATATGCGTAAGGCAAACGCATCCTCCGATATCTAAAATAGGGTGACCAGACGTCTCGATTTTGGCGGGACAGTCCCGATTTTTAACGATTTGTCTGGCGTCCCGCGGAGTTCTAAAAATGTCCCGATTTTTTTGGGGTTATTGAACCTGGAGATTCCGTGGTTTTTTTTGGTTGTTGAACTGGAGATTCCGTGTATTTTTTGTTTTTTTGGTTGTTGAACTGGAGATTCCGTTTTTTTTTTTCTTTCCGGTCTCCCCCCCTCCCGGTCAATGGTGTCCCGCTTTGCCAATGTAAAAATCTGGTCACCCTAATCTAAAAGGAACTGTGTCAAATGTATTGAATCTCTCCAATGAAGATGACAATGTAAAGTGATACAAGTTTCGCAGATCGAGCAAAAAGAACATTCAACTTCAGGTTACGTAATTTATGTAGGAAAGTCGCCTGTAACCTGGAAAGCTCATAAACAAAGTTTAGTTGCTCATTCAACACAAGAAAGCGAACTGGTTGCAGCATGCGAATACGCTACGGCAATCATAAGCTTAAGAGCTTCTTAAAAGAACTTAAAATACATGATGAAGCAACATCACCAATCGTATTATACTGTGACAATCAAGCGACTTTGAAATTGATTGAAGCCAAATACAATCAAACCAAAAGCCACCACATAGACCTAAAATATATAGTAAAAGATTATAGGAACCAAAAGGATATCACAGTTAGATACATCCCAAGTGAAGACAACACAGCAGACATTTTCACTAAAGCCCTAAGTGCAGTGAAAAATGAAAAGTGCGCAAAAGACCTCGGAATAAAATAGACACTTTTCGTTCCGGGGGGGGGGGGGGGGGGATTTAAAAAATTAAAACGTTTTGTGCGATGTGAACATTGCGGGATGCTAAAAGTGCTGCGATTAGTGACCTTTGTGTCGAAGTGAAATTGCAGGGTAAACATGAATTAAGTTTAAATACCACCAAGTGTCATTTGAAGGGGGGATTGTGGTGAAAGAATATAAGTGTTTAAAAGAATCTCCTAATTCAAAGGGTACAAAAGACACTGGATTAGTGAAAGAGAATAAATCAAATATTTATTCTCAAAAATAACTTGCCACAAGAAATTGGCAAAGATCGCTAATAGCCAACAATCAAAAAGCACACGCCTTGCGTCTTTCAGAAATGGTCTCCTGCTGATTGTTGGAAGCGAGCGAGCAGTAGTTTCTCCCCAGACAGCGAAGAAGCAAGAAGTGTTTTGCTGTTAATAAGTGCGAACGTTTACAACCAAAATAAGAACTTTCCGTGAGTATGTTGTTACGGTTATTACTAACTCTGCGAACAGCGAAGAATGACTATCTGTTGAAGCTTAACTGTAATATTTTCCTCACAGATACTATCAAGCAATATTATCGGTAATTTTCTCAATAAAGAAAAGAAGACCGGTAAATGCAATAACCAGGATTTAAATGAACAGGAGGTGGTTTATGGGGTATATTGTAAAGCACACAGAAATAACACGTGACTCTATATTGGGAAGACCAAACGTAAGCTAAAGAACACAGTTACGCGGTAAAAACACAGAAAAAGGCATATCACACAGCGAGCCACTGCCTTTTGCTTCAACATGAATTGGGCACTCTAAACCCAGTGATTTATGCTAAAAGAAAGGACGAATATCTCGGAAATTTTATGAATCAGGAATGATCAAAATTTATAAAAGTTATAATCAAGAACTTTCCACCAGCAATATATTAGAATATGGAATTTAAGTTGTTTAATTCGGCCAGTTAGTTCGTACTCTACTTATTCAAATTCATGCTAAATCTCTAACCCATGATAGCAGACAACTATTTCCGCATTGTGGTTCGTTCAACAATCAACAGGGGGAAATACAGGTCACTTCCGGTAAACTAGGTCATTCCATCACACAAGGCCAGGCTTGAAGGAGTTTTCTTTAGACTAAACTTGAAAATAAACCCTAACACAAGATGAGGGTTTGAAACGTTATTGTGTTGTGAGTATTTTATTTATTTGTTTTCAATGTTCGTGCTTTCAATCAGTAGACAATTTATAAAATAAGCACTTATCAATCAAAATGCAATGAAAAAGCATTTATTCTTTCCATATGCGACATATCGTCCTTAACTAATTATTTAGACTTTGTGTGGAAACCCCCTTCCCGTTCGTCTTAAGTTTTATTCGAAATGCGCTTCTTTTTATTCGAATCCGAGAGATCGTCTCGGCTTCACTCTTGAAAAACACGAAAAATGTAGTCTCCTACCTAACAGAATGATATGAGTATCGAGAACTATGATTCAAACTGCAGGTAACCAGCGACTGTAAGACTAGGACAATGCTGTAAGTTTTTCTCCATTTTCCTGCTGATCAGATCAATGAAACTACTGCTACTGGAAATCAATCATCTCTCGATCACATTCCGTGAATTGCATTTCTCCTGGACTGTAATTTTTGTATTTAATCGTGTTTTATTTCTTATTAAGGTCTATGCCGATCATCTCACTCCTGATGTAGTCGCAATATATTTTTTTTCTATTTATGTGTGATTTCCTCATATAACTATATTTTATTCTTATTTATGTTACTCATTATTATCTTGTCGGTTAATCCTTTTATTATTAAACTTGTTTATTGAATATTGAGTCACGTTTTTACATGTTATTTTTTTTATTCATTTATTTGACTATATTTTATCTTATCTCATTGAATCTCATTCTTTGAATCTTTCTTTGGATTCTTTTATGGGCCCAGCAAGCTCAGTATAAGCATGATTAACTTCCACGTGTCATTGCAAACAATAAACAGTGTGTTTACGGCTGACATCAACTGATTCCCTTGATGCTTCGCACATGTAGCGTAATACGGTCCGATAAATCTGATAAATTTGTAATATGTGAGGGCAAATCTGCAATATGTGAGGGCTTACCATCTTGCTTAAAACTTGTACGACAAAATTCTGAAACACTTCATGACATCTCAGGGCCGTCACAGAACAAGTTGCCGTTCACACAAGGAGCAACTTCTTTGAAGAAGAATGGTCTGATGTTGAATATGGAAGTGAATTCAAACCAGACAGTCAGTTTAGGAGAGTTCTGGGGAAGTTCCTGGAAATCAAGTGGATTTCCATGAATCAAATACGACAATTCTGATTTTTAACTGTTCCATTAAGGTAAAAATGTGTCTAATCACTCCACAAAATGTGCATGGCTACGAAACATCAACTTTCATTCTGATAAGATTGGTCAATACAAAGGCGAGTCTTTCCAGTTTTCTCGAATCGACGCATCATATTCCTTATAGTTTTGCAGACATTGGTGAGTCGAGATGGTTGTTGCTTATCTTCTACGGAAAAAAATGCACTATCTGTCCCAGTAACTTTTACACTATACCACATGATACGTCTACTGCATATGAACTACTGGTGCCAGAAATATGAGTCATTGACCGTTCGACATCAGCCATCCAAACATTTTCAACGACTTCTTCAGTGACAGGCTTCCGCGATCCTGTTTTCTCGAATGTTGAATGATGAATATCAGAGTAAAAGGGCTGTTTATTAGGCAAAACACTGCCATCCCACCTAGTCTAATAGACTATAAGAAGAACTGGCGGGCCAAGGAAGGGTGTTGACAGCACAGAAGTCCAGGGAAAAGCAATGTTATATGTGAGCATTATCTTATTAGAAAATGAACCGCAGTAATTGTTTCATGAAGATTTTCCTAGTAATGGTGCTAATCCAGCATTAATGTCCTCATCAAATGGTAGTGATATGTATTTTATTTCAGCTTTATCTTCTTTATTGATGTGCATTTTATGTCTGTTGTCCTTTAATGTTTTGTTAATCACCTTATTTATGAAAGTCACAGGATAATTATTGTAAGTGTAAATATTACGTATATTTTGTAATTCTTGTATAAGTAATATTTCATTGCTACAGATATTAACTGCTCGATTAATGGCCCATCGTAATGAGTTGATCTTATATCTCGATGGAACCGCAGCTGTGAAGTTCAGTGTAATATCTGCGTTGGTTGTCTTTCTAAAAATTGTAGTTTCAAAACTCTGATTACATCTTGTGACTAAAACATCGAGAAAAGGCAATTTACAATCTACTTCATTTTCCATAGTGAATTGAATATCTTTGTTAACACTATTGAAAACAGTTAAAATTTCATTAACATAATTCTTATTAAGAATAACAAATGTGTCATCTACATATCGACAGAAATAATCAATATTATATTTTATAATATCCTGTTCCCATAATTTATTTTCTATAAAATGCATAGCTATTTCTGCTAACATTGCTGATGATGGCAGCCCCATGAAGAGACCATGAGATTGCGAATAAATTTTGTCGTTAAATTTGAACCATTGTAGCTGAAAAATTGTTTCAATTAAAATTAACATATCATCAAGTGCCAATAAACCTTTTTTGTTTACATTACTATCAATTTCATATACAAATTTTACAGCTTCTTTAATGAGCGGTAATGAAATGGAAGTATATAAACCAATAACATCAAAGGAAACCATCCATGAATCTTGTTTTAATAAAATCTTTTTGAGGTCCTTAGTGAAATTTATATTATTATTTACACAAAACTTCGATTTGTAGTCCAACTTTTTTAGGTGAGTGACAATAATTTGAGATAGTTCCATCACAGATGTATGGCGACATGCTATAATGGGACGCATTTTAAAATTACCATTATCTTTATCTTTATGTATTTTAGGTAATCCATAAAACCTAGGTAGTGTTTTGTATTTGTTAATGTTATCCATTTGTTGTATTGATTACTCCATCTTTACATACTTTTCTAATAATCTTTGCCATTCTAAAAATAGTGAGTTCTTCAGTATTTTTATTTTTATTTTTAATCCTACTACTTAATATACCAATAGTATTATTCAGAAAATATTCACATGCTACAATATAATCATCAGGGTTCATTGCTACCATCGCCCCTCCTTTGTCAGCTTTCGTTAATTTAATTTCATTACTTTTACTTAATACAGTAAGTTCTTCCAAGGCAACTTTTTCTCTTGGATTAAGCACACAATTAGTAAATTTCTTATGAGCTAATTTATTTAACACTGTACCTATTTTTTGTCTTAATGTCTTTTTTTCATCTTTATTATTAACAAATCTTACTTGAGATTCTATCTTAGTTGTGATGTCTGCAATATTAATTTTCTCTTTTCCTATGTTAAATCTTAAACCTTTATTTAACAACATAATCTGATCTATAGTAAAGTTGTGGGAACTATCATTTATAAACCTCCGATTTTCTTGTTGCTGCATATGTTGAGTTAACGGCCATTTTTTGATGCTTAATTTAGCAAGTTTTTTGCAATGTTTGACTTTGATGTTGTGAAAAGTGGCAATTCCTATTTCAGCTGCAATTCGTAAGCTTGTAAGAAAAATCTCTTCATTACATGTAGATCGTAATTTATTAGCTTCATATCTTATCTTTGCTGCCAATCCCCCCCCCCTAGTATTGGTGGTGTATAGCTCAACATTAAAGTCCAGATTTGTGCACTGCCCACTGTTTCTTTATACTCGAGTATGTTAATTATCCATGTCCTGTCAAATCACATTCGATTCCTCACTAAATTCGTCACTCGATTTGTTGCCAGTCCACCTGCTCCTACAGCTCTGCAAAGAAGACGCAAATTAGAAGAAAGCATTAGGCTTATTCTATATCTGTAGGAAAAATCACAATGAAAAGTTTGAATTTTAAGTCGCTGTTGTCAAATCTCTTACAAATTACAACTGCTTACAGCCAAATTACAATGTTTTTAGTTGTAGAACCTATCAAAAAATTTAAAGTAAAATGTATTATAATTTGTGGTCTTTGACAAATCATTATGGTCTTTTAGTAGGCATGGTGAAAGAATTGCAGGCCTAGCAATTACTATATGTTTAAACCGTAGAAGATGTCACTGAGAGGCAAATATTTCATGATTACAATGAAGATGATAAGGAGATGATGATAAGCGGCAGACTGTTTGTCAGTGCCTAGATAATCTGCTGACAGAATTGTGGTACTTGATAGGAATAGACATACTGATAAAGCATTGAACAAGTGCACAATTAAGCTTCTGATTATTTCGAGGGTAATCATGGAAC
>JAFIDM010000001.1:27193523-27212952 GCA_023159025.1 Thereuonema tuberculata
GAACTAAATATTAATATTTAAAGAACTTAATATTAAATTGAAAAATGAGTACATAATAAATCAACTTATATAAATCTACATTGCAATGCAAAAGATACTTAAAATCCTAGGTGCTTTAAGAGAAATGAGGCAATAAATACTTACTTCAATTACATAAGGTCTTGTTATTATTGATGTTATGGGGATTGGATTCCCAGCTTCCAGTTCATGATATTTCAAATTATCTAAAGGTGTTCCACCCATTCCCTAAATAAAGCATAGTTAGAGGAATAATAAAATTCACAAAAATAGTTATTTTATAGAGGAGAAGGTGGTATTTTGGAACCCCACTTTGTTTTTTGGTCACCATGGTTCACCAATAAGCTTGAAATCCAAACTGAAGGCGTAAATAGCTTTAGCAACGTCCCAGCTAACTATCCTAAATGGCTAGCTACTATCCCTAAACCGAAAGATATTATTATTTTGTAAAATGTGAAAAAAATCAAAATCGTGATCCTGTTAATGGGGGAGGATAATTTGGAACCCCATTTTTTTTTCATAAAAATTCAATATCTTATTTAAAAACATGGTTTTGTTTATTAAAAATAGATATCCAACAAGGATGGTCAGTTTGACATTTATGTTATAGCATTCTCTGGTCGCGAAGTTGAAAAAGTCTCATCACAAAATAGGCATTTGGCATCCTCTCGACGTGGCTCATCTTCCCCTGCTGAAATCTGAATCTCCAGATTCAGTTTGTCACAAAGTATTCTGCTTCAGATGACTCATCAGAAAAGCTGGCCGATCCCTTTCTCGCAGCTTTTTTTCTACTGACCATAGGGTTCCAAATTACCCTCCACCTTGGGGTTCCAAATATCCCGCAATTGCCATTTTGGATTAGTGTTGATCTAGCGTTTTGCCAATCTAGTTCTTCTTTTAGATTGGCAAAAGAAGAACTGTACAACACATATGATGCACTAAAACTTAGTTACCTACACTATAGGAGACACAGAAAATATAAACACTTATATCAAAAAAAATTCTCGAAATCGCGTTCTGCAACAAATACTTATCTACGCTCATCAAACGAGCAGCAAACAACTGACGCGTCTTGCCTGTGGTCGGGGGGGGGGGGGCAACAAGTTACAAGTTCCACCGGGATGGTGCGATACCTATCTGTCAGTGAAATGCCAGGGTTCCAAATTACCGACAGGGTTCCTAAATACCACCTTCTTCTCTACTTGTAAAATTAAATTGGTGATTCAAATTTAATTTAAGCCAAGTTTAAAAAAGTCAGAAAAACCTAAAATATATTGTGCTATTAGCTTAGAATTAATTCCTCACATTATTATTGTTGTTATTATTATTATTATTATTATTAAGAAAAAATGTATATAATTATCAGAACCCGTTAATAGGAACCTAACGGGACTGTTAAAAATAAATACTTCTGCCACACCTGATAATATATTTAAAAATATATATATTTAATATGAATTTTCGGAAGATAAGGGGACTGTACTGAGTATTTCTATCTATGTTAAAAAGACAGTTTCACAAGCCTCTTTTGAGACCAGTTTTGTACCATCAAGAAAATTTTGCAAATGCAAGCAAAGGGGATAATCGCTTGGAGCCAAGTTTGGGCTATACGGCGGGTGCGACATAACCTCCCATCCAAGCTCTCGGAGTTTCTGGCGCGACGTTAAAGATGTGTGCGGCCTGGCATTGTCTTGATGGAACACAACACCTTTCCTATTGGCCAATTCTGGCCGCTTCTCGTCGATCGCTTGCTTCAATCTGGTCAGTTGTTGACAGTATAAGTCCGAATTGAGTGATTGGCCCGATGGGAGCAGCTCATAGTGGATAAATCCCTTCCAATCCCACCAAACACACAGTAAAACCTTGGCCTTAATCCGGGCTTGGCGATCGTTTGGGCCGGCTCACCACGCTTGGACCACGATCGTTTTCGCCTGTTGTTCTCGTATGTGACCCATTTTTCATCGCCAGTCACCATCCGCTTCAAAAATGGGTCGATTTCGTTACGCTTCAGCAAAGAATCTCAGGCATCAATTCGGTCCAAAAGGTTCTTTTGCGTCAATTCCTGTGGCACCCATACATCGAGCTTCTTCGTGAGACCAGCCTTATGCAAATGGTTCCAAACAGTTTTCTGGCTCATCTTCAGTTCCTGGGCAATGGAATAACTGATCGCATGCCGGTCCGACTCGACGAATTCCATGATTCTATCGGCATTTCCGACGCTATGCCTACCAGAACGTGCCTTATCTTCGACGTTCATATTAGCAGATCGGAATCGTTGGCTTTGCTGTTGCATTCGATACTATATTGGGTCCATAAATAGCACAAATTTTTTTGGCCGCCTGCTCCGCTTTTTTCCTTTGGTCGTAGTGGTACTGAAGAATGTATCGAATTTTCGCTTTTTTTACCTCCATTTTGGAACGCTCCAACACACAACTGGCTTCACCAAACACAAAACTGTCAAAGAACTTTTTGTAAAGTGTTAAGTCACCTTTACGGCGCAGTATAGAATGACCAGATCCGACGTTTACTTCGTGACTTATGACTCACTAACGTCATCCAGCTACAAACGCTCAAAACTTTTTACTTCTATTATTTTCATGTCTACTTTGTTTTAAACAATTTATATAAAAATTTCACTTTCAAAACAAGCTTTTTTCTTTCGAATTTAACAATTTATAATAATTTCATGTGAATTTCAAATTGCTTTATTTTTTAATACTTTTTTAAAACTTTCTATTGACTATTTATTCACTTGTAAACCTTTTGTCTTATTTATGCAATGAAAAATGTTTATATCAAGTGCCTCTATAATCAGTCTTGCTTCTCTATCTTTTATCTGAAAAAGGACTTCGGTTATTGGGTCCGGGTTGTGTTTTTCCTTTCGACTATAATAATTTATACCAATTTCAAGTGAATTTCACTTTAGATTTTAATACTTTTTTAAAACTTTTTATTGAATATTTACTCACTTGGAAACCTTTTGCCTTATTTATGCAATTAAAACTGTTTATAACAAATATCTCTATAATCAGTCTTGTTTCTCTATCTTTTTTCTGATAAAGAACTTCGTTTATTGGGTCCGGGTTGTGTTTTTCCGAGAGGCAATGATCTGCCCAGTCTGAAATGTGTCGTTTATCATTCTTGAATGCTTTTAAGTGTTCCCTCACCCTCTCTTTGAGGGTCCTACCCGTGCTTCCAAAATATATGGCGCTGTTTTAAGTTTGGATCATTATCAGCAACATACTAAATATCATTAAAAGTTGTTTAGCCATTTTTTATTGTTCGCGAAAGAAACGAACGAACAATAAAAAAAAACAAAAAAAAAAAACTTTGGTATCCAAGATGGCGCCTTTTAAAGTGTCAAATTTTGACTTTTTCTCAATTTAAACGTAAAGTATAAAAGTTGGAAGAGAACAAAATAAAAAAGAGTTTTTATTCCACATTAGACCATAATTAAGCTATTTCCCAATATTACGAAAATCCGTCTGCCTATTTTACCGTGTTGTCCATGTTCACAGACAAACACACTCAAGTACAGAGAAGAAAAACGTTCTATGATAAAATTTCACAGGTTCTGTCAACAATCAATTTCGAATTAAAGAACAATTAAAGAACTTTCTTTCAAGTTTCGATGGTAAATAATTTGTAATGTTGCAAACTATTTTTATTTTTTTTTAAATTTCAATTCATTTTCTCTGTTTTTATTTAGAATAGAATCTATGAAGTAATTCGTACACTTATATAAGGAAGAAATTAAATATTTACTTACTCTCAAATAGAAATCGATTGCAGGCCATTTACCAGAAGTCAATGTTGATGTTTCAAATTTAAAATGTGCCGAAGACACACTATCAGTCACTTTCCATTCATCTACAAAAAATTGGAATTAAAGTGGGAAGCATTATTCTTACCAAATACGTTAAAAATGAAGTGATTAAGTATTCCTTAAATATAATCTCTACAAATATAAAGTGCAAAGCACAAAAATACTTGTGCCTTTTAAATTTAATTAATTATTCGACTAATTTGAGTGTAGTTTTCACCGTTCAGTGGAAGGCGTACCCAGAGATGGTTCCAAGCTAAATACCATCACTTTATTGCAATTCACCAAACCGTGGCTTATATGTTTTGAGCCATTCAATTAATTTTGATGCCGTTTTCTGATTTTTGTGGAGGGTTAAATTCTGCTTCTTTATATCATCTCTAAATCCTGTAGGAACAAGGATAATACGCCATTTTTAATGAGTTCAGACTTGAAAGTTTTAATCTACATTTATTTTCAACTCCCCATATCTTTTTAATGGATTTATCGGTTTTTCATGAAACTTTCACAAGTAGGCTATATAAAAAGGGTTTTTAAGGATTCTAACAAAGCTTATTTAAATTGCTTAATAGGTTTTCAATAAATACGATATATTGATTGATTTATTATAAGCTGCGACTCCGCTATTATACACAGTGTTAAGATCACGTCCACAGAAAGGTGTCTTCAATAATAAAGGTAAGATGGTCGTGAAAACAAATCTCGCGAACGGGCACATATGACGGAAAATATTTTTAAGTTGTTTATTTTTGACAATATTTTTTTCTCTTTAAGCGTAATGGCGTTGTTCCTTTCAATATTGCAGTATTTCTGCCAAGCCATTCCATGCCACTCTGATTCTACGATTAATTTCCGACATAATGCTTCCTTCCCAACTAATTTGTTGTCCAAGATCTACTGTCACGTGGGATTTTTATTCCTCCAAGGACAAATTTAAATAAACAATCCAACACTTTTGTTTACTTTAAAACGATGAATCTAAGTGGAAATATCGGCGTTTCTCTGGGCCCGTGAGTTTTCCGCCAAAAATCCCCAATTCACCAACCCTGAAGTAATCCAGATAAAAAAATACAACCTCCCAAACTAACTTGACAACTTGACCCCTTTCTTTCCCGACTTATCTTTTAAAAACAGGACACCGGAGAGATGTAGGTCTATTAGTATAATAAATTGTCACTTAAGAAAACTTAATTTTCACACATTTATTTTTCTTTCATTAAGCAACACATGTATAATACGTATATTACCAGACCCCAGTTTCAATAGATTAAAACCTTAAGTGTACATCTTAATCTAATCAGAAATATTTTTCCTCTCTCGATTATCTGAAAAATATAGCAAAAACACAATCCCCCAAAAGACAATACATATATAGGTAAAATGATATAAACACTAAGTTGACTTTAGATATGATTATAAGTACAGATATTATATTTAGCTCTATTAAAATAAAAACCAGTTATAAACATCATTATATGATTTTATCATAGTTCAAAATTGATTTCACACACAAGAGTCTTATCATTTCTATTACGTTAAATTGCACTTATCCAACCCAAAAGTTCGTTGAACGTTTTAGTTCATTAAGATTTACTGAACTACAAGGAAACCCTTTTTTACTTGAATCATAGTTTGTAAAGATTTTGCTTTTGTTGTTCGTCTCCAACAAATACTAACAAGGTTTTGTGGCTTTTCCACCTTGTGTGGTTTAGATTATCTATAGTTCACGCATAGCGTCGGGAACCGATAATTCTTTCCCTCGAATGGATTGAGCGGCTTAAAACCCCCAATGTCTGGATCGTAAGCTCAATTATTCATAACTTTTATGAATTAGAATTTTTTGTCTTTTTTGTTATTAGAGTCATATGAGTTCCGTTATACGTGGAAAAAGAGAATATATTTTTTCTCTGCCGTTTTGAAGAAGACATCTTTTAAACACAAATTCGTATGGCACAATAATCACTTAGATGTCCCTCTGAAGCGTTCTAATGTCTGTCCTTTCGAGATTTGTTGACTTAATACTAATTTCTCAATTAACTGCATCCTTCGATTTCGTCTATGTTGTTTTCCCGCTTCGCCTGGGCCTTACATTGCCTTTCGTTGGGCGGCCTTCCGATAAAATGTAAAATTCTTACTTACATAAAATCGTCTTAACTTTCTTACCTTCTGCGTGGTTTCCTCCCTGAAATGTTCGTTAGCGGCTCGCTTCCTCCCTTCCGGCCATGACTACGGTACCCCGGAACAAAATTAGGCCAGTCCTAACGTCTATCCGTCGCCAGCAGCTTTTCGGCGTTCCAACGGACAAATCAAAAATACGTCTACATCCTTAAAACGGCCAGACTCCTTATTTTCTCCCTTCGCGCTTTTTTTACAACCTCCCTTTCGATTTTCTTTTGTTTAACCAATAGGGAACTAATATATTAATCACATGATCAGTCATTCCCCCCGTCATGTACTTGAAGCATTTTTTTCTTTCTTAATAGAATCGAGACATAGTATCGAAATTACATGATCCTATTGCACTAAACACAGAACTGTCTCACATTTTCCCTTCTCGAATTTCCAAAGGGGACGTCCATTAATTACGTGAGGTCAAAAGGGGGAGGGGGGGGGTCCGGCAAAATCTCACCAAATCTCACCAAGGGGGAGGGTGGGGTCCAAATTTTTTAAAAACACCTCACGTAATTAATGGACGTCCCCAAACACGGAAATCGATAGTGAAACGAAAAAAAATAAAAGAAGAAAACAATAATTCCATAACGAATTACAATAAAACACAATTTTAAACATTTCTCTAACCACCCCACAAATACATGTAATAACAATAATCCTTAAAACAAAACAAAAAAATTAAGATATTATTTATTTATTTAAATTAATTTTCAAACTAACATCTCACCGGTGTCTAGTTGCCAATAGCAACGTGACAGTACGCAGCTGCTAAATTCCTGTATTTCAGAATTACCAATTTTAATTGGTTGCTATTAATAAACCCATTTGAACGTAATCATTGTTTTGATTCATTTTAGCTTTAATCCAACTTTTAAGATTTCGTGAATAAAGTAAAAAAGGAACGGAAATTCATTACATGCATAGAAACAGAAGAAATTGCCTTTCTGATTTGACTACGGAAAGGAATTGGGAACGGCCGTTTCGTCCTTCTACGGACTCATCAGCCCAATCCTCGCCTTCCTTAACAGAATCAGAAAGGCAAGATCTTGTTACTGAAAGCCACCGCCGACCAGGCAGTGACCCCACAAACAACAAAAGGCAAGAAAAACAAATTGCTGCGTCTCTCGACGCCAGCAGAAACATTAATTTCAAACATAACGCTTCTGTCCCTACTTTTCTTTCTTTTTTACTTTGTAAATTCTTTTTGAATCTTATGTTCTGATTTATTTCCTTTCAGCCTACTCTCGTAGGAGAAAGGTTTTTGCTGGCGTCGAGAGACGCAGCAATTTGTTTTTCTTGAATTTTGTTGTTTGTGGGGCCACTGTCTAATCGGCGGTGGCTTTCACTAACTAGATCTTGCCTTTCTGATTCTGTTAAGGGAAGGCGAAGATTGGGCTGATGAGTCGGTAGAAGGACGAAACTGCCGTTCCCAATTCCTTCCCGTAATCGAATCAGAGAGGCAATTTCTTCTTTTTCTAAGCATGTGCTGAATTTCATTTTCTTGTTTACTTTATTCACTGATTCTTACAGCACGTTAAATTCCTTTTCTTTTTTAAGATTTCATTAGTGAGTTTTTGCATCATCAATTTCAGTTCCGTAGTTTCTTTAGCTAGGACAAGTATTTCGTCTGCTTAAATGGTCGCTATTAATATTGATACCATTTTTTTTTCTAGTCTAATTTTTTGAACACTTCCTCAAATAATGTTTGAAATAGTTTCAGAGAGATGCCCTCTCTGATTTTTTTTCTGTATCTTTGTACAAACGAATTATTGCTCTCATCATTATAAAGTTTTTGATAGCAGCTACATAGCTAGTTTTGGTTTCCCAAATGACTAATAATAGTAGTCAGGTTAACTGTGTCAAAAGCCTTTTCTTAGTCAATAAATCCAATACAAAGTGGCATCGTGTATCCATTGGTTCTCTCAATGACTTCTCTTAAAACATGAATGTGATCAATCGTGCTATTTTCACTACGAAACTCAGCTACCTCTCTTGATTGATCACAATCTAAAGTTTTCTGCAAGCGATTAGTAATAACTTTCATAAATATTATATAAGATTGATAAGTGGCTGATAGATCTGTAATTACAATTATATTCTTTTTCTCCATTTTCAAATAATAATGTTACCATTCTTCTAATCTTCTAGTAGCCTACATTCCTAAGGTCCAAAAATTTAGTAAAAAAAGTATCCAGAATTGCTTTCATTTCTTTGCTTCTTTGAGAATCTCTGCTTTGATTCCATCATATCTTGGTACTCTATTTTTCTTCATGCTTTTGATGCCGTACTTCACTTCCTGTTTCAATACTGGAGATACTTTAGATACAGCCTTACATGTCATTTCGCCTAAGTCTTGAATATTTCCATGTAAATTGAATTTAAAAAGAGCTCAATACACTTCATAATTTCCTAACGATTTCTAATAGTAATGCCAGCTTTATTTCTCCAAATGCATCATTTCTAAATATTTAGGAAGCTACTCTATATTTAAGTAGCGACTTAAGCAAAACATTCTATGCTTTAAATTTAAATATGTATTGCCCGACGGAAGCAGGCTAATATAGCTGGTAATTGTAGTAAAGTTTTACTAAATTTCACTGTATTTTTTTTTGAAAAGATTTAAAACGTAATTGTTGCTGTTGTGTGGTTCGTACCTAAATGCGATCTGTGTGTATGAAGGTCCGTGTTCTACGGATCTCTTAGGGTTCCCAATATGGCGAACCCCTACAAGAGTCCATAGAATTCCAAGGGAAAGATACAGAGGTGGTTTCCCGTTGCCTTCCTCAGAAAATCATAAAGAAACGTTTTCAGACCTGAAGAGAAAGATGAAGAAGCAAACAAACATAGGAAAAGACATCTTTCAAACAACCATGCCGACGCAGGGATTTGAAACCAGGTTCCGACACATCTGCCTCATGGGAGGCCGTCGCCTAATCCGTCGCTATTCCGCAACGGCAACACATACTTACAAATAGAAAAATATGTTTATCAGATCTGTTAATGAAATATCTTAATCTTAATCAAAATAAATGAATAAATATTTGTAAAATAAATATTCAAAAAGCGATTTACTAGCAATCATATTTTAAACAGAATTATGTACCCAGTCGCTAGGTATCCAGTAATTTATAGTACCTAAGACATATTTGAAAAGTGCGGACATACCTGTTTCAAATTTAATGCACGTTGCACTAGAAGTCTTTTCCGTTGTAATTTGATAGGAAACGCAATCATTATCATTCTTCTGAGGTGTACACTTTAAACATAATTTAAAATAAATAGTTGCTGATTAGTAATAATAAAACAAAAATAATATTAGTCACAGTTTATTTTAATGCTGAAGTTTTGTATTAATGATTTTGGTTCTTTTGGAAACCTAACAGTACTGATTTCATTTTAAGAGAAATTGGAGTAACATTTCTCACAGATTTACTTCAATTTATTAAATGTGTAGATTAGTGTGAAGTAAATATTAATTAACGAAAATTGTAAAATTTTAGTTAAATCAAAAGACCAATTAGTTATACTGTATCGTGTACCTTACAATTCTTGTAACTTGAATTATAACTAATTTTTTGCATTAAATAACAAAAAAAAAATTCATTTTACTTACTCTGTACGTTGGATGTATTTTATCGTGAGTGAATCCATAAACTCCCCAAAGTTTATCCATAGTCATTTCAGGAAGTCTTAAAAGTTCAGAAAATGGCAAATCTTCCAAATCATTTTGGGAAAGATTGAAGTATTTCCGATATCTTTCCCACAATTCTCTTGTCACTGGATTCTTTCCATTAAGCTGCAAAGGACAAAGATATATCACCGAAGCAGGAATTTTTTCCAAATTTGGAAAATCCACTGATATTCCTGGTTTTCCAAAGTTATATTCATAAATGTAATTCCCACATAAGTAGATGCATATTATGATGAATAAAATGTAACAAATTGAAATTGGTTTTACATTTGACACAATGGACGATTCTCTGTTGGATGTTTTATTTTTTAACTGCAACTCTCTTTGGTGTGTTCTTGTCCTGCAATGAACACTTGCACTGCGTTGAATGGCTCTAAATTGAAGTTTTTCCAATCTCTGAGACCGTGAGTGAAATGGTTTGATTCTCAGGTTTTGCAGTTTAAAAGATCTCATTAATAATATCCCACTAGGAGCGATGGATCTAGACTTCAGATTTTCCAGTGCCCTTGTGGTAAAAAAAAAATGAAAAGATCTAGATCGCATATTTTGCATTCGAGTCTGTTTCTTTGTAATGCTTCGAGGGTCAAAATGACTAGACCACATACTTTCGACATTTCTGATCGTTCTGGAATGTCGAAATGGCTTAAATCTAAGGCGTTTTTGAAAGGATACTTTTTCTAAAATTGGATGAGAAACGAATCTCACAGAATGAAAGTTTCTCTTTAACGTCAGGTTTTCCATCATTCATTTAGAGTCACCTTTAAATAAAGCTAATAATTTCAAGTTTAGGAAAAACGTGAATCTGTCAAAATCCAAAGTAATATAGTCAAGAATATTCTTGTGTTAAATTCTTTCAGTTTTATGGAAAAAATATTTTTAAAAGTCAACTGATGCCACTGATGATTTAAATGCTAATACGAAAATTCAGAAATACATTCTTTTATTCAGAGTCAATTGTCTTCTCTTTCATTTAATAAATCACCTTGAAGAAAAATTGATAATGTATACATGATGAGATTTGCCTAAAGTTTGAACACTTTTTTATGTATCAGAAAACAAAAGTATTGCAGAAAATAGTTTCAGAATAGAATTTCAAAAAAATAAAAAGTCAAAATAACTGTCTTTCCATTCATGAGATCAAGATAATTTAAAAAAGAAATATCATATAGAGTTTCCTGAAATTAAAAGATTATGTAGTCAGAGGAAAATTTAGATTAATACATATTATATCATTACATATTCTCTATTATTCTAAAAAGAAAGCTGTCTCTATTTTATAAGATGTTTTTTTATGAGTACCGACAAGCATCAGTTTCAGTTAAAACATCCGTAAAAAAATAAGTAAAGCAGATCAGTAAAAAAAATTGTGACCTATTTGTTAATAAGACAAAAGCATTATTTTTTAAACATCAATAGCGAACATAGGAACTATTTGATGATGACGAAGATGTTTGTTTGAACTTATAACTAGAATCAATATTCATTTGAGGGAAGTCAAAGTTTGTTGTGACTATGTTGAAATGTGTTATTAAAAATTCAAATAAAAAAATTGTTTTCTTTCTTTTTTTTTCATAGTGGCCAACTGTTAGCAGTATGAACTTGTATTAGTTTCTGAAAGTGCAGACATGTATTTGAGGCGTGGACTGACTCATCGAAATGAACATGAAGCTCGTCTGCTACAGCAAACATTTCCCAAAGAACTCATCACACAACTTTTATTCCCATTGATCGACGCCTTAGTGAAAGGATCAAATTCCAGTCAGAAGCAAACAGAAGGCCGAAGAGTGTATTTGTCAATCCGAACGAGACTATCGAATTCTTGAAGCGATAGTCGCTGAAATAGGAATAAGTAGTAGGACAATAACGAGAACAGAAGAATTTCGCAGAACGGTTTGGAAATACTTCTTAAGGGGCTACTTATACTACTTATACTTAATACTTATAAGGGGCTATCGTTTTCAACACTTCCAAGAGTTAAGTGCCTCAGTTTTTCGTTTTAGACTACAATTTTGCAATTGGTTTCTTCATCACTATGTGGACGAAGCTCGGTGATTTTTAAAAATGTCTCGGTTTAAATTATTTTTATTTTACGTGTTATCAAATAATCATAATAAAAAACGTTTTCATTCAAGACTTTCTAAATATCATGGAAATCCATGTGATGCTGTTCTTTTCCAAAAATAAATGTGTTTTGAAGCATTTTTTTATAGAAATAGATTTTTGTTAATTCTATTTTTGTTATGATTATTTGATAACAGCTTTATTTTTTTTACAAACAAATAATATACAATTTAAAATCAAGTCATTATTTTACGAATTTTCATTATTTCAGGTTTTCATCAAGTTTTTTTAAGTTAAAAGTGGCACCTCGAGAACGCCCAAAAATTTGACTGTTTTTGAATTTTAATTTAACTGATTATGGAATGTTTTGAAAATGTAAATGTAAAAATCAGAAAATATAAATTCCGCGTGCTTTACAAGTTTTCATTTAAAATTTCAGAATTATAGATGCATTGGTAAAGAGATATATACATGTAAAAGAAATAAAAGTTTTGCAGTCGCCTGAATTGCTTGAGTCAGGACCTTAAAACATGCTTATTATGAAACACAAAAGGATAAAAAGACGTTATTAGATTCAACATGGAGCAAGCCATGACTTTAATCACGTCGATGACACGTTTCTGGTTTTAAAGGAAGAAGAAAAGATGGAGGTACTTTACATTTTTAATAATATACACAGTGACATTAAATTGGCGACGGAAACGGAATAAAATAAGTAACTATCGTTTTTAGTCGTATTGGTTATTAAAGACAAGAACAAGATTCTCTTCATCTTAAACCTTAAACCAACATATACTGCAATTACGATCAATTATAATGTCGCAGTACCAAATACATAAAAAGCTAATGGATTAAAATGGTTGCTAATAGAGCATCAATATTTGCTCCAATAAAAGACTGTTTGAAAAAGAACTGAACAGGATCAAAGAAATATTCCTCAACTTACATCCTTTAGCTGACATTGATAAGCATAATTAAATCAATACGAGCAGCAACAATGAGGAGAAATTTATCACCATACTGTATTAAGAGAAGTACGAAAGAAATTAAAACTAATCATAAATAACTTCAATTTAAAGATAGTGAGCAAGGCTTTGCGGAAATTAAATAACATACTGAAGAATGAGAGGGGAAATGTGAAGGAAAAAAGGACAGAATGGAAATGTTCGGGTGTAATATACGGAATACGGCTCAAGGAAACGACAGACGAAGCCTAGGGCAGACGAAAAGAAAATTAAAGGTCCTGAGGATGCCGAGCATGCTACAGCTGCGCGAAGAAATTACAGTCAATGTAGAAAGGCGTGCCATTGTGCAGCAACGGGACACGAACTTGACGTCAATAATCCCATCATTTAAGGCAGCCTGAAAGACGGCTGCCTTCATAAGTTCTATGAAACATTAATGATAAAACCCCGTAAGTGTTACAACAATGAAGCATCGATAACCAACGCACTCCAGTACGGATTATAAGCTTACAGGCCGCCATATAATATATAAAAAAATACATTTATAAATATTTTGTTAAAATGCATTTTTCGTAGTTTTTTTTCTTTTAACAGGCAACTCCGAATGAGGAATGAATCCTAGAAGTGAATCTTTTCTATTCATAATAATAAACCCGCCTAAGAGGATGCTGTTCCCTCTCATCCTCGCTAATGAAAATAATTTCATAAATCGTCATGATGGTCGGTGGAGAAGTTCGATGGCGTTAACCACTTGATTTAAATATGTTTTTCAATTCTCAATGGACTTTTATCTGAGGAAGAGGGGACGACTAGGGTCCTCGCTACATATCATATCAAATGTATTTTAAATTAAATGATTTTTAATTGGACATTGTGCGTTTTCCTCTGTTTGAATGGATATTTGTATCACACGTTCAAATGACTGATTCTTCATTGATTTTAATGTTAATAATAGAATATCCAATATTTGAAAAACACCTGCAATTTACCAATGCTTAAAGAAGAGTCTATTTTAAACACTGAAAAAAATTCTAAAATATTTTTAAAATGATTTTAAAAGTGAATTATTACATTAATAACCTTCTTGTTAATGCATTATTAATATTCATTATTAAAACTAGATATTTTCGACCAAAACAACTCAATCACGGACCTTATGTTCGCCGATGATTGCACAATTTTCGCAGAATCTGAAGATCATGCTACTGACATTGTCAATGACATTGCCTACATTGCCCATTCCTATGGCCTCCAAATCAACACTGAGAAAACGAAAGTAATGGTCACCGACGGTTCTCCAGTGAATGTCAACTTATAATGAAATTTAATTCAACAAGTCTCTGAATTCAAATATCTCGGCTCCATTGTTCAAGAAAAGAAAACAACAGCAACGTCTGAAATTAACAGCAGAATAGGCCAAGCAACAATTGCTTTCGCTTCCCTTAACTGGTGTCTCTGGAAGAAAAACAACGTCTCGTTGAAGACGAAAATACGTATTTTCCGAACATCAATAATTCCAATACTTCTCTATGGCGCTGAGACCTGGACACTCCTCAAATCCGACATCAACAAACTCGAAATTTTCCAGATGAGGTGCCTGAGACGAATAATGAGAGTGTCAGTAAAAGATCGAATCAGAAACGAATCCATTCGAGACAGTTGTGATCATCAGGCAACCATTCAAGTACAAATCCAGAAGAGAAGGTTACAGTGGTTTGGACACGTTTGTCGTATGAACAATGCCCGACTTCCAAACAAAGCTCTATGGAAAGAACGACCAACCAATTGGAAAACCCAGAGAAGTGCCCAAAAGAAAACTTGGATTGGAATCATCAAGGAAGACTTGAAGAGCCTTCACATATCAATAGACGAAGCCAAAATCCTAGCCGCAAACCGCCATGATTGGAGGAAGATCATTTGCAAAGTGAAATAATTAATAGTGAAGGACCTGCCCTTGGCAGAGAACTATATATGTATGTATGTATGTATCACTTATTGTTGTGTAATTTATGTTTTATTAGCCAATGGATAAAAATAAGTTTTCTTCTTCGTTAAGCAGAGCCTTTAGAAAAGTTGGATGGAGGAACTGTCGCTTTCCAAGATGGAGTCCATTGATGGAAGATTAGCCGCCATTGTACATTGGTTCCTGACTCAAGTAAATGAATTCATTGTGTACGATTTACTTATCAGAGCAAAGGTGTGTGCGACTAATGTTATGGTTATTACTCCAGAGAAGCTAATCAAGTTCATGATTTATTAGCTAGGGATTTTCGAGAGTAATCACATCGAGAGATATTACGGAACATGACTGAATTTAGAAGAAATTACCTTCAGTGATAAGTGCAACATTTAAAATTAAAGATTGAACAACTTTATTAGTTTCACACAAGGTGAAAAGTGTTAGCTATTAGTGACTAGAATAAACTTTGTTAATTTCACATAAGGTGAAAAGCGTCAGCCATTAGTTAATAAGATTAACTTTGTTGATTTCACATAAGGTGAAAAGCTATCGGCATTAGCAAATAGAATGTAATCTGTTTGAATTCACATAAGGTGAAAAGCAATTGTGATTTGTAAATAGAACTGTGCATTATAGATTTACAAATGATAATAGAAGCATTAAGGTCTATCGAAGTTTATTAGAACTGTTTAGTGAACCATCTTGTGTGAACTTTTATAATTGTGTAATCCTAATTGGAACTTTAAGAAGAAAAGAATTACACTGGTCCTCTAATAGGATTTTAAGAAAAATTACTCAGATGTAATATCAAAATTTCGACAGTAAATTTTCTACTTATGTTATAAAACCTTTTCTTGAATCTTGCCTCATTTTTTTTAATAATTAAATTCACCTACTGCTCAACTTTGCTGTTTAGCAACTTGCTTTAGCTGTTGTTAGAAATTTGGATGCTATACTCTTAGATGAGAATCATACCATCTTTATTTTGAAAAATCAAATTATAATGTGAAATGATATGATGTATAGCCATGAGTTCACCGTCGTTACTGATCACCAAGCATTATATTGGCTAGTCAATCTGAAGGATCCTACTGGCAGATTAGCGAGATGGTCTCTGCGATTACAGGAGTATAATATGAACACTATCTACAAATCCGGAGCCAAAACACCTTGACGCAGATTGTTTATCGAGATATCCTGTTCAACAAACCGAACAACAGCCAACTCCATCAATGCAATTCAGTCCCTGGATGAATCGATTTACATCGCAGCAGAACAACGCCGAGATCCTACTCTTCAGAGGCACATCAAAGCACTACAAGTATTACAACATCCTGACAAACACGGATACGAATCAAAACACGACATTCTATACACCTCCAAGTTATAAACCCACCTCCAAGTCGCTACTACTGGTGATTCCAAGCCCCCTCCGCCAAACTGTCATCAAAGCCTGCCCACTTTGGTACAGTGATGACGATTGCTCCAGTTCGGCAAAAATATTTTTGGCCGTGACAAAGTAAGGCTGAACAGCGTTTCGTCACCCGATGTCTCACCTGTCAGTCAAAGAGTCCATCGCAACTTACACTGGCAATCTCCAGCCCTTACCTGTCGTTGAAACACATTTTACCGAGTAGGGATAGCTTTATTAGGCAGCTTCCCAAATTCTACCTCCTGCAACAGATGGATCGTGATTCCAATCGATCACTTCACTAAGTGTGCAGTCACCAGAGCCCTGCCGAACGCCACCGTATCAGAAGTAGCGAAATTCTTCGTGGAAGACATTATGTTAAAATATGGAGTGCCGCAGATTCTTTTATCGGACCTAGGATCGCAGTTTATGTCGCAACGCTCGACGAACACTTCATGTGTGCCGTAAAAATTCGGTCCCAGAAAACTTCGAACTACCACCCACAAACCAATGGCTTATGCGAAAAGCTCAATAGAACCCTGGCAGACATGATATCCATGTATATTGACGTCGATCACAGCAATTGGGACTCCATACTATCTTTTGTAACATTTGCATATAATTCATCGGTACAACAAAGCAAAGGCTACATCAAATTGTATCTCCTATTTGGAAGAAACCCCCCCATAATAATAGATACCTTACTGCCAACATAACTTGAGCCACAACAGGATTACCCTGCCCTCCTTAAAACATTATTCGACGAAGCGCATCAGCTGGTCCGCATAAACATCAGAGATGCCCATCACACCAACAAGCGCCATTACGATGCAGATCACCGACCACTAGCTCATCGTCCTGCTGATCTTTTGTATGGGTGCATATATCTACCCGTCAAGTCGGCTAGACCGAGAAGCTACTCCACTCGTGGTATGGACCATTCAGAGTGATATGCCAAACATCACCAGTGATCTACGAGGTGATCCCTGCTCCCGGATGTACGATCACCCACCCTCATCCCGAAGTGATTCACATTGCCCGCCTAAAACCCTACTTTCCAGCTAACGACACGGAAGAGCTTCTGATCTCACAACCTGAGATGCAAAACAATTCACTACCCATGCCTTACGGAATTACTTTACGATCAGATAGTCCTACCTTAATCTGATCAGTGCCTAAGGGGACTATTCAAGGACTATCATAGTGATATTTAACTTTTAGTGAACTTTTGGTAAACTTAATGACATTAATTAAACTGTTATGAACAATTGGAGGAATTTTTTTTTCTCTCTCCACTTTAACTGGATACGCCATTACATCTGATTTTCATTATGTAAATAGTTGTAAATATTTTTTTTTCTCTGAGCTCAGTATTTTTATTTTTTTTTCCATATGGCCATATATCATTTTATTATTATCATTGTTGTTTATTGTTCGTGTGTTCTTTGTATATAATTTTCGGGTCGAAAAATCTTGTAAGGGGGATATTTGTAATGATTTTTAGAGTTGTATTTGTATTATAGTTCTATTTTTTTTTTATTCTATTTATTCTTATATATATTTCTAGTGTACTGATCAATCAACAGTTATTCCATTGTACATTCAAATTAACCGTTAATTCTGTTTATTTTCAAGTTCTATCCGTTGGCTTGCTTTTTCCTGATTTGTCATAATTTAAAGCTTCAATTGAAATTCAGTTGAAGATCACATGTTATTTCAATCCCCCAATGAATTGTTAAAGCACGCCAACCAATCAGAGCCCCTGTAGATAAAGTTATTTAAACACTGATTTCAAATGAATAAAGAGATTAGGCCAGTCAATACCGACACAAAAAAAGGCAAACATCGCAAACGCGAATGTATCTACGATTTTTTTATATGTTATATCTCAGAACCCCTGAGAGTAGTTTATAGCCAAGTTTGCAACCCTGAAAACCCTGTGCTACTATCATGGTGCTCGAAAAACTGCGAAATTCTGGCACTTGTTTCAAGTTTTGCGAAAAACTACCGTAAGGAAGCGAGTTTTGGGGATCTTTACGGTATACTTTTGTAAAGCAAACTAAATTTGCTACAATTTGAGCCCAACCCGAGCTCTCGAGGTCAATTGGTTGCCGAGAAACAGTCAGTCAAAGATGGGCAATTGTATCCAAAAAGTGAAAAGTTATCGGGAGGGTCATTTTCCAAGACACGTACCGGCTAAACGAATGATCCTACAGAAAAGTCATGAGAGAGGAATTTGTACAGAATTAATTAAATTAGCTTCAAGTTGATTCCAAAATAGTGCCTTTAGGCCTCATAGTTTCCTTCAAAACCAAAAAATAGTAAAACATCGGATTTTGGGAAAATGACGAAAACATATTATGAATAATGTTGGCGTGGATTTCGTTAAAAAAACGTGCAAGAATGGGAATTTAACATTTAACATTTTCCCAATCTAGAGCACTTGAGCCCTGCCTTTCTGCAAGTGCACGATCCTAAGCACCCTTTCTTGCATTTGCAAGCCACCATTCTAAGCAGGGTCTGAGGAGCGGGCTCTGCACACATTGTGACGGGCATAAAACCTTGTTCGCTGGTGGTCCATCTCCAGTCACATGGGTTTTCGTCGACCCCCAACCATTTTTGCTCCTGGTGATAGGTCCTCCAAGAATGATATTGCCTCTGTGGTGGTGGTGGGGGGGGGGGGGCAAGGTTGACTTTGGCCGTTGCTGCCGATTTTACAAATGCTGAGTATCGCAGGGTGTTCAGCGTTTCCTCATCTGCTTCGTAGAGGTTCATCAAGATCTCGCCAGCATTTCCTACGTCTTCCTGGTTTGAGTTTGAATCAAGGAAAATGCTGGCGAGGTCTATCCAGTGGGGGTTTTGTTTGAGGACATTGCACCATTTCATGTTGCCATGCCAGAAAAGGGCAGAGGTAGTGTCACACCCACTGATGGCATGCAGGAACACAACCATTCCTCGTGGACCTGCATTTCTCCACACGTGAAGGAATTTGCTGGATATTGGACCCACCCCTGCCGCCTTTCTGGAAGTACGCGTTCGTCTATTTAGAGCTTAAGCCGTTGAGAGGACCAGTAAGTCGACGTCCTCCTCAATGATGAAACTTTAGTCGAACGATTAGCTCTTGGAGAGGTCAGTCCTCACTATATCAGCATCGGCATCTTTTGAGATTGATGTACCTCGATACCCAGCCTCTCTAAATTTGAGAGGTTACGCATCATGGTGATCAGTTGACGTTTGTTACATTCATTTGAGAGCAGTTTTGCTTGGGGAACTTTGATCGGTGTTGCTGGAGAGAGAAGCAGAGATCGTAGGCGTTCAGCTGATTTAG
>JAFIDM010000001.1:27217952-27234514 GCA_023159025.1 Thereuonema tuberculata
TAGTGGAATAATCAATTAAAAAAGTTATTAGCCGAATTTTTCCGATGAATTTGGAGAATTTACTAAGAACTTGAAATCAAAGCAAATATCTTCATCCTATGTACTCTTAATATTTCAGGAAAAATATTCTAATTACTTTCGTTACAGTATATCTAGTGTGGATACATGACAGTTGCTGTACAGTTTAAATAGTGGACTATTACAAAAAAACTCTGGATAGCGAGAAATTTCGGCTTTTTTTTATCATTAAAATTACGGTAAAATTTGCCAGTCACCGTATTTTAACCTCAGATTATCGTATCATCAGCATCATAAAAAAATCGATTTTTCTTTTTCAGATTTTTGAAAAGAAAAAGCATTGATTAGTGAATTCTCTTTTTCTCTTTTGGTAATTACTATCAATGTTAAGTCACTCGTCTCTCTTTTTAATTTTTTTCTCTTATTTCTGTAATTTTAATTGATAACGATCATTGCATAAGTAGTCTATATACATTTTACTATCCGCATCCTTGTTTCTATTAAAGCTTATTATATATTTAAAAAATAAATATTTCAACATGTACTTACAATCTGAATGTTTAAATGATGCAAATCATTCGGTTCAATTTTTAAATTCATTAATAAGAGATATTTTAAATAAGAAATTCTCACCTGTTCGTTATATTAAAATTGATCTTAACCGAAAATTAATTCTACTTCCACTGCTGTACTTCATCTTACGGTTTGTGGCGTCAACTCACAAGTTGATAGAAATGTACATTAGCGCCATCTATCAGGTATGCCAAGAAACAAACAGTGGTCTGAATTACACTTTGATCCAAATTCCACTATATTTTATCGGATGGTATTCCGTTTTGAATTGTCTCGACATTTATGGTCGTAAATAGAAAGGAAAAAAAAAAAAGAAGTAAAATGTGAACAGTATTATTACTTTGTTTCTAAGTTGTCTTAATCTGATAGAAAGCAAAAAGAATTATGTTTATATTGATCAATATACGACATCAACCATTTATAAGAAAATCAAGAAAGTACTGTGAATTCGGAAGTAAATGTAGAAATATGGAGGAAATTAAAATAGTGATAGCTTTCAATAGAAATCAAACTAATAACAATCAAATCTAAAATGAAAAGAAATATCACTCTAAATGGAAAATAGTTAGTAACAAAAATTAAGGAAAGCATTAATAATTAACTCTTGTTGTTGTCACTGAAATTAATTTTCTTCCAAACAATATTTTTTCAATTACAGATTTTCCCTGGAGGAAAGATCAATATTGTGGATGATCGTAGTATCGGTCATTCTAAAAAACAAACCTGTCCATTTGAGAAAGGCTTCTGAGACAAGAGTTACTTAAATGTACAGTTTTAAAATTATTGATAAGAATGCGATATTACTTACTGTTCCAAATATTTATTATTCAAGTGATAGATTTATTACAGTTTTATAAATAAATTTTCAAAATTCCACCATCAGCAACATTGCAGTTTGGAATTCATATGAGAACATGGAGTGAGAACAGTAGTACATTAGGGTTGGACAGAAGCGTTGCAATATTTTGCCTATGAAATTCAAGTTACCGCACAATCAAATAACTTTACTTCAGCAAGCGTTTGGTCGATGACCTCTTTACTCAAATCTCCAAAACTGGCATTCATATACAGGGCTATGTAGATGACGTAGCTCTCATGGTAAAAGATAAGTTTTGTGAGACAGTGGTTGACATCATGAATTTTCTCTTTTCGAGATTTTCGGAAAGAGAAAAATAAGATATTTAAGGGAGTTTTTTGAATCTGGCATGATCAGACTCTTTGGAAGCTATAATCAAGATTTGTCAACAACAAACGTATTGGAGTATGGATTATAGATACTGTTAATTTTGGGATCATATGTTCGTTATGGCGCTCCTCGTTTTATTGAAAGCAGACGAATTATTTCCACAACGTTTGGCGATTGCCCACCAGGGGATGGCGTATTAAGACTATTCATTGCCTTTCTCAGTTCATTTGCTTGATAATGCAACTTAAAATAGGAGTTTCGAATACGAACGCTGATGTTTTAATATAAGTTTTTATCCTTTTTTATGTATGTGCCGATATAGTTGTCTTTTTCGATTAATTATAAATAAGTTTCCTTTTTCTTATTTATTTATTTAAATATATACGCTTACCATATATAAATACAAGAAGAAAAAATAATAACTAAATAAATTAGATTCAGACAATCAATAATTAGATCAGATCAAATTTACAGAATTAAAACAGAACTTTGGCAATTGATTATTATGAGGTAATTCTACACTTATTATAATTTAACAACCGAAATAAAGATATTCTCAAATGCTACAATTATAAGGTTGAAGGGGGAGGGGTTGTCAGTATTCTATTGATTCAACTAATAATCAAATAGTTCTTATTAAAGAACTTTTAATTATTCTCCTTATTTATTTTAATACTTTAGTATAAAAAATTGTCTGTGGAATGTTTTATAAAAACTGATAATTTTTATTATCGAAAACATGGATTTATTTTACTAAAACCCAACAATAATAAATGAAAATCCATTTTGAAAATTAAAAATTATATGCTTTCACATTTAGTAAGCAAAGTTTAAAATTTTCTAGTTTTTGTATTTTTTTTAAGATATAATAAGTTGTAGGCGATTCCAATTTCGAAATAAAATAAGTTAGAGGGGGGGGGGGCTAACTGCACAGTAATTGAATTACGTAAAAAAAAAATCATTAAAGAAGTATTTTAGTTGCAGCAGAAACATTTCTAATTAATAAGTTAATAATAAAAATGAAAAGAAATCTGTAAAATATTCCTTATAATATGATCAAGATCTCCAAACCTTTATATTGTGAATTGTTTTTCAATATGAATGTGTTTGCCGTAACTAAAAGCAAGTTAAGTAAACCTAGTTCATTTTATCACATTTTTTAATTACACTGGTCTTTTAGAAATTCTAATATTTTATGGATAATTTTTGACATATGTTCACGTTAATTCTTTTAATAGCTATATTAAAATAAATGAATAAGATAACAAATACGAAGAAAATGTTATAAGAACATAGACTTTGGGTTTACTGTCATGTTTTGAAAAAGATAATATGTTTTTAAAAGTTAAACTTTAATATTAATAAATAGGAACAAAAAGAATTAATAAAACATATTTTGGGTTTTAAAGAAGAAATGAAAGAAAATTAAAAACATAGTTAAATGTACTGTATTTGTATTAAGAGAAGAAAATATCTATTTAAAACGTGGGGATCCTGTTTTCAGGACATATCTTCAAAAACCTACGTCTAATGAAAGTGAATAAAAATAGCTGAAACTGTTTCAAAATTAACTTACTTGAAATACAGGACTGTCAAAGACAGAAGCCTGTTGAATAAGCGCTGTAAATGCGCTTGTATTTCTGTAAATGCTACATAGAGCTCTAGTCGACCTTTTTTCAGTAATAATGGAATTTCCGTTGGTTATGGAACCTTCCAAAAACTGTAATAAAATAAATAAATAAAGTTTTTTTTCACGTAACTGAATATCTTATAGAAACAGTGTATTTGATTTGCTTTGCCAGTTTAGAATACTTCTGTAACACAAAAATCTCATTTAATCGAACTTTGCTAATATTAGTGGGTTCGTGAATATGATTTCTAAATATAATAACATATAAAAGTTGATTTACGTTTCTCACTGAATTTAAATAGAATTTAAATTGAAATTATGATTTTAGTGTTAACATTTTATTAATATTTAAATTAAAAATATATAAAATTGGTGGATTTTCCAAAAAAATAACTATGAAAATTACAAAATAAATTTAATAATTTTTTTTCAAATAAAATATACGAATTTGTAGGACAATATCAAAGTAGTTTGGATCAACAAATTAATATATAGAATAACAAAAGCGCCGAAGAAATGTTATATAGAAAAGTAAAAAAATAAATAGAATTTATTATTTTTTAAAAGTGTTAAAAAAATTACAAAAAAATAATAAGTTCTATTAGAATACGTCCTACACATAGTGCGTCCTATATATTGTTATTTATATATTTATTTATTTATCTTAGCTTTTAAATGTTTCAATTACATTAATTCTTTAAATTCTTGTAATTCTAGATGAGTACAATCTGTATTTCTGTTTTTCATCTTTTGCTATACATTGATATTCTATAAAATATCAGGTAAATCATTTCTGTTTTATACTTTTTGAAATGTCTTTAGATCTATTCATCTATAAATTAACTGTTTAAAGAATATGCCAAATTCCAGCCAAGATAGGATTAATATATTATTTAGTATTCATTTTTATTATAATATTGTTGTTAGATTAATTTATTAATTCTAAATAGCTTTAATAACTTTTAGACTCGTAGGTGCAATGCGATTCCTTTTTTTTTTTTTCTCGAAGATATCTAGGAACTGTGCCATTGGAAATAAAAAGATGGCCATCGGCTTTGACTAATAGCGATCGATGGTGTCGCGCCATGCGGCCTTCGACAGAAACATAACGAAAGGGTCTTTGAACATTACCGCAATGAAACGTAGGAAGCACCACTATTAGAACAAACTGTTTTAGGTAAGTTTTAGGTTTAGGAACACTGCTAGTTCTTAGATACGAAAAGAAAAAATTAAAAATTAAATTTGAGGAGCAAAGAATAAAAATGAATTTAAATTTTTTCACCTTTGATAATAGTTCGAATGGGTTTTGTCTATTACTGATTCTAAAGCTAGTTGAAGAATCACGTGAGTCAATCAATGTGTCATTATTTTAATTTTCAGATTTAATATTTTACGTAGAACAAAATTGTTTAATACATGAAATCTGCAATATTGGAAGTCAATAGGGATGGATTTTCATTTGGAATAAAATCTACTTGGATTTAAATATTATTGTTTAGTTTAGGAACATATTCAATTAAAAGAAGTGATATTCTCAATCATTGTTGTTGTTCCACTTTCAGCTATTCTTTTTTTTTCTTTTAAATTAAAGAAATATGGATATGAAAGTTTTCTTCATTTCAAAGAACAACGACAATATAATATTTTTTTTTTTACAATATTTTATAATTACGTCATTTGGTTATTTCCTAATAAATAAATATTAGCTAAAGTTCATAATTAGATAGAAGGAACAGGTGACGTTACGGTTTAAGTGACCAGAGGTGTCTTGAGGGTTAGTTCAAGTGTGAATTGAGGGGGAGAGGCTAGAAAGCAAAATTACCGATAAGCTATTATATAAAATTATTTTTGGAAAAAAATAAAATTATACGAGATTTTTCTTTAGTGTGTGGATGATATTTCTTTATTTACCAGAATAGTAAAGATCGTTCAAAAATTCGCTTTCTCAGCTTGAAAAGCAATTTTAGGATTTCTGGTCATTTGTTCTTTTTTTTTTTTTTATTTCCCAATTAAATATGTACCCGAAATTGAGTAGATGTAGATGCTTTAGCTGGCTGCCATTTTGTTTTATGACGTCATGTTATAGTAGACATCTGGATGTGTTAATCGTATTACATTCTAGGAAATAAGATGTGGATTTGATTAATCCAATGGAATCATGGAAGTAAACTTTAGGTTTTTAAATTTACAAAGTTACAAACTGTGTATTCTATTATTTTGTAAGGGTGAAGCAATTCCTATTCCGCAGAAATGACAAAAACGAAACAGTAAATTCTTAGGAATACTGTGTTTGGCCATAAAGCATGGATAGATTTTTAAAGAAAAGCAATAGCACTACCCGAAATTAAAACTGTTAAAATCATTTCAGGCGAAGTAAACGAATAATTTTGTATGGTCATAGTCCTTTTTATTTTCAAGTTTTATTTACTATCTTAGTAACGAAATATTCTCAAAATTACCAGTCATGGATAAGATTTGAAGCATGGTATTTAATTTCAAAATACAAATAATGCAGTGGCGTAGCGAGGGGAGGGGGGCAAGGGGATCTATCATGCCCAGGGCGCCACTAGCAGAGGAGCGCCAAATGGTCCCAAGATTTCAAACAAGGTTTCTGCGTCCAAAAAGAAATATTTTTTAAACTTAATTAATTAATTACTGCTTAATTTTTTCGCTATTTGACTTATATCATAGTCAATCTTCGCTTGAAAAAGTTCTATTTGTTTTAATTTAATTTTAATTAAGGCAGGAATCACAAAAATTGTGTGAAAATTGAGGTTAAATTTATGTGCATTAGAATGGACAAAAAGTTAGAAAGGGTTAAATATTTTGGTACGAAATGGTACGTAAACGTCACAGCTGATGGTGCAATGGTTTATTTTTTTTTAAGAATTGATCGTGTGCAGCTCGGATTATAAAATCCTAAAATGAATTTTAGAGAAGAGTTCCATGATCTTGAATCATTAGCGACTGAACTTGCAGAAATTCGAGACGAGATCTGTAAAGAGGCTATAGAAAAGCCTTCGTCTCTTTGTGAAAAATAGGCTTTTGATACAACAATCCTTTTAGAAGACGCCAACAAATGCCCGGAGAATTGGCTAGAGATTGCCTTTCCTCAGAAAGTGAAATTTCTCGCGTTACGAAAAGCATTCTTGATCGTCTGCAGCAGGAAATAAGTACGGTACAGATTTACACGACTGATGCCCGGTTGCACCAAAGTAGCGTTTAACTACGGTTTCCATGAACCGAGTTCTGCTTGAACCTCAAATTGAAGTTCAGCCTTGTTGCACCAAGCTAAAGCAGTCACAACTGAACTGAGGTTCTGTGATCTTGGTTCCTAGCAGCGGAAGTACGTCGTGCGTTCAAAGCTGATTCCTGATTGGTTACAAGATTCGTCTTTCGTTGCGGGAAATCAACCCATTGTATTTTTTTCAACAGTTGTCCTTTGTTCCAGCAGCAACAATCTCATTATGAAAATGGAGTTCAGGAATTAAAAAACTGAATTCTGCCGAGTCCCTAATTATATAGAGACGAAAAAAAAATCCTTTTAATTGATATAATTGAATCATACATACATAACACATTTTAGAATGTAAAAAAAAATCGATGCGGAGTATTACTAATATATGTAATCGTGGAGTTTAGAGTCCCAAATTAAATAACAATAAAAACCTACAACAGTGTAATGACACAGTCATAAAATGTGAAATTTCACCACATTTGGATGGGTGGATGGCTATAAGTGTCCCACCCCCGACCGACAACGGGCCATCGTAAGCTCTGTTTTCGTGCCACCGCGTTCTGGAGTCCGCTATCGCCGGCCTGCTGCCGGACCTAACGCATCAGCGTCGGCGGCACAGACTGTACCAACAGCGGCAAACTTCGGTGCGCGATATCGGTGGGGAATGGGACACTATCCGTGCGGCCACCCACCCACCCAAGTGTGGTGAAATTACACATTTTATGACTGTCATTTACTGTTGTAGGTTTTTTATTGTTATTTAATTTGGGACACTAAACTCCACGATTACCCTAATATACTAATCGCGAAATAGTCTGCCTTTTGGATACAAATGATGCAACTCTGTTAACAACTGAAATTTCTCTTCACAGTCACTGTCCAACGAATCAAATAAATGTAAAGTTGTCATTTTTAAAAGTTATTTCTGATAGTTGAGAGAAAACTTGCTTTGGTCTCAATTCGCAAGCGAATATCAGTAATGGCTCGAACGCCGAACAGCGGTTTTGAACCGAGTTCAGCGCCTTGAACGGCCGAATTCGGCAGTTCAAGTCGACGACGCTTTTGAACCGAGATCATCACTAAACGTTGTTGGCGCAATAGGTTTAAGAATGATCTCCGTTCATCTTGCAGTTTGAACGTGGTTCAGCTACTGAACTTCAATGGTGCAACCGGCCATGAGTGATCTTAATTCCAAATTTGGATTTTTACTGGACGTTGAAAATTTATTAAACAAGGATAATGTTGATAACGATCTTGAAAAGAATTGTAAAAATTTGGGTGAATTTTATAATACAGATTTTAATGGAACAGAACTCTTATGTCGAAATATGTGACTGCAAGATGTTACTCCGCAGTAGAAAAGAAATTGAACCAAAAACTCCATTAGAGCTTCTTAATCTCGTATGGAGAAGATGTTTTTCCAAACCTCGAACTTCAAATACTATTTACTATTTCAGTATCAATTGCTAGCTGTGAACGTTCGTTCAGCAAATTAAAATTAATTTTGACTTATCTACGATCAACGATGGGACAAGATTGCCCATCCTAAGTGACCTAGCATATTTAAGTGTGGAAAAAGAAAAATTTGAAATGATTGACTTTGATGAAGTAATTGATAAATTTGCTTCATCAAAGGGAAGAAAAATATATACCTACTAAGTACTTCCATTAATGTAATATAATATAATATTATATTGTTAGTATTAGTAATTGCCACTGCTTAAACGGTTTAAGTGTACAGTATTGTGTTTGAAAATTATCCTGTTTTACGTAAATAAATAATTTAAGGAAAAATATTTAAGGAAATAAATAATTTCCTTAAATACACTTTTAGTAATTGATATATCAGTAAGTAAAATATCAATAAGGAAAATATGATAACGAAAATGATTTTGTGATAAGATGATCATTCTTAGAGAGATATGATAAGATCAGCATATCATTTGTCCGATCTCAGGGGTACGATAGTAATAAATATATCTACGTATATACATAATTATATTAACTTTTTTTTTCATTGTTTAAAAACTATGTTTTTTAAAAACAATCATATAAATATGTAAAATAAATATTTTTTAACTAATTCTATATATCAGTCATTCCCAAAGTGGTCGATTTGAGCTTTGTAGAGGTCGATGGCTTATATATAAAAAAGTTTAATTAAAAAAAACATCCTTTGTGCAGTTATTAATATTTAATGGAACACATGATAATGTCATTTTCCATATCGCCTTTTATCTGGTTCACTCATTAATAACAAGTGAATAAAATAAAATGTTCCATTTCTAGTTAAATAATTAACATTGATTGCTATACTTTATTAGTTTGCACAAGTAAAATAAATTCGAGGTGATCGACGGGTTACATAGGTTTTTGGCAAGGGTCTGCGACCGATAAAGTTTGCTGGTTACCACATGTTTTTCGGGTTTGTGGGGGGAAGGGGGCAAATAAGGTATTGTGCCCCGGTATTCTCGCTACGCCACTGAAATAATGAAATATATATTTTGTTTAATATAATGAATATATTAAACAAAATTTTCTAATTGTTGTAACTGATAAGATTCATTACCAAAGCTTGGATTTTTGCAACTAAACAACTTGAGACAGAAGCGTGCAGTTATGAATTAAAATAAATTAAAAATTGACATGAAAGTTTAAATTAAAATAACCCATGAAATACACGTTAAATATACACTTTTTATTTTAAATTAAAATTAAAAAAAAATATTAACTACCTCCTGAGTTACGAAGTTTTCAGAACGGGGCAGTTTAAATCAGAAACCATATTTTTTCATTTTATTACATTGTGACTACCAAACTGTAATGAAATAAAATAGTTATTATGTAGTTATATTTTTAGTGTAAATTAACCACGTATAAGTGATTCAGGGCTTAAAAATATTATAGATTATAATGATTTATTAATTACTAGCTGAACCCAGCATGCGTTGCAATTCCATTCAAAGAAAGAAAGGTCCCGGTGTCGGTCGGGGGTTGGATATGTAGGTCCTTGTATCGCCTTCTATCCACCCAAGTGTGGTGTTCCTGCCCCACACAGGAGAGCGAATTTTTTACTTTTTGCATTAGACTTGGGGGGGGGGGGGGGGGGGAAAAAGGGCTCTAAATATAAGGTCCCGATTTCGGTCGGGGGTGGGACACTTATGCCCTTGTGTCGCCTCCCCCACCTAAGTGAGGTGCCCCTGCCCCTTATAGCAGAGCGACTTTATCACTTATTGCAATTGATTTTGGGGGGGGGGGGGCTAGATTAAATGTGAGACTTGTGGAAAATGCTTTTATTGGTCTGGCCTTTTAACAATCCATGTTAGATCACATACTGTTGATAAGCCATTTAAATGTAAGATTTGTGAAAAAAGCTTTGGTCGATCTGACAAAATTAACTCGCCTTGTAGAGGTCATACAGGCTAAAAGCCATTTAAATGTGAGATTTGTGAAAAACGTTTCACTCAAGCAGAGAACTTTAACTGTCCATATTAGATCTCATACAGATCAGAAGGTTTTTAATGTAGGATTTGTGGAGAAAGCTATTCCAAATCTGGCCGTTCTACCTAGACACATGAAATCACATTTGGATGCAAGAAAATATTAATGATAATATTTATAACATTTAGAATTTTATAACAAATGTGTGTAATTAACTTATAATGTCAGTGATGTGGCGCTTGCTTTAGAATTTATTGAGGCGAATATTTCTGAAATCAGTCATTTAAATATTTTAAATTACTTACAAAGGAATGGCTTTTTAATTTTGTTTGTAGTGAAAAAAAGATTTTCACACTGAACAGTTTGACAGTGGACAGGTTTTATGGTAGATATTTCATTTAAATGCCAAATTCCACGAAAACAAAGCTTTTATCCAAGGAAGGTGTTTAAATGTTCGCTTTCGATCACAAATAAATGATTCATATCATTAATTTATGAAATTAATATAGAAAAATATGATAACATTAAGCAAATCAATAACATTGAAATAAGTAGTTCAGGATCTGATTAAAGCAGAATTCATAAAATATAGAATTTTCCTAGAGATCAATAAGAGTTCCGGCTTTGTTAGGCAAGAACTTTTTTTTAAAGTTAAATCTGAATCTGCCACATTTATTCGTTGTTGTAAATCGATTGAAATCTTAATCTAGACAGAACTCTTGTGATAAAAGAGTTGCAGTTATGTTCTTATTAAATATAAAAAAATATAAAGTTTTAAAATACTTTGTATCATTTCTACTGTGAATATCAAATAATTCTGTATTTGAAGAGACAAATTATTGTGGAAGCTGATGTTACGATTTTTATGTTTGGTATTCCAAAAGTAGATAATTATGTTTATTGTTTTTGTAATCACTTTTTTTCAATGAAGGACTAATCAAACGAAATATTCCCAACAGTTAATTTTAAAGTTTTTAAAGTTTTCGAGAGTATCATTTTTACATTTACAAAAAATTTTTACGTGCTTAAGAAATTATTAAATTATCTCAACTACTATAAGCACCCAATCATAAGAATTAAAAAAATAAAAAATAAAAAAAAATTTTACAATTGCATTTTCATATTACATACATTATTCTGAAATTCTTTAAAAGACATAAGGCTTCATTATTTCTTTATTCTTTCTTTTAGTGAGTTTTTATTATTCTAATTATTATTATTATTATTATAATTATTATTATTATTATTATTATTATGACCATTTTTCTTTGATAAAAGTTATCAATTTCTGACATTTACTTTGAATACTACAAAGAAATTTGAACTGAATGTAAAATAATTCCTTATCGACTATTGTTTATATTTGTTACAACTGCATTCAATCTAAATAATCACTGGGTTTGGTATCTTTTATTAATGTTATTGTATTCAGTATATTGCCTCCTATCATCAGAGACGGTAAATCTGGCTGAAGATGCCTAATAAGGCAGAAACAAGTGTCCCAGATTCCCGTCGTTGATGGTTTGGTGTGCTAATCCTTATCCTTTGTGCATTTGGTTTTATTTAGATTCAATTCTTATAAATTACATTTTATTCTTTTGAACTTAGTTATAATAAGAATTTATCTTATTTAAAATTTAAGAATATGTAATTAAGATGAAAACAGATAAAAGAAAAAACAAACTTTGAAATATTTATTTTTTATTATGAAGAATTAGCAAGGTCATGCTAATTAGCACTGCCTTGTTTATTCTTTTTAGATACTAATTTCTGAAACATACTGAAACAATAAAAAAATAATTTGAAAAAAGTCGAGCGGGTTTTACTGAAAATGAAGGAACAGTAAAAAGCAAAGAAACTTGTATATTTCCTTTCTATATGAATTCTTTAAAACCTTAGTTCCACATCAAACAAATACATAAAAACGGAAGGAGTGAAGTAAATACCTTTACGAAATATAATTATATATAAAAAATAACGAATTTGTTACCTTGATATGCGTTACTAGATTACAAAGAAACTTAATATGTAGGATAACAATTAACTCGATTTATTTTATAAAGAACTGCACTAGAAGAAAACAAAAGTTTTTTTCTTGACACTAATGTTTTTCATATTGCGGTTTTGGTGTAATTCTTTTTTATCTTTATTTTTTTTTTCTTTCAATATATTCATTATTTGCTACATTCAGTAATTAAATTTAACTAATATTATAATAATACACACAAAGCGTTTTATTAAGGTCTTTTTTCTTTTTTGCTTTTGATTTGAAATCCAGATTTAATACAGTTCATGGATATAAGAGCCGCAGGAATTTTGAGGTGGGCCAAGTTTTCTCTTTACAACTTGTTAAGTTGTGTCTAACGAAAATCTTGGGTAGACATCTGGCAAACCAGGCAAAAGTTTAAAAGAACGTCTTTTTGTTTCTTGCATATAAGTTAAATCGCTAGTTTTGAAATATGAAATAATTTTTGAAGTACTCATAAAATTTCCTATACTGTAAGAAAAACTATTTTGACAATAAAAGAATATAATAGCCGTTGATAGCGTATTCACATTGTCTAACATTTGTTTTAATTTTCTCAAAGAATTAGAAAACATTCAATCGATATATTCTTGGATAGCAATTATCCACTGCCATTCATCACAAAAAATATAACAATTGCATTTCAAGAGCACTACAACAATGATAGCGAAATTAAGAAAAAGCCTTCTAATTTCATCTCCATTCCTCAGTTGGTTTCACCCTCATTTGGTTTCAGCCTTGAAATCTATCTTTAAGTCCTTAAACATAGCTATAAGATCTTCCACTAACAATACATTTTGCAATCTCTTACCCGTAAAAGAGGCACCTACCCCCTATAACTAATGAGGAATAGACTACGCCCTATAACTAAGAAAAACTATTTTGACAATAAAAGAATATGATAGCCGTTGATAGCGTATTCACATTGATTAACATTTGTTTTAATTTTCTCAAAGAATTATAAAACATTCAATCGGTATTCTTAGATAGCAATTATCCACTGCCATTCATCACAAAAAATACAACAATTGCTATTCAAGAGCACTACAACAATGATAACAAAATTAAGAAAAAGCCTTCTAATTTCATCTCCATTCCTCAGTTGGTTTCACCCTCATTTGGTTTCAGCCTTGAAATCTATCTTTAAGTCCTTAAACATAGCTATAAGATCTCCCACTAACAATACATTTTGCAATCTCTTACCCGTAAAAGAGGCACCTACCCCCTATAACTAATGAGGAATAGACTACGCCCTATAACTAATGGCGTAGTCTATACCTCATATAATAAATGTTGATATATTGGGGAAACTCGGCAAACGTTAGAAGAACGCCTTTCACAGCATATTACTTTACAGCTACTACACTCATCTTACTAGACATTCAATCAACTTTCATAGCCCCGAAATACTGTGCAGAGAGAGTAATCATTTCCTATGTAAATGCAAAGAGTCGGTTTTAATTTTAATCAGCCCCGATTGCTATAATGATTGCCTCTCTGTCAACACCATAACTGAATATAATCTCCAAAAAAAAAAATTGACCCCCCCCCCTCATTTTTTCTCCTCTTTCTTCCCTTTTTGTTTTGTTTTTTATTTAAGTCGTTTATTCCTCACAATTACCTTGAAAAAAATCCACACCCAACAGACAAAAGTAGTCTCGGATGTTCCAAGGGTCCAGTTTCTTCCGTCACAAGCCTTCGAGCTGTAGAAAGATCCCTGGATTGTCATGCATCCCAATTGCTCCCTTTTTCCACCTTATTGGCTTTTACTTTCACTCAAAAAAAATGTTAATGGTCGTTGGTCAAATTGTTATAAACACTCTTGTAATCATTATAAACTTATCAGATGAAGCCATGTTGTAATGGCGAAACTAAACATTTTTTATGTTCTTTTTAAATTGAAAAGAAGCTAATTTTCCACTACAACATATTGGTTTCCTCCCAATACTGCCTAACCCAGTGACACAGTATGACAGTGAGTATTCATGCATGAAGAACTTCCAAAGTTTGCTTTTACATCTCGATCAACGAGCACTGCAAATTGCATGTGATGAAGGCATTTTACATATTTGCTAAAGAAATTCAATTAGTTACAAAACCTCGTGTTTGTGTTTGGATCATTGCACACGACAAAAATTCTACTTGCTTGCATTCGAAAACATATAGATGGCAGTGGGCTCATTGAAAACTTTGTGCTTGATCCGAAAGTAACGGAGTTAGTTACCAATTAGTAAAAGGTACCAATTATGTTAGACCAGTGAACGGAATGTTTATGCTAGCAGGAGTCAGAGAGAGACAAATGGAAAGCAATTTTGAGTACCATTGAAGATGCTGCTGGATTGCCTACATAAGTTAGTGATGTTTTTATTCCGCAAAATATTCGTAATTCTGAGCAGTGTAAATATCTGGAAGGATTCCTGTATCTAATAGATATTTTAAGAATCTCATAAGATCAGACAGGGAGGGGAACTATCAATTCTGAATTCTGAATGATAATTTTTCTTACTTCTATATTCTCCTATGTAAATTTCATTCTCACTATTGCATTTTTTTAATTCTACTAATTGCTTTTCTTCTCAAATTAATTTTGTTCTTTGATATTTCTGTTTCTTATTCGCTTCTATATATTTCACACTTATATCATCCCTTCTTTTTATTTTCAGTTTTTCAACTCTTATATTATTTCTTTATAATTTCTTCTAAATAATTATAATTAGTCAAATCTCTGTTCTTTTCTTTATCTTTTATCTTCCTTAAACCGTCACTATATTTTATTTAAGTCTTTTATCGTTTCTTCATACCATATGGGTTTAGATATATCTTTAGTAATTCCTTTCTCTCCCTTACTAAAATTCTTTACTTTCTTTTCCTCTTTTAATTCCCTTCAATTTTATACACCTCCATTTCATTAATTATATTTATATATAAATTTTATTACGTAAAAAAATATTTAAAAACGCTTCTAAGTGGAAGGTTTTCCTAAACTAAACTACATTTCTAAGAATATTTTATACAAAATGAAGAAAATCATTCCAGTTGACTTTCCGATGTTTAAAGAAGAGTATTATTAAAATTTAATAGCGCAATTCCTTTTTTTTTTAAATTTCATCCATGTTGATGTTATGTATAAAATAAGTGTTCAAAATCTTTAATTGTTCTTTCAGATGTATGTTACTGTATCCTGTGAAGATTGAAAAGGAATGCTTAATATTTAAAACATTCAAAGCAATCTCCAGATTAATCTACCAACTCAAGAAACGTCAACATTTGAGAACTCGTACACCATTCGGAAGATATGGCTTCTAAAAGGACGGATAAATCTCAATTTTGTGACAAGCTCTCTAGGGAATTCAAAATATTCCACGAAAGTGACAAGACATATAAATGTTATTTTTGTGGTAAATGCTTTTCAATGAAAAGCATCTTTCTTATCCATAGAAGATCGCACACAGGTGAAAAGCCGTATAAATGTAAGATTTGTGGAAAAAGCTTTTCTCAATCTGGCAAATTAACTATCCACAATAGATCACATACAGACGAAAGGCCATATAAATGTGAAATTTGTGGAAAAGGTTTTTCTCAATCTGGCTTATTAACTTCTCACACTAAAGTACATACGGGCGAGAGGCCTTTTAAATGTGAGATTTGTGGAAAAAGCTTTTCTCAATCTAGCAAATTAACTATTCACAACAGAATACATACAGGCGAAAAGCCATATAAATGTGAGATTTGCGGAAAAAGCTTTTGTCAGTCTGGCAGCTTAACTTCTCATACTAGATCACATTTAGGAGAAAACCCATTTAAATGCGAGATTTGTGGAAAAAGCTTTTCTCGATCTTATCTATTAACTGTCCACAATAGATCACATACAGGCGAAAAGCCATATAAATGTGAGATTTGTGGAAAAAGCTTTTTTCAATTTCGCAGCTTAACTTCTCACACAAAATTACATGTAGGCCATTAAAAACTGAGCTTCGTTATAAAGCTTTTATATATTTAGCAAATTGATTACGTACATGATATGACATTCAGGTGAGAAATCATTGTAAATGTGAATGTTTATGACAAGAATATTCTCAACAAAAGTGTTATAAACTCATATCAGTGATTTCCTGCTTGCTTTAGAATTTAGTTTTAGATCATCTTTTTAAATCATTCAATTTGATCACTTACAGATGATTAGCTTTTTAATTTTATTTAGGTTGAAGATTGAAGAAAGACCTTGAAAAAATTGACGACATGATTTCAGCTTCAAGTTTAATAGAAATGAAAGCTTTTTTAGTTAAAAAACCACTGAAGAAGTTACTAAAAATATTAACTTCAGATCAAAAACATGCAAAAGTTATTTAGATTTGGAAATTGTTAAAAGGATACAGAATGATATGAACAAATCCTCATTATTGAAGTAAATTAAAAACAGATAATTTGAATAAATATTTCAGAAGCTGAG
>JAFIDM010000001.1:27237347-27260818 GCA_023159025.1 Thereuonema tuberculata
AGATAGGTCTGTTTGTTGACCTTATCAACAAGTGTGATGTCTTATTTTTATTTTTATTATTATTATTATTTTTATTATTATTATTATTATTATTCTACATTAATTAAATGTTATTATAAAAAAACTCAACCTTAAGAGACATTCTAATAAAAAAAAAAAACAAATTCAGCGTGCAGGAAAACTATTAAGAAATGAAAAACCAAATACTGAAAATAAGAAAGAAAAAAAAAGACGGAACCGGAACAGCCGTTTCGTGTTTATTAGCCACTATCCGACCAATCCACCCTCCGTTGATGACAAACCCAGAAGATTGTGTAAAGGAAATGAATGTCAACCTTTCCTCCAAATTTGACTCCCGAACAAAACACACAACAATTAAAACAAGTACGAAAGTGCAAAAGAAAAACCTTTATCCTAACAATTGTTAGGATTGAAAAGATATTGAATAACAAAGAAAATTCAAACTTAGGAGACAATGTAACGATAAAAACCAAATTTATTTACGCACTTTAAAATAATTATTGTGTATTTTGTTGGGAGTCACTTTTGGGAGCGAATTGCGACAGTGTATTTCCGTATTTATCCTTTGCATATAATCCCTCTAAACAAAATACAATCCGATTCTTCCCTTCAATCTCCGAATGGTCAAGAATTTCAAACATCTTTGGACGCCATGCTTCCAATTTCTTACGTAAAACTTCTCAATCGATATAATATACCGCATACCTTATATCACATAATTACTCGCCCACCTTTTTTTTTGAAGATCTTAATACCCTAAGACTCTAAAGACCTTAATTTGGATTTTGGTATATTTTGTTATTTTGTTTGGTATATCGTATTTCAATGTACAATATCAGTATGCTGTGCTAAGAGGAAATTAATGAATCAAGAATCATTCGTTTAATAAAAACACAATGAAAAGAAAGGCTGAACACGATCTTCCACAACTTCTTCAACCTCTTTCCCAGTTAGATTATTAGCATCAGGAAAAAAAAAGAAAAAAAATTGAATTTTTTTTTTGTTGATTCGTATTAGGAAATAATTTTATGTAAATAATTTTTACTATTGTTATTTTGTTTTCACCTACAATTAACAGATGGCGCTTCTAAACAGGAAAATCCTATATGTAAATTCTCTTTTATTGATTGACTTACAGAACTCTAAGTTTATAAACAGATAAAAAAAATAATATTTCTTAAAGAATAGTTTTAAGTAATATTTTTTTTAAGATATTAATTTTGTAAATAGAATCTATTAGAATGAATTTTTCCTTAATTTTATTTGAATTTTGAAGGTTTGAATCTAAACAAAATTTTTGAACTGTTTATATCAATTTTTTTTTTCAACTAACAAAGAAGTAGACTGTCAGTGTTTTGGTTAAAAACCAAGAACAAACATTGCAGAAAATGAAGATATTATTGCCTTTCCCTCATCTTAGTATACTTCAGTGAAACTTTAATTTTTGCTTTCCACTAGAATTAACAGATGGCGCTATTACACATCATATGACGTAAATGACCTTTAGTGATTGAATTACAAAAGAAGCACCTGCAAAAACCAATTCTAGCATGAGACCAAAAAATTAATATTTCTGAATTATTATATATTATAAAAGCATTATTTTGTCTGTCATAAGACTTTACGTTTTTCCAATTTTGTGACCAAACTATAAGAGATAGAGTGGTCATGTAAATGGATAAAATGTAGATCTTTTTAAGACAAACAGAATGCTACAAAAATCTTTCGAAAAAAGTTTGTGGTTTCCAAGATGACGCCTTTTAAAGGGTCAAATTTTGACTTTTTCTCAATTTAAACGAAAAGTATAAAAGATGGAAGAGAACATTATATCGAGAAAATGTTGGTATTTGAAAGTTCTATCGAACGATATATCACTTATTCACAAACGCTTCAGCGTTTACAAGATACATGCAAAAATGTGAATTTTCAGTGTGTGACGCCGACCCGCAATACATCCGAGTTATTCGGAGAAGCCACAACGGGCTGGGAAGTTATATATTTTCCGACGATCGCAACATTAATTTGCTAAATAAATATTTTTTTTTTTAACCCTTGCTATATATGCAAGGGTTCCGGAGCGAAGCGACGGTACCCGGCTATTATTATTATATATTATAAAAACGTATATTATAAAACGTTATTCTGTCTGTCATTCTGTAAGCAAAATGCTAAATTACAAATTACTAAAATGTTACTGAAATAGAGAATCTATTCATAAAAATGAAAATATATTAAACAACTGTCCAACTATACTCATTGGCGACGTAAATATAGATATTTTCAAAATGAATAAAAAGAATGTAGTACAGAAATACGTAAAACTTATGTGCAATAATGGTTTCAAAAATCGTCTTTACGGAACAACAAGAAACTGTACAATTCATGGAAATACGAAAACAAATACAGATCATATTTTCATAAATAAACATGATATCAAATACTAGGAATAATATGTAAAGAACGAATCGGATAACAGTTGAAAATGAGAAAATAACACATCCAAATATAATCTATAAAGAACTAATCAATGATGTTAACAAAACAAAATTCATGAAAATCTACATATATAAAAAGAAAAGTCCTGACTCACTCACTCACTGACTCATCAACGCCCACCCCAAACCCTTGGATCTAGAAGGCTGAAATTTTGCACAGAAGTTTCCTTTATGATGTAGACAAGGAATAAGGCCGGATTTTTCGAAATTCGGGATAGGGAATAATCTGGCAAACTGACGATGAATTGTATGGCGGCAACTCCAGGTGTGTGGCGCCAACCGCAATACACCTGAATTAAGTGGATAAGGGCACAACGGGCTGGAAAGTCGTATATTCTCCGATCTCAATATTAATTTGCTAAATAAATAAAGTTGTTGTTTTTTTTAATGCTATATACGCAAGGGTTCCGGAGCGAAGCGACGGTACCCGGCTAGTTCTTTAATAAAACATAATGCTTCTTCTCAAATAAATTATTTATGTAAACTTAAATAAATAAATAAATAATTAATATAAAATGGAAATTTTAATGAACTGTTCTTTGTTCCTTTTTCAATCTCAAAGACTGAGATAATAAAATAATAAAATAATAAAACAATAAATAAAATGTACATAATTACGCATGAAATGAGTAGATTCTGGCTACCACACAGTTCTATTTTAAACACATAAATAAAAATACAAGAAAATGCGAATATTTTCAAAATGGTCTACATCTCATTATCAAGCGGAATAATGAAAATTTCGCTGGATAACAAGATGTAGACCATCTTGAATGTACTTCATTTTGTTTATTTTTATTTATGTATTTAAATTAAACTGTGTATGGTGACCAGAATGTACTCATTTCATATTAAGAAACACACGTAAATTATTGTACCCTATGATACAAATGATAAATATGTTATAATAAAGGTATTAAAGATTTGTAAACTGGCAATCTTATTTAAAAAATATTATTTTAAAAATTAAATATAAATGCAATGATATTAATAATCCATCACGATATATTTCAGTTAATAAATTAAATAAACTAAATTTAATCTTTCTAAAAATATAAAGAATCTTTAGTTATTCTATTGCCTAAGACCGTTATTCTTTCATTTATTTCTACTCCTTCGTATATTTCGTAGAAACGGATGAAAGAATAACAGTCTGAGCTAAAAGTATGACTAATTAATCGACAGATTGTATTAGCCAATGCTAACAGAGTTATTAAAGCTGAAAATAATTATTCACCGACATAAAAGGACTGGTGATAAGTCTTCATTTTAATTAATTTTAATTTACTTTTAGTTTTTTTCGTCTGTATTAACATATGGCGCTACTATATATTACAATCCCATCAATGAATTTACTTTGGAATGTATCTGCTAAGGTAATTATCTATTATGTTCAAGTAAAATAAGAAAGACTAGTTTCATGAAATTTCAATTTTGTTTGGGGCTAATTTCACTTCATTTCTCTCCTTTTGTCACACCACAATTAAGCTGCCCCTTTTTTCGGAATACTGTTGCCAGCTCATACCAATTAGCTGTTATTTCAGTTCAGGAGTACAATGATTGACAGAATTTAGTAGATCTGTGCTCATAGTCATTAAAGATGGAAATAATTACAGTAAAGCTGAATATAACAGAAAAGGAGTCCTGGACAGTTTTTATTTCAATAAATTTTAATTTACATATTAACTTTTTTTGGCCTATTATTAACAGATGGCGCTCTGTACAAAATCCCATCAATGAGTTCACTTATATTGATTGGCTTACACAGAAACAGGTGCAAAAACCAATTCTAACTGACAGGGAAACTTCCCGAACCTTAAAAATTCAGATTTTAATGAAACTTTGCAGAATGAATCATGAGATAGTGTTTATAAAATGAAATAAATCTTAGATGCGGAATCGCGCGGAAGGACCAATTTTTGGGGGTCAAAAATGATCAAATAGAGGCCGTTTTACTTCTCAAACACCAGGTGATTTGTTGTAACGCCTAGTACTTTGCTATATCTTTTAATAGGTAGCGCCATCTGTTGACTCCTGATGTACTCCTATTCAAAGTCTTTGTTTTGTTTTAAATTTAAAGTTCCAAATTAGGAAAGATTCTTAAACGTAAATTAAAAAGAATCAGATATAAGAGGAAGCCTTATACATTAGTTGGGTTTTGATATATAATATATTGATAAATCAATTTTATTAGAAAGTTCAGCGTCATAAAAAACAGACAGCGTGCGTTGAATCTAATGAATTTTAATGCATTTTTATGAATTAAAAGTACTGATGGTTTCTTTCAATAAAATATTTTGTGTTGGGTCGTTTATTAACAGTCTCCTCGATATTTGTTTTTTTTTTTAATTAATATTTTTTTAATAGCTTAAAAATGAGAGGTGCGTAGAAGGTGTCTGAAGTAGTTAAGTGCATGAGAGTTTGTAACTTTGAGAGTCAAATCCGTGGGAAGAATGTTATTTTTTTTAATAAGTATTACAAAAATATTATGAATTTCTACAATTTTTTTTACTTTTTTTTTTGTTGTATTTATGTGTTTGTTATTTTGCTATTTCAAATTTAAAAGTGTTTTAATTGTCTTAATTTTTGCTTACATTTCTTTTTTCACTAAATTAATCACATAAGGCTATTTTTTCCCTTTGTTTATCTTTATGTTATAAAAAGATGAAAAAAAGAAAATATGAGAAAATAATACTTATTATAAATAATAAAATCTTCCGACCGATTTGTGACTCATAAGAATAATGTGATAGTTATAAGCTCTCAATGCTCTGCACTTGACTAAAAATAGAACCTTCTACGCACCTCTCATTTTTAAGCTATTTTAATTGTAAAATGAACTTATATTTACTTGTTACATTGTTTTCACCTAGGATTAACAGATGGCGCTACCATACAGCAAAATTACGTATAGAAATTCTCTTTTATTGATTGTCTTAGAGCCACAGGTTGAAAAACTACAACTGCTCAGTTAGGATATAAGGTCTGTTATGCACTGATGACCAGTCGCCGGCGACTTGGACGATAAATGACCAGAGTCCTGGCAACCAAACGGTACGTCCAACTGATTCATTATCGCAAGCACTTATCATTCAAAATGGCCGTCGAGAAGATTGATGATTGATTATGTATTCTTTAAAAATTATAAAGATTGAAGAGGAAATATTGGATGCATTCTTTATTGCAAGAAAGCCGAAACAAAGGAATGTTTACTGCATTTTTCAAAGAAGCAAGAAAATCTGAAGATAAACTTTCAGCTTTGTAAGAATGTCAGTGAAATCATTTGATACCTGTTGATCGCATTGAGATCATCATTAACTGGCAGAGATACGAATATGAGACTTTGCATTTCTCTGGTCTTGCACAGATACGAATATGATATCTTGCACGCTTGGTCGCCACCAAGTTGCTCGCCATGTCAATGCTTATCGTTGCTTCTCATTGGTTGTTTCGACGAACGGGACGTCTGCGAGTCACTTACGTATTCTTGGTCGTCGGCGAGTAACTGGTTGCAGCGACCACGTGTGTAAGCGCTGTATAAGACCTAATATTATTAGAGGAAAAGGTGTAAATATGGGCACCCTTTTTTGTTTTTGACTTAAAGTTACCTTCTTTTGGAAAAATTTTAGATTTTTGACCTTCATTAAAAACTATAACAAGTTTACGAAATGAAAGGGGGCAAAACAATAATTAATATCAATTATTTCAATTCGAAAATGAAGATTTACAAAAAGCTTCTAAAAAAGCACCAGAAAAAAATGGGGTGCAAATATGGGCCCTCTCCAAAAAAGGAAAAAAAAAAATAGTTTAAAATGTTTTAAAATAGGATAAAACAATACAAAACGGTACAAAGAGCAAGTTGTATATTGGAGAATTTTAAATGAACATCAAATCAAAAATTATTTACAGAAATCGCAAACATAAATGGCTCTTTCAGACCCGGCACAATCTAACTATGCCCACATTTGGTACATAACACATTTAACCCACACTTCTCCGCGAGTGTCTTAAGAGAAGTTTTCCTCACAAAAGATGCGAGGTGCATCATTCGATTCTGGTTTATCCCCAGCGTTGATATTAGGTCATCATCGCTATCCTCATTTATTTTTGGAAACAAACACCATCAAATGAATTTGCGTGATATTCAGTCTTAAATGGATTTTTTTTTTTATTATGACTTATATGATAGCATGTAAAAACAAATAATTGAAATTCAAAGAATTTTAACAATCACAATTTTTATTTTTTTAAAAAATAACTATTGTACTAATAATAAATATTTTAATTATAAGCCATTATTTACAATTTTTTTAACATTTCAGGTTTTTGTAAAATTTTTTAACTTGAATATAGCGAGTAATACCTTGAAAACGCCCAAAAAATTGAATTTTATTTTAATTAATTACAGTTTTTTTTGAAAATTAAGAATAAGAAAATATAAATTCCACATTCTTCACAAGTTCATATTTAAATTTTCAGAATTTTAGATGCACTGGGAAAAAGTAGTATATAAAAGAAATAAAAGTTTACAATCGCCTGAATTGCTTGAATCAGGACCTTAATAATGAAAAATTAACTGAAATAAAAAGTAATATGGTAATAGGAGATGTAAAGAATATAGTGTTTTACTTTCACTCCTTGAGCTATCACTGACGGGAATCTGAGAGATAGTTCTTTCGTCCTTGCTAGGATTAATCATCGAGATGTAAACCTGGATGGTAGTATCAGAAATCGCTAAAAATTATCGATCCTTCTGCCAATTCTCAAGAGTAAACCATATCACTCTTAGGTCATTGGTCTTTCCCTTAATGAAAATTAATCTAATTTGTAATAAAACAGTTTACAATGTATCTTAATGACTACTTTACACGTTCACAAAATGTAGCTGATATCTTTCGATTTCCTTGAATAACACAATTGCTCTTCAACCATCCACTTGCTCTAAACACGAAGTTATCTACATTTGAAACATTCTCTATCAGTGAGAAAAAAAAATCATTTGAGAAACTGTTAACCACCGTCTCTTTCCATTTCTTTTTTCTTCTTTCAGTCAATTAGGCCCAGCACTGTATCCAGTCATATTTTGAGTAGTTGGGCGTTGTTATTCGTCTTCTTATCATGTATAGCTTCAACTTCTTTCCTCGGTAACAAAACTTTTACTCAAAAGTCATTATTACTAAAAGCTTAATTTTCAAGTGTTATTTTTTGCTGAAAAACAATGTATGCTGAAAAAAAACAAAGTTATGTACGTCAATCCGGAATTACTTTTTGAATATTTCCCAGCTTCATTAGTTTGGAAATTCTCCGCAAGGTGGAAGCACAGATCGATTCGCTTTATTATCGCCTATTAGATCAAATGATGCGATTTTAAGAACTGTTTATTTTTTAAAAGCGTTTAAGTTAGGTTGTTACTTCCTGCTTTTTCTCAATAAATGAAAAAGAGCCCAAAATAAAAAATAAAAAAAAATTATGATAGGATCGTTCTCAGGTAGCCTAACAGAGGAAAACACGTTTTAAAGAAATGATAAATTCTGACAAAATCTGTGTAAAAAATAAAACTCCTTTAAAAATAACTCCCTCCCAAATTCTTTCTTAACAATAAAAATAAAAGTGAAATTGCGAAATGAGGATACGGTTGGATTTACTGAGTCCTGTGGCCAGTGGCGGCGCTAGGCGTCGGTGATGTCGGCGAGCGCCGACGGCCTCGCGCCTGAGGGGGCCTCGCAAAAAAGTTTAACAATGTTATTAAAAGTTTAGTTATTCGTATATATTGCCGAAGGCGTGAGTAGTATTTATCCAGAGTCGGAGAGTGGTCTGGCAACACTATGAAAGTTAGACGATACCGCGCGCGAGACTCGGGGAATCTCCGAGTTCTTTCTGTTTATTCATTGTTCACAAAATTCGCACTCTTCTGCTTTCTTCACAGACAACAACGTAATATTCTTTTGGTTGGCTTATCCATATCTCAAGACAAAGTTTAATTGCTTTCCATGTAGACTTTTTTCACATTTGCAGGCACAGATGGTAAAAGAAGGATGTTGTGACTGGAAAGATCTGAGTCGGATATTGCAAAGACATGAACAAAGTCAAGGACACGTGGAGTGCATGATGGAATTCTATAACGGAATCAAACACGGAAAAACAATAGATCAAGAAAATGAGAGATTGATTAGGGAATCGCAAAAGTATTGGTATAACTTGTTTGAAAGATTGATAGATATAATAAACTATCTAGCCTCACACAATCTGGCATTTAGAGCTCATCGAGAATCTTTATAGACCTTTTTAAATTATTATCCAAATATGAACTGACACTACGGGAGCACCTGCAACGTATTAATGAAAAACAATTTAATCAAAATTATCTGAGCCATGACATCCAAAAGGAATTAATTACATTAATGTCTAAATCCGTTATTGACGAAATTATAAACAGAGTTAAACAAGCAAAATACTACGACTTCTTGCTCGATTGCACCAGGGATGTGAGCCGTGTTGAACAAATGTCAATAATATTAAGATTTTGCAATTCCTCAATTGGAGCGATAGAGGAACAGTTTGTTGGTTTTTTTAGCGTCGCAGAAACAACGGGAGAGTATTTAACAAATACAATATTACAAGAACTAGAAAGAAATGGTCTAGATATCCAAAACTGTCGAGGACAGGGATATGATAACGGCGCCAATATGGTCGGCCTAATAAAGGTGTCAGAACTAGAATACTCAATATTAATCCAAGAGCATTCTTCACGCCATGCGGATGTCACAGTTGGAATTTGCTTTTGATAGATGCAGCTAACTCTTCTACAATAGTCAAAACATTTTTCGGCTTTATCAATAAAATCTATGTGCTCTTTTCAAAGTCAAGCAAGCGTTGGGATCTTGTAAAAACTAAATTAAAATTGACTTTAAAATCTCTGTCTGAAACCCGATGGGAGAGTAGAATCGGAGCAGTCAAAGCGATATTTTTACAATTTGATGATGTTATCGAATGCATTAATGATTTGAAAAATAAAACTGATTATTCCGAAACTCTAAGTGACTGTGAAGAAGTCTTAAACGAAATGTTAACTTTTCAGTTTATTGTTGCAATACACGTGGTACGAGATTTTACTACGTGTGAACAATATAAGTAAACTATGGCAATCGTTTCAAGTGAACTTGAAAGTCGCTATTGACACATTACATTCATTTTGTAGCTGGATTCAAGAATTCCATAATACAGGAAAAAAGCGTTGTAGAAGCTCGATTGTTTGTAGAAAAAAGTAGTTACGAAATTGAGTCACAATTTAAAGAAAAAAGAATAGCAAAGAAAAAACGAATATTTAGTGATGAATATATTGATGAATCCATACAATCTGCTGAAATGCAGTATAGAGTTAACTTTTTTAACACAATGATAAATGCTATCATAGTTGACACAGAATGTCGATTCAAAGCGCTCAATGAATATTATGAACGATTTGGTTTTATTTATGATATTAATTATTTGAAATCTATACCAAAAGAGGACCTTCTCAAGCATTGTAATGATTTAGGTAGAATACTTCGAGAAGGTGAAAACAGCGACATACAACCTTATGAACTGTATGAAGAACTTCAGCTTTTAAAATCCAATTCACTAAACTCTGTCAACGATGCAAAACTACTTATCCAGTACATTTAAGAAAATAATTTGGAAGAAGTACAGTGGAACCCCGCCATTCGTCCACCTCGCTATTCGTACATCTCGTTATTCGTCCAACTTTTTCAAGTAAAATTGAACTCGCCATTCGTACGCTTGCTCGCGATTCGGACAGCGGGACCTTGTTACTGTTACACGCGGTCGCTTCAGTTCAGTCTCGTGCTAGCTTCCGTACGCTAAGCATCATTCATTCAAGCTTCATGAAACTTTGTGGTATTTATAGTTATTTTTTGTTATTTTTATTAAAAATAGTGCAGCCACGGGTCCAAATAAGATTACTGATTCAACCAAGCCTAAAAGGAAAGCAGTGAGAACGACGATTGAATTGAAAAAAGAACTCGTTGCAAAGTTTGAAAGTGGAACTCGTGTCTCTGACCTGGCAACACAGTATGGCATGGCGAAATCAACCATATCGTCTATACTGAAGACATAATAAGAGAGCAGACCCGGATTTCCGCCTAGGCCTAGAAGACCCGGGCCTAGGGGCCCAGCCAGCCGAGGGGCCCCGCCGTATTGGATTTTTTTTTTATTGTTGAATTGGAGATTTAGTATTTTTTTTTGGTTGTAGATTTTCGGGATGGGGGGGGGGAGCAAATATCAAGTGTCTAGTGGCCCTGGGTGTTTCAGTCCGGGGCTGGGGGGGGGGGGCAATGTAAGTGGGGCCTAGGGGCCCTGGGTCTTTAAATCCGGGCCTGTAAGAGAGGCATATATATTTATTGTTTTCGTAGTTTTTATGTATTTTACGCTTAAAATATTATTACAAAGGTTTAAATAAGCAATCACCTCTGGGTTCTGGAACGGATTAATCCAATTTACATTATATCTTATGTGAAAAAATGATTCGCCATTCGTACAAATCGCCATTCAAACTGCCTCCTGGAACGGATTGTGTACGAATAGCGGGGTTCCACTGTATATCCAAATGTTTACATAACACTCAGAATAATGCTCACAGTTCCAGTCAGTACAGCTTCTGCTGAGAGAAATTTTTTCAAAGTTAAAATTGATTAAGACCTACTTGAGAAGCACGATGAGCCAAGAGAGACTGTGTGCGTTATCAGTTCTGTCAATTGAAACGGAAATAGCGGCTAGTGTTAACTACGACATAATCTTGAAAAAATTCAGTGAGGCTAAAAGCCGAAAAATTCGTTTATTTTAATTTGTGATTGTTTACGTAATTTTTGTCAACATTCGATTAGCAATAAAACTCATATGCTCTTACATCAGTCTCAATCTATTTATCGTTTTCTTTCTGACTGGGAAATGAAAGAGGCCTCACAAAGCTGATGTCGACGACGCGACGTCTACATTTGGTCTAGCACCGCTACTGCCTATGGCTTTCCTTCGAGAAGTCGGCTGCCAGTCGCTCTCTTTCTCCATTGGGGCTCTTCTTGTTCTTCTGGATTAGGGATCTGTCGTTAGGTTCACGTTGTCCCTCGTGAATTTCGGCTGATTTTCTCCAATGATGAATTTCCTGAATGCCGTCCTTCTGGCTAAGGATCTGTTTTTAGTATACGCTTTCCTAAAACTCTTTCTTCTGCATGTCAAACAAACACTCAATCATTTGCAAACCAAATATCCCCACAATTATTATCTTAAAACCTTACACAAAATCTTAAAACTTTAGGTAGATATCCCCACAGTAATTTGAATTATCAAAAAAAAAGCCCCTTACATAAAATAAAAAATTGTTTTTAAAATATAATTATTATATTTATTATTATATCATAGTTTTTATTATAATTTTTCATTTTTGTGCTCTTTTTCATTTATTCAGTTCAACTTCTTCCCTGGGACATTTCTATAAAAATTTTATTTAAAAGCCATTATTACCAAAAGATTATTTTCCGGTGTTATTTTCTGCATAAAAACAAATATTTTAAGTTATGTATCTGAATCCGGAATTACTTTGAGTATTTCCCAGCTTCATTAGTTTCTTTTCTCCGCAAGATGGAAGCACAGATCGATACGCTATATTATCGCCTATTAGGTCAAATGATGCGATTTTAAGAACTGAAATCTGTTTATTTTGTTCAGAGCATTTAAGTTATGCACCAACAAACAGGGAAGAAAAAAAAGAATTTAAATTTTGTTTTCACTTTGGGAAGAAAATGAACTATGATGCTAAATCTATTAGGAAATATTATAAAAAAAGCAAAATATTATATGAAAAAAAGTAATAAGATTGAAGAGAACAAGAAGAATAAAAGTTATGCTACTATTCCAGATATAGAAAATATTAATAATGATATTACAAAAGTATTAGGTAAATTTAATATAAGGCTTAAAACAAAAGTTATAGAAAGATTAATTTCTCAAGGATAAAAAATGAAAATGAGATTTTGGAAGAAAAAAATGTAGTTTATCAGATGCTTTGTAAAAATTATAATAAGGGCTTTGTGGGTTAAACAACTCCAAAATTAGTTTTAGAAGAAGATATCAGCACATATATAATTATAACAATAAAGATGCCAATAGATGTTTTTATCTGTATTTTATTAATTTTAATCGTTAACAGTTATTTATTTTAAATCATTCGTTTTCTATTTTCTAATTACAGATTTTTTTTTTTAATTCTTTTCCCTTACAGCCGTTTAATTAGTTAATTAATTTAAGTTCGTTGTGTTTTTAGCCAATCATTACGTATATTTTTAATGAAATTTCCAATCAAATTCTTCAATATGTATTCTATAAAACCCGCATTTAATAAATTAATTCAGTTCAGTTCCAGAACTTGATTCGTTGTCTTTAGCTCCCAAAGACTCTCCCACGAATACCATTACAATATTTTGAGCCATCAACTAAATTATGATGTTCATATCCCCTCTCTCCTTAGTTTAATCAAACCAGGAATTTCATAAATCCAAAAGTTTCAGTTATTAAAAAGTAAGACTTTTTTGTTATTATTATTATTATTTTCTTAATTTGAAAAGAATTTCGGATTTTTTTTACTTAAATAATGTTACTGAATAAACGTTAATTCGGTTCTACAAAAATTTCATTTAAAGCTATTATTACCCAAAGCTTAATTTTCCAGTATTATTCTCTGCATAAAAACATTTTTTTTTTTAAGCTAAATCATTCTAGGAGACATAAAATTATTGATAAGAAGATATCTGAAAAATAATAATAAAAAAATAATCATTTTAATTCATTAACTTTTATAGGCACATCAGATAGCATCGTAAACTATTGAAAATACTGTTAAAATACTACCTTATAATGAAGTCAAAAAATGCTTCCTATTATGCATGAAAGAAATTCGCAGTACTCTTAATATTCATTGAGTACGAGCATGTCTTCGAATCGAATCGGCGAATATCATTTTCGACGCCATTTCTTCCATGGGCGTGACGTCACGACTGACGTGTTCCAACGCTGCCCTGTGATGGGGTAATTCCCAACGACTTCGATGCAATTTTTCGAATTGCAGGTGTAGAAACAACTCGAGTCGGATGACAAAAGTTGCAGTCAAGTTGCAAATAAACGGGCTCAAAACTGTCTATATCAACACGTGACGTCAAAATCGGACGACTAAGTTGCTGAAAAGTTGCATGGTGTTTGCGTAGCTTAAAGTTAGAACTGTTCTTTTTCTAATATTAAAATTTATTTAAATTAAATATGTTTAAGCATAAAAACTTAATCTGTGCTAAAAAAAAATAAAAATAAAAAAAATATTAAAAAATGAAAAGTTGTTAGATTTACTTTAACATCTTATTATTTTTTTTAAAAGTCGGATTAATAATTTTATGACATGTAATTTCTTCTTAGAAATATTTTTAATTTCTAACTTTGTTTTTCATTGCTTTTTTATTTTATCTGTTTTATCTGTTACGGAAATAATGTTGCCGTATTCTGTGGTTTTATGATAATCTGAAATTAAAGAGAATATTAATAAACATGAATTTCCATTACCTATTTGATTGCGGAGTCTTCCTATCTTTCAGATTGAAAGATTACTCAGTTGATCTCTGTGTACGCATATGTGTGGAATAAATTAAGTAAAAGCTAACTTATGAACAAGTAATATTAGATTTCCTCTTCAAATAAATATTATAAATCTTTAGAACAGAAAGTTGTCGACAACGGAAAAGGAGAAAGATCAGACAACAAAGGTGATATTGTTTTTTTCTTTCACTTACGCCCAGGCTTTTAGTATTGACCTCAACCAGGGGCAAGTAATGTGAGCAGATGAAACGATGCCCAAAGTACGCCGTAGGAGGCAGCTCACGCTACTCGCAGAAACGGACGAAACACAGAAGAAGAAAGTAGCATCCATGAGGAGGCCAGGATTCTAACCAAGGTTCCGACACAGGGGCCTCACGTCAGATCGTTTTACCTTTGTTTATCAACTATCATTAAGTAAATAAATTATATATTTTATCTGCATAAATGACTTATTCTTTTCAAAAAAACGGTAATTTATTAAAATAAATCATTTGTGGATCATGGAAGAATTTTTACGTGTATAGTCCGTCTAAGTCAGCTAGGCAGTCCCTTCAGGCGTTGGGACTGAGAACTTGAAAAAATAGGGGTGAAAGGGTATCATGGTATTATTACGGAATTAAAAAAAAGGCCTTATGTGATCCTTTTTTTAGTATTTTGAGAATTCAGCTCTTTAAAAATATAGTTATATTTAAAGCCCATAATAACGAGGTCAAGCTCTGCCAACATTGTTGTAAACTTTCCTCCCTACCCCCACTTATCTTGTACCCTTTCTCCCCTATTTTTTCAAGTTCTCAGTCCCAACGCCTGAAGGGACTGCCTAGCTGACTTAGACGGACTATAACATATGTGGAGCCGTACACCTGTTTAAGAGTGACACAAAATTTAATTATAAAAAATTACAACAACTAGTTTCACCACTCAAGAGATGGCTTTTTCAAGTAACTGTTATAGCAGAAATCAGACAATTTATGCAAACTGAACAGGAAATTGAGCCTTCTGGGAACTTCTGGTGTTGCATGCTGGGTAAGTTGAAGACGACCCCGCTAATGCAAGTGTGGAAAACTGGAACCTTCCCGGAACCACCGAAGAGGCGAGACGTCAGTTTGCGACAGTCACGTGAGCCGGTTCGAGTTGTTGTCACAGCAACCAGGAAACTTTTATACGTCATAAAACCTGTTTACAATAAAACTACGATATTTGAATTAAATTAAGAGATTATATAAAACAGCTGCGTTAGGAATGAAATGCAAATAAAAAGATGCTAAATTATATTGGGTTTCGGAATAAGAAATAATTAAAAATACGAAAATTAAAAACAATTAAAAAATTAAAAATTAAAAAAAAAAAAAAAAAACTTTTCAAAATTTACATTTACCAAGCTGAGCAGGGAATGGAAAAACAGATTTAAAAATTCTTTTTAAAAAAATAAATAAATAAATAAATAAATTTAAAAAAACTAAAAAAATCTTTTTTTTTAAATTTTAACAAAATCTTTGAATTGTCTAAGTGGATATGAGCAAGCTTAACATTTCTTTTTCTTTTTTCTTTCTTTTTTGGAAAGACCATATCCAAGCATTGAGGGCACGGATAATGAGGAGTTGTAAGTGCCCGGTAAAGTTGAAATAAAATATGTTTCCAAACATTTTCTTTGGAATTCCACCTGAGACCTAGCTAAGATTCGTCCATCTTTGTAGTTTATGCCGTGTGACATCCTGCTTGCATGTCACATATGTTCGGCTCCACATATATTACCATCTTGCTGATGATGGAGGCCATGTGCCTTTGAAACGTCCAAGGACTTTTTTAAAATTTTATTCGTATTGTATATATTTTATTATTTTTATTAAGATTTTAAATACAAAAATTTTTAACTGAACATTTGTGTGTTTGTAAGTATTTCTTTATTTTAAATATTTGATTCCACACGTAAATTATCTCAAAGACATATGTTACCATAAATCATTTGTTTTTAGATGAAATTCTTGCTTTTTAACTGTGATTTAGATGTAAATAACGATCCATTGAAAAACAGAAAAATATAAGTAATAATTTTTTTTTTGTAATTATATCTCATTTATTATTATAAATCGGAAGTCTTATTTGTCTGTAGCTTATTAACATTTTTAATTCTACATTTTAATGGTTCTGAAAACATTTTAAATTTTTTGTATTCAGAAAATAAGGAAGATATTATATTATTATTATGTAAAAGTTTCAAATCTTGGTTTTCCCAGTAAAGATAATACGGCAGGTCAAGGAGCAAAGCACATATTGCCAAGTGTAAAGAAGTGTGCAAGGAGGGTTAGGGATGTGTGGTTGTGTCCATAAATTTCCTAACTATGCGTGTTGTGTTGAGTACCACAGCCTTCTATAGTTGTGCATAAGTGTTTTTGTGAAGTCCTGTGGTGCAATGTGTGAGGCACCAGACCAGTGGCGAACAGGACAATGGGTACAACACGTATTTGGTCCTGCCTCCACTACTTCTGGAGCTCGTGTGCTAGATCGGTGTATTTACTGATCTTATCTGCGTGAGTTTTCTGCATGTTCTTGCTGACAGGCACTGCAATATCAATGAGATAGGTCTGTTTGTTGACCTTATTAACAAGTGTGATGTCAGGTCTGTTGTGATGTTTGGTTTTGTCTGTGTGAATGGGGCGGTCCCAGTACAGCTTATGTGAGGGTGACTCTAATGCACTTTGTAATATGGGATCATGTTCTTAATAAGTGAATGTTTGTGTGCTAGCTGTTGATGAACGATCGACGCTACCTGATTGTGTCGGTGGAGGTAGTCTTTTTAGGAGAGAAGGGGACAGACTGATATTATGTGGTCGATTGTCTCATACGTAGTGTAACATTTCTTGCAAGTGTGGTCATGCGTGTTGTGTCGTGAAGAATGTGTTTCTTGTAGTTGCGTGTGGGGATGACTTGATCCTGTATCAGGATCATGAACCCTTTGATCTCTCCAAACAGCTCACCACTCGTCAGCCATCTGTTCGACGCTTCCATGTCGACATGAGGCTGGCTGAGTTCGTGGCGATGTCTGCCATGGAGTTCCTTACGAGCCCATGATTCATGCAGCTGCTAGTGTGGGTGTTGGGGATGGTAAGTGTTGGATAAGGGTTTCCGAGGTCCAAGGCAGTGAGATGTAAGTCTTGGCAATGGCTAAGTGGAGTGAGGAGTGTTGTGCTGTTTGGTGGAAGTGTTCCCTAAGTTTGTGTATACAGTACTTGTTTTTCGTGTAGGGTGAAGACGTTGATTGAGTCTTCGGCCTCATTCCTTGTGGGGAAGAGTCTTCCTTTCTGTAGCGGACTTGGGGTGGTGCATGTTGTGTTTCGTGAATGTATTGCGTGTTGTGCATTGTAATTCTTCGAGTTCGTGGTTTGTCCATGGAATTATGCCGAAGGAATATGTTAGGGTAGGGACGGCAGAAGTGTTGATGGCTTTAATTTTATTTCTGGCGTTGAATTGTGTTTTGAGATGTTGTGAACGCGAGCACCGTATGTGTGCTTGAGTGCAGTTTTGATGTTTGCATTGTCAATGATGCGCGCTTGCTGGAAGCCCAGGTACTTGTAGGTCTCTCCCTCTTCCATGGATTGCATGGCCAACCCATGGTCCAGTCAAAACCCTCCAAATTCGAAGTATTCCTGCATGTTATATGTAGCTTGTGGCAATTGTCGATTCCAAATTCAATCCCAATATCTTTGGTGAACTGTGTGGTCCACATGTAGTAAATTAGTAAGTTGTGTGCTGTTTGATAGCGTAGAGTTTAATATCATCCATCTAGAGTAAGTGTGTAATTTGTATGGTGACAGAGTGTCTGAGATAAGCCTATAGCCATGTTTTATTATTATTTTTATTATTATTATTTTTTGATCGCATGGTAAATTACGAGATAAATCTCTGGGCCAATACAAACAATGTAGACCTTGAACACTTAAAAAAAACTTACAAATTAAAGTACTTAAATTATTTTTTTCAAAAAAAAAAGTTTGGAATTATTTATATAAAAGAAACTATAATGTTATAAAGTATGAGATTTTACTTCCTAAACAAAAATATATATATATAACATAATTATGCAAAACTATTACAACATATTACAAATAAAATCTAACAGTAATCAAAAATTATCATCTTAGACAAAACAAAGAGACGAATTGAAATAAAAAATAAATCTCGATTGACTCTTCGAAGTTTTATTAGCAAAACGAACAACGGTGTATGTTCAGCAGCCGCCATGTTCAGAACCATGTTCAAAACGGAAGTATGCGGAGTAACTAATGCTCAATCGCTTACCATATAAGGAGTTGTCACGTGTCTTCAGATTTACAGTAAATGGACATTAGTCGATTATGAAGCAAGAATCACAACTAAAACTAAATTCTTCGCTTTGATAAACTAGTTTTGTTTCAAAATCATTAAAATGGGCATCATGTCTGTAGAATAAAAATATATATATATTTTAAAGATTATATAAAACTGGAGTGAAAAGTAATTGTTTTTACCGTATGTTTCAGTGTGTAGAAGTTATGGCTTCCGGAGACAGGTGTCGCCCTCTATAAATAAAACTGCAGTTATCTCTCTTCTTGTCATAAGTGATCGTGAACCTTCCTTCTCTTGCAAAGAACGCTCTTTATAATCGGAAATACTAATTGCATCACGGCTCGGCCTTTCTCAACGGGTGTGTGAGCATCAAACTGTAAACTTAAGTAATTGCTTCTAATTACAGCAGCGTCCTTTTGTTTTCCCGAGTATCATCTCTTAAAATTAACTTTATTGTCCCCTGCAGGCTCCCAAATTACACTCGATACATCCTTAGAATATAAAAAAAGATTAAGTAATGAATCTGTTTACAAATATCGACTGATTTATTTGATGTTAATACAGAATTAAGTTAAGGAAAATTAACTTCCTTCCTTAAATCAAGGTCATTTTTAGCAATCGAAAACATATTAAATTACAGATGTTTTTAAAACGTGTTTTTTTAGAAAGTAGTCAATTTTAGATAGAATTAATGAAAATTATTATTTTTTAATTATTGATAAATTTTATTGAATTACTCTATTCTGTTTGTTCGTTTGTATTTTGTTTATTTTTCTTAATTAGTTTGGTTTTTTTTTTTGAATACTGTGATATAAATTTCTTGATTAATCTTTCAAATTATGAAAAAAAAAAAAAAAAATCCTATTTTCCTAAACCTGCCACAATTGTAATTCCTTGCCAGACAATAACCACATGATCTTTATTTTCCGAGTATAATTTTGATCTCATTATTGCTATAACTCTTATAATCATTCACGAACTTAATATTATAATGAAATTTTCTAATGATATTAAGTTTAAAATGCTTAACTAAATCTCTTTACAGTAATAAATTTGTTATTTTGGTAATTAATAATATACATTTGTTGGACAAATAAATAATATTGATTAAATTTTAATGACATTAATAACTCTAACCTAACTAAATATTACTGCAAGAGCTAAGTGCCATAAAATAACAATTCTACAATCATTAGTTTACGTTTTTTTAACTTGCTCATCATTATATATGGTACAATCAATTTATTATCAATTTTAAAGTTAGAAATAAATTACAATATTAAACAGTAATACATTTGGAACAATAAACAAGCCACAACTGGCAAAACAAAACAAACAAAAAAATAATTTGTTACTTTTTCTTTCAGAAAAAAACATGCTCTCTTTTTTTTTACGTTTTTCGGTTATTCTAGAATCTCGTTTTACGTTCATTTAACTTTATAACGAAATAATTAGGCGTGAAATTACTCAGGCTAGTTATTTATTTATTTATTATAGATAATTTACTTAGGCAACAATTATACATTAAATATATTTATATTGTAATGAATATTTATATAATTAATTTGAAAATTAAAAATAATTTATTAATGATGTGAAGATTTAACGTGTGTGACAGTTAAAAACGTTTAAAATGATGGAAAAAAAAAACCACATTGAACATTGTAGCTAAATAAAAAATATTATTGACATTTATTTGCATACTTTTTTTTGATTGGTAATCGTTGTGCTCTATTCAAGCAAGTGACCGTTGTCAGTCATTTGATTGGCACAAATTCCGTTATGTGGTGAAACTTATTTTCGGTTGTGTAAGACATTGAGAAAGAGGTCCTGTAGTAGGACTTGAAACTGATTCGGTTTTTATCCTTTTATTTTTTATTTAGTTGTAATGTTGAGTGTGTTTTTTTAATCATTTTAAACATAATTTATTAATTGTTATCCTTATAAATAATTAAAAAATTTCTTAAGAGTTTATGTATCTACTGTAAATACCTTTATTTACGGGTAAATCGGAACATTGTAGGGTATGGGGAAAGAAGTCAAATAATTATTTTAAAAGCATTATATGAATAACTATATTAGTTAACTATTAATTCTTATTAATATTATTATTGCGATAATATTATTGCAATTCAATTAATGTCGCCAATTCATAAATAATTTACTGAAAATTTCTTTTTCTCTTTTTTCTATCGATTCCATCCTCCCCCTCCAATTTTAGAAAAAAGAAAACGCTCTGAATTAAATATTATATAGAAATATTTATTATTTATTTATTTATTATTTTTTTGGAAGAGTACGATAATTATGTTGTAGGATGACAAGTGATATTTATTTATATAATATTTATTTTTTAACATTAAATTTACAAAATTTAATTTTATTGTATTTATTTTGATGAATAAAACAAAATAAACGATTAAAAAAAGACAAAACCTTTTGGATTTTGCACAAAGGAAAAAAAAACCAGACGAAGAATTGACGGCAATTTAAGTTTTAGATTCTTTCAACAAACTTGAGTTTGAAAATAAGAAGAACTTGAGTAATAAAAGTAAGCGGCGGCAGTGATGCATCCACGGGTGGAGGCGGGGGGCTAAGAGGGCTTAAGCGACCTCTCCTCTCCCCCAAGAACCCAAAAATAAAGAAAGAAAAAGACAATAAAGAAAAAAACCAGAAGAAAACCTTTATTAAAGCTCTGACATGTCTGTATCTTATTATTTTGGAAAGGGATCTATGAAACAATTTTTTAAATAGGCTTATATCTGAATGGACTTGATACAACAATCACTGAGTGGCGGAATAGCTGAATTGCAAGATTTAAAAATCAGTCAGAAGGATTATTAATGTTAATTTTCTAAAAAGGCCAGTAATATTGAAATATCTTTAACCTAACTCGTTTCTAATCACTTATTATTTATCAGATTTTTGTTAATTTCTACGATGAACGGAGAGGCTAGTTATAGCTAACCCCCACAACCCCATTGCATCCAAATGAAATGGTAGCAATTTTCATTTATTGTGTTAGGAGCCATCATTTTGTTGTAACCCTCCCCCCCCCCCCCTCCGGAATTTTTTTTTTTGATGATCCTCAGCCTTTTTCCCCCACTATTCTTTTCCTCAATTCAAATTAAAGTCTTAATCGTAATGACGGAATGGAAGTTGACAAAGTACTGGGAAATTTAATAGGAGAGATGGTAAAATCGTGTGTTGAGAACAGAAGGTTTATAAAATTTGAAAAACATTTAACAACAAGTTTAGCGTGCGGAAATAATATTAACATCCCAAGAATTATTTCCGCACATTAAACTTGTTGTGAAATGTATTCTTTTTTTGTAATTTAATCCTTTATAAGCTAAGCAGTTGCTAGCGGGGATTGAATTTCTGCCTTTTTAGCGGTCCCATGTTACAGTTAACATAGGGAACCGCTCTTGTTTTTGTGTTGTCTGTATGTCACACTCCGTAGCGGCCAAACGGTTAGAGATATTAGAATGAAACCTTCACCATTGTGTTCTGCCTGACCCTCAAAATTAACGTTTTTCCTTAGCAATTTTACTAATAATGATAACAATTAACACAGTAATAATACTGATGCTTCAAACATAACAATACTAACAATTGCCAACAGGACGTCATTGTTAATATTTGCAAACGTATTATTTCATAAATTCTTTAACATACCCAAATGATGCACTAAGCATTGTATTAGCGGCCCCTAGATTACAGTAAAACATAAAGGAACGGTCTTGCATTTATATGCTCTTACCTTTAATTATTTTGCTTATAAAATTGTGCATAATATGGGGCCTCCTTTGCTTTTGACACTGTCTAAAAGCATTAATTACCTTACCTTGTTTTATTCTTATTTTATAAATTGTTGTTTTTTAATATGAAGGGCCATTATCTTGTTCACTTTTGTTTCTTTTATGTGTTTCTTGGAATCACTTAGCTGTTCGATACTGGGCGAATCCAGCTGATGAAGGTTAGGAAACCTGAAACAGCTGTTCTGGATTCCCGGTATCGAAAAAAACTAAAAACAGATCAGTGATTCCTTATTTCTGTGCGTTTGTGTTTTTCTTGTGATTTTATAAAATTTGAAGAATTGAAGTTGTGAATTAAAGTAAATATAGGAATCGTTAGAAGTAATATTGTTAGTCATGGTTAAGTGATTGTTATTTTAAACTATATCCAGGAGAATGTAGGTGATACGTAGACATCTGTAATTATTTCAATTTTTAAAAAAGCTTGAAAAAGGAAAGAATGCATACTTTCCGAAAATTTGTTTAATAAATATAATTTTTGAATATATTTTTTGTTGAGATGATATATATTTGTTAAATATAGCAATTAAATAAATCGCAATTAAATAAATAAGCGGGAAGCGCAGATGTAAAGTATTTCATTCCATGTCGCATGAACACAATTGCTACCTTCCGATCCCTGTGATGTAATTATCACAGTCGTTCGAAGAATAATGTCAAGGCAAGAACCGTAGAGGACAGAGAATTTCTTTTCCCTTAATTAATTAATATTCTGAGATTAGCTTGATATCTCGTAATTGCATAAGTGAAATTCATAGTCCAATGTTCCGCAGGAAGGAAATAACGTTACGCTGTATTACGTCAAAGTGGAAAATACATGAATTTTTTTACATTCAATCACAGCTGGTAAACGAAACAAAAGTTGATTTCAAAGTTGTGTCAATTATTAACAATTTTAGAATTTCATTAAAAATTCAAGCAAATTACTGCTCTTTGAGATACATAATATTATAAAATTAACTTACAATATATTAAATCTTTATAATTTCGGAAATTTTATTATCAGGAGAATAAAATTGACAAACTTGAACGTATTTTAGAAAACATTTTATTAAAAATTTGCTTTTTACATTATTTTTATGAATTTACATTTTAAAGCTCTAAAATTATGTACAGACTACTTCATCAAAACAATGGGAAAATAACTAAATATTCTGATGCAGCAGCAGGGAGTGAAAAAGAA
>JAFIDM010000001.1:27279395-27322601 GCA_023159025.1 Thereuonema tuberculata
TGGATAAGAAATTGCAAAATCTTAGTTAGAAAAACTGAAAATACAAATTGTTTTCAAAATATTTAATGTAAATGATCTAGATTAAAATTATCTAAGCAGGGATTATATTTTCAATTTTTTTTTCTGTTTGTATGTACTTTAGTTTCAACGAGTCAGATTTTGAAAATATTATTCAGTCAAAAAACAAAAGCATAGAAAAGAGGTTGTCCCAAAATCGACGATTCCGGCCCCACTCAGATTTCGCTGAAAATTGGTATGCAGACTCCGTAGGGGGTATATGGTCTACAGTAGCAATTAGAAGTGTGCCCGACTTCCGATTAGACCGGAAATGGGTGAAGTTTGCTGTTCATTTCTATGTTGAAATATAAAAATGAAACCTATGCCAATCGATAGCTCGTTGTGGTGAGTAAAATGATATTGTCATATGTCTAGCTGGCACTTCCGGTTTGGCCATTATAATTGGTAAAACTAAGTTTGCTGAAAGATCATGTTGATCATTTGGTCACGATGAGCTTTTTCAACTCCAACAACTGTCCTCAACGTTGCCTCTGCCATATCATCAAAGATTGCGCCCAGGTCTTCACCTTCTATGGCTTCTTCTAACAACTCTTCAACCAATTCAGCTATATTTTGTCCTGACATAGCAATGGTTTCTTGCTCGATAACATGATTTGATGAAAGACGATCGAGCCATTCACGATGAAAAAGATCGTTTCTTAGATTGATATGACGGTTGCAGCATCGTGTTTTAGCTGGAATATAGATTTTCAAGTCTTGAGAACTTCTTTCCGGGCTTTTATTGAAACTAACATATGGGATGACTCTCGTTTGCACTTGAAAATGCATGTTCGATGACTTAAAGTCACACGTGTCCATGGAACATTCACAGCAATATTGCTGGTGTCCGCCATTTTGGAAGATTTTTTAATCTAAATCACTGATTTAAATAATAGAAAAAAACAATAAATATCATTCTTGAATGCCGGTGTTTATATTAAGATGGAGGGATTTGTGCCAGCCAACTCCATCATTTTAGCACAAGTTAAAAGTGGTACTGACCTGAAACTCATAAGAATATACTTAAATATCCCTTTTACCGGAAGTGCCCACTAGACATATGATATATCATTTTACTCACCACAACGAGCTCTATCGATTGTCATAGGTTTCATTTTGATATTTCAACATTGAAATGAACAGCAAACTTCACCCATTTCCGGTCTAACCGGAAGTCTGGCACACTTCTAATTGCTACTGTAGACCATATACCCCCTACGGAGTCTGCATACCAATTATCAGTGAAATCCGAGTGGGGCCGGAATCGTCGATTTTGGGACAACCTCTTTAAATAAATGGTTCAACATTTAACATAATCACAATAATAGGAAAATTATAAAAAGTAAATTCAGAATTTTATATCTAAATATACGATCTATCCGTCTCAACGGATTTGATGCAATGTAAAATGATTGATCTTTTAGATTATCTAGATCTTAACAGAGGTTAACATCAAAGACATGGAATCTGATCATTCTGATGTACATCAATTAAATAACTTTGAAAGACTCTGTAAATTAAGGAAACAAAAAAGAGTGGGTGGGATCATAATTTTTTACGAAACAATCTTAAAAATTCAAGCAGTAAACATTGATACCGGTTACTTTGAAAATATTCTCATTACAGTACAAGATCAAATCAATACAAGAATTTTCAATATGGATATTATTCAAAACAACTATGACTATCTTAATTGGAGATATTAATATAGAATTAATAAAACTACATGATAATGTAACAACTCTTCATTATTTAAGAATTCTTTCCACAAATGGCTTCAAAAATGAGCTTTATGGAATAACAAGGCTTCATACAATAATCACACACACAACAATCTCTTTAGGCCGGTCAAAAAAAACATCGAACATCGCAAACGCGCATGTATCTACGATTTTTTTGTATGTTGTTAGGACCCCTGAGAGTAGTTTATACCCAAGTTTGCAACCCTGTAAACCCTGTGCTACTCCTGTGGTGTTTGAAAAACTGCGAAATTCGGCCACCTGTGTCAGTTTTGTCGAAAAAAACACCGGAAGGAAGCGTTTATCGGTTATCTTTACTCTGTACTGTTGTAAAGCATGTAAAATTTGCTATAATTTGAGCCCAACTTGAGCTATAAAGGTCTATTGGTTGCGGAGATATAGCCAGTCAAAGGTTGGCAAGTTTTTCCAAAAAGTGGAAATTTATCGGTAGGGTCCTGTTCCAAGACAAGTAGCAGCTAAACTAGTGATTCTAGAGAAAGATCATGAGAGAGGAAGTTGTAAGAATTGAATTAGCTGCAATTTGATTTCAAAATGGTGCCTCTAAGCCTCATAGTTTTCTCAAAAACGAAAAAATAGTAAAACATCGGAATTTGGAAAAATGAGGAAAACATTGTACTGAATCATGTTTGTATGTATTTCTTTAAAAACACGAGCAAGAATGTGAAGTTAACATTGTAGATGTAACATATGGCATCAAATAAACATATACTAAACAAACGTAAGCATAAAATAAACAACATAAACAAAAATGTAAAAAAGAAAATTCTGTGTACACTGGCAAGCATAAACATCTCAGTAGTTTAGAACTTCGCCCTTTTGGAAGGGCCGGGTCTGATCCAGTCTGGATCAATGGGAGAGGGAGTGGGAGGATGGACAATGTTTTCTGGAGGTGGAGGGGGGTCGTCCACATCCTCATCCTCATCGTCCAGGACGATAGGGGTGACGTTTGTGCAACTGCGCTCTTGGCACAAGGAACATAGGATAGAGCACTTGAGCCCTGCCTTTCTGCAAGTGCACGACCCTAAGCATCCTTTCTTGCATTTGCAAGCCATCATTCTAAGCAGGGTCTGAGGAGCGGGCTTTGCGCACATTGTGATGGGCATGAGACCGTGTTCGCTGGTGGCCCATCCCCAATCACAAGGGTTTTTGTCGACCTCCAACCAGTTTTGCACCTGGTGGTAGGTCCTCCACGAATGATATTTTGCAGCCTCTGTGGTGGGGGGAGGCGGGCAAGGTTGACATTGGCCGTTGCTGTCGAGTTTACAAATGCTGAGTCTCGCAGAGTGTTGAGCGTTCCCGCATCTCCGCCAAAGAGGTTCATCAAGATCTTGTCGCCAGCATTTCCTACTACGTCCTGATTGGAGTTTGGATCAAAAAAATGCTGGCGAGATCTATCCAGTGGGTTTTTTTTTTGAGGACGTTGCACCATGTCATCATGCTTTGCCAGAAAAGGGCAGAGGTGGTGTCACACCCACTGAAGGCATGCAGGAACAAAACCATCCCTCGTGGAACCTTCATTTCTCCACATGTGAAGGAATTTGCTGTATAGTGAGCGCACTCTGACCCATCTCTGCCACCTTTCTGGAAGTACAGTTTATTCTGTCCAGACCTTACGCCGTTGAGGAGGACCAGTAGGTCGACGTCCTCCCCTATGATGAAAACTCGGTCTACCGATGAGCTCTTGGAGAGTGCAGTACTCACAATATCAGTATCAGCATTGAGATTGATGTACCTCGATACCCTACCTCTCAAAATCAGTATGCATCATGTTGATCAAGCGGCGTTTGTTAGAATCATTGGACAGCAGTTTTGCCTGAAGCACTGTGATGGGTGTTGATTCATCAAATAAAATGTCACTGCAGGAGAGAGAAGCAGAGCGTCGCAAGCGTTCAGCTGATTTAGTGCTCCTCATAGATGCATCGTGTGGGTATCCATCAAATACCACATCTACGTTTTTACCAAAGTGGTTGAAAACGTAGCTAACGTATCCCGCCACAATGGCTCTGACTGAATCATTGCGATGCCATATCACTTTGTGCAGGAGGTAACCACCATCGACCACTGTTTCCTAGGATGATGTGTTCTGTGACCAGTGTAAATGCTGAATAAACTAAACAATCGACCCGACTGCCAGGGACCTGGCACACATCATTTCTATAGAAGGGTACCAGTATGAAAATGTTGTACCCTTTCTCATGCTGTCCCTTTTTTATATAGACATTGCACACAGTTCTCGGTCTCACTTACACGGCTACAAATAATTCCGAAATCCACAGCATAGGGAGACCCGTCGCGATACTCACCCATATTATCATTAGATTTGTGGAGTAACGTAGCGGGACTCTTCTATATTACGGGGTTATTATGTATTATCTATGTATTCATGTATTGTGTATATTTGAATGTCGGATTATGTATGTATGTTTCTTTGAAGCCATATTTTCCATCTACTAAGTTAAATTCGACAAAACTGATATAAGTGACAGAATTTCGCACTATTTCGACCATCACAGGAGTAGCAAAGGGTTTTCAGTGTTGCAAACTTGGGCATAAACTATCTCATGGATACTACCAACATATAAAAACTTCGCTGACACATGCGCATTTGCGTTGTTTGTCTTTTTTTGTGTCGATATTGACTGGCCTATATTTTTTCTTGCAGTAAGGCAGGGCTCAAGTGCTCTATCCTATCTTCCTTTTGCCAAGAGCGCAGTTGCACAAACGTTACCACTATCAAAAATATTAGATAGAAACACACTCTTCCATACATTGCATTAGTATTAAAATATTTATTAAAATACTAATAAGGGAGACAAATTTTCAGGAACTGTACATATTCCTTTTTTCAAGTCAATAATATAGGTATAACAGAATTAAGAATAAGCTTGGCAGCATTGGTTTAAAAACATGAACTATTAATAAAATTAATTGTTGATACAATATGCTTAAACATCTCAAAGTGACTATTAACTAATTTTATTGTTACAAAAAATAAATAAATAAAAGCATCGTCCTGGACGAGGAGGATGAGGATGTGGACGACCCCCCTCCACCTCCAGAAAACATCGTCCATCCTCCCACTCCCTCCCCCACTGATCCACACTGGATCAGACACGGCCCTTCCAAAAGGGCGAAGTTCTAAACTATTGCGGTGTTTATGCTTGCCTGTGTACATAGAATTTTCTTGTTTACATTTTTGTTTCCGTTGTTTATTTTATGCTTACGTTTGTTTAGTGTTTGTTTATTTGATGCCATATGTTACATCTACAATGTTAACAAAACATTCTTGCTCGTGTTTTTAAAGAAATACATACAAACATGATTCAGTACAATGTTTTGCTCATTTTTCCAAAATCCGATGTTTTACTATTTTTTCGTTTTTGAGGAAACTATGAGGCTTAGAGGCACCATTTTGGAATCAAATTGCAGCTAATTCAATTCTCAAAACTTCCTCTCTCATGAACTTTCTCTAGAATCATTAGTTTAGCTCGTACTTGTCTTGGAACAGGACTCTACCGATAAATTTCCACTTTTTGGAAAAACTTGCCAACCTTTGACCGGCTATATCTCCGCAACCAATAGACCTAGAGAGCTCGAGTTGTGCTCAAATTGTAGCAAATTTGGCATGCTTTACAACAGTACAGAGTAAAGATACCCGATAAACGCTTCCTTCCGGTGTTTTTTTCGACAAAACTGACAGAGGTGCTCGAATTTCGCATTGTTTCGAACACCACAGGAGTAGCACAGGGTTTTCAGGGTTGCAAACCTGGGTATAAACTACTCTCAGGGGTCCTAACAACATACAAAAAAATCATAGATACATGCGCGTTTGCGATGTTTGCCTTTTTGTGTGTCGATATTGACTGGCCTACTTGCTTAGATCATATATTTAAAAAAGATAAAAAATGAAATGTTTGACAGTACAATTTGTAAGGAAATGATTTTGGATCACTATATTACTTCAATTGAACATAATAATTGATATAAAACAAACAATACTAATAAAATGTGATAATACAATGAATCAAACAAATAAACAGGTAAAGCTCTAATGACGAAAAATTAGCACAGGGAATGAAAAAACTAATAATTCACATAGAACTGAAAATTAAAATCAGGTAACAATTACACACAAGTAGATCAATGTTACAGTTTAAAATTATAAATACAAGAAACGCTACTAGTTTCGTCTGCAGTTGCAGACATCGTAAGACAATAAAACACTGGGTTTTACTTGGGAAGCGAGGAGTGACAATTTGAAATGATTGGAGGGATGCAGTCACGTGCTGCTAATAATGAGGGATTATAAAAACTTACAAACTTCATCTTCAGTATCAACATCTTTATCTCAATATTTCAATCTCCTGAGCGGAGATTTTCTTCTAGAGTAAAATAGAAATAAAGAAAAACAAACTTTTCTTTCTCTTTCCAAAAAACAGTAATAACAATCGTAAATAAGGATATTACTCGTTATAAACATGATCATTCTTAAATAATGATATTACTTGTTACAAACACGATCTTTCTTAATAACAAAGTAAAAACAATCATAAAAAGTATTACTCGTTATAATTATTTCAATCATGCATTAAAACTCTTTACAGTTTCATATTAATCACTTACAATTTCAAATTGATCACTAACAATTGTAATTTGGAATTGTAAGTGATTAGGGTCCTAGGGTCTACCCCAGCCCTCTGTAGAATGGGTATCGGGTTTCTTTCCCGGGAAGTTAAGGTGGGCGGGCGTCGGGCTAACCACCCGATCTCAATCTAGTCCCGTTGGTCTCGAAACGCTGGGAGCCTTACCTCCCGCGCTCACGTGGGCCTACATGGCCTGTTTATGGAATTGCTTAACTTTAACTTAATATCTTTATTTATGATTGTTTTTACTTTGTTATTAAGAATGATCATGTTTGTAACGAGTAATATCCTTATTTACGATTGTTATTACTATTTTTTGGAAAGAGAAAGAAAAGTTTGTTTTTCTCTATTTCTATTTTACTCCAGAAGAAAATCTCCGCTCAGGAGATTGAAATATTGAGATAAAGATGTTGATACTGAAGATGAAGTTTGTGAGTTTTTATATTTATAAAATTATATTTAAGAAGAAATTCGAAGTTTTTAACAATGAGGAAAGTTCCATTCGATAAAGGTGAATGGGATAGTGAGAAGGGATGGATAAAAGCTGGAAGAAGGGAATTAAGGATAAGAATAAGAGTAAAAAATAACAATGTGGAGGGTATCATAATGTAGAAACCATCCATTGTAATCCAATCAAAAAAATTTTTTTTTTATTTACTTTTATTTTATTTTAATTCTGCATTCTCATTTCTATTTTATTTATTTTCATCTTATTTTTCTTTTCCTTTCCTGTTTCTTCATATTTATTATCATACCCTCCATATTATTATTTTTCACTCTTATTCTTATCCTTAATTCCCTTCTTCCAGGTTTTGTCCATCCCTTCTCACTACCCCTTTCACCTCTATCGAATGGAACTTCCTTCACTATTGGCAGCACGTGACTGCATCCCTCCAATCATTTGAAATTGTCAATCTCCGCTTTCCAAATGTTTTTATTGCCTTAAGATGTCTGCAACTGCCGACGAAACTAGTAGCGTTTCTTGTATTTATAATTTTAAACTGTAACTATAGATCTACTTGTGTGTAATTTTTTCCTGATTTTAATTTAATGAACACACATTAAAACGCCATTCGTAGAACTGAAAATCTAGCAAATCCCAATATTGTTTAAACAAAATTATTTGAAACATCAATGAAGTGGAAGAGGTAAAAAATATTCTATTAAATAACTGAAACAATAAAAGGAAACATAAGGATTGAATAAATACTGAATTGCTAGCAGAAATTAAGAGAAAAGACAGGCTTTCTAAGATGTACAAAAATAACCCAACCATTGTTAATTATTATGAGAATTGTAAGAAAATTAGAAACTAGCTCAGAACAAAAATGAATTAAAGTAAAAAACATTACTAGAAAGGCATATTCAATATCAAATTCGAAAGACAAATGGATCGAAATAAATAATATTTAATGTAAGAGAAAAAAAAGCTAATAAATACTCTAATTAATAACATTGAAGATAGCAGAGTAACAGAAATAGCTAGCAAATTCTGCTGTTTTTTTTTTTTTTGTAATAACGTTACTCAGATGGCATCTAACTGCTAACAGATTTTGCTGAGAATACTACGGAGTGATTCAAACTCAATGTTTCTTCAAGAACATTCTATCACAAAAATCGAATACATTACAAAAAATCTAAAAATTTGAAAATCCATAAGCATAGGTAACCTAACTATTTGTGAAAAACAAGATAATTAATAATGGAAGGTGTTTTACGTGTGTTTTAAGTTAACATGGAATGACTGGGTTCTGGCCACCACACACAGTTCTAATAAAATACATAAATAAGAATACAATAAAAGCGAGCGCTTTCGAAGTGATCTGCACTTCGTTCTCAAGCGGAGAAATGAATAACATATTCGAAAAATAAGAAATGAGATCCAACGGACGTTTGAGTTGGACGGAACCATTCGGGATTTAGGGGTGTTGGCATTGGGCCCTGTCGCCGGGGGCTAGGAAAGGGAGTGGTGAAGAAAATAGAGAGGGAGAGAAATGAAGGGAAACAGCGAGTCCCACTTATGAAAACAAGAAGGGGAAATTTAGAATGAAGGGGGAATTAAAAAAAAAAAAAAAAAAAAAAAAACCAAGGTGCATTGGCAAGCAGTACAGAATTGAAGTTAATGAGAAGGAGCAAGGAACTTCCGGGGTTGGAACTATTTGTGGAATCCGTATTGGAGAATAGTGAAAACTGATACCACTGTTCTTACGGGCCCTCAACTCCAGATTCTGGACAGGGGGCTCAAATTTGGTGCTTCTTCGAAACCTAAAATAGAGGATATTATCGCCAACTTGGAGGAAGGCCTCCGGCAACTCCCACAGGGCTTCCACCCGTCCATCCGCAATAGAATCGGAGGTGCTCTCCGCTCCAATTTGAAGCATCATAACCACTGCCATAATTTAAACCCTTTGGAACGCGATGCCTTACTTCAATTAAAACTCAACCCCAACATAGTCTTTATGCCCGCTGACAAAGGCGGCGCCACTGTCGTCTTATCTAAAGAACAATATCTGCAAATGGGTTACACCTTTATCCGTGACACTAATGGAACTGATTTCTACACCAGCGATCCTAAAGACGCTACCAACCTCATTAGAAGGATTGCCAGGAAACTACTCAGTGAACAGTTAATCACCAAGCGCGCTTGTGCCATCATCAAGGACGATCGTCGCACCATACCCCGTCTCAGGGTCCTTCCCAAGGTCCATAAAGATCCGGACACACAAGGACTATACCCAGTCCGCCCCATAGTGAATTGCACAAACTCGGCAATCTCCGTCCTATCCTCCATCATTTCCCGCAAGCTGAGCCGATACAGGATTACCTCACATTTCGCCGTCAACAACAGCAGAGACTTAGTCCAAAAAGTCAGGGCCCTTCCGTTTGTATCCCATTACGTTTTTTTTCCCTGGATGTGGATGCCTTATTCACGTCCATCACCATTGATCTAATCTATAAATCCCTTTGTTTCTTTAATGTCAAGCACTATACTAGGTTCAGGGAGTGTGTGCTTATTGACAATATGATGAAACTTATTTATGCCTTATATCGAATGCAGGCCTTCTCCTTCAATAACAGCATCTACATCCAATCCAACGGATTATTCATGGGCCTTTCAGCTTCGGCCATGTTAGCTGAGATATGCATGTGCTACATAGAAGAAAGTGCTTATCTATTCTTCGATCTCCATCATGTGCACATCCCTCTTTATGTCCGCTATGTCGACGATCTCCTCTTTTATGCAGATGCAAATTCCATTCAAAAACTGTCCAACATTCTAAATTGCATGCATCCCGACATAAAATTCAAAATTGAGCATGAAACTGATCTATCCATCCCATTTTTGGACACACTGATCTCTAGGAAACATAATTTCTTCCAAACTTCCGTCTATCGGAAGCCTTCCCACATGGGAGTCACTCTCAATTTTCATTCCGCCTGCCCTATTGCATTCAAGAGGAACATTGTACGCATGGCGGTCAATCGAGCTTTTTTCCTTTCGAGCTCCGAGCATTTGTTCTGGAGTGAGATCAATAAGCTGACTCACATCCTGTCCACTAACGATTACCCCACTAACTTCATCCTACATAATATTGCCACGTCCCTTAACCTAACATACAACCCCCCCCCCCCCTCCAGCACAATACCAGCCCCCGAAACATCTATTTGTCTGTCCCATACCACCCCTCCATCTTTCCGGCTCTAAAAAACATCCTTCGAGGTCTCAACATCGTACTCACCTCCCCGATCTCCCAATCCCTTAATCATCTCCCATTGTGATGACCGCGGCACCAATTCCACAGGCGTCGTTTACGCCATTTCATGCATGCGCAACTCCTGCCGTTACGTCGGCGAAACACGCCAAGCCTTAAAAAAGTGGGTTGCCCAACACTCCAATGCCGTCATTAAGGGCGATACTAATTATCTAACCTTCATTCATTGTCGTGATAACAATCACTCTCTGGACCTCCACAATCCCACCATCATTTGTCGGGAGAATAACCATTTCAAGCGCAAATGCAAAGAAACCTTCTTTATTATCACTGACAGGCTGTGTTACAACGACAACCTATCAGTTTTCACTATTCTCCAATACGGATTCCACAAATAGTTCCAACCCCGGAAGTTCCTTGCTCCTTCTCATTAACTTCAATTCTGTACTGCTTGCCAATGCACCTTGGCTTTTTTTTTTATATTCCCCCTTCATTCCAAATTTCCCCTTCTTGTTTTCATAACTGGGACTCGCTGTTTTCCTTCATTTCTCTCCCTCTCTACTTTCTTCACCACTCCCTTTCCTAGCCCCCGGCGACAGGGCCCAATGCCAACACCCCTAAATCCCGAACGGTTCCGTCCAACTCAAACGTCCGTTGGATCTCATTTCTTATTTTTCGAATATGTTATTCATTTCTCCGCTTGAGAACGAAGTGCAGATCACTTCGAAAGCGCTCGCTTTTATTGTATTCTTATTTATGTATTTTATTAGAACTGTGTGTGGTGGCCAGAACCCAGTCATTCCAAGATAATTAATACTTTTAGACAGTGTCAAAAGCAAAGTGGCCCCTTGATATGCACTATTTTGTAACTTTCATAAACACAACTTTATCAGAAGCGACTACTTTTGACCCCTAACTTCCGGTCAAGGAATGGTCCTAGAGGTCTGATTTTTTGGACGTGGTCCCCTACTTTTTGATGCTGAACACAATCGTGAAGGTTTCGGTCCCCCTATGTTTTACAGGCAAGCTGGAACCAAGGGGCCGCTAACATTGCCTTCATGCTGTCTGGATGGCACACGGTTAGAGATATTCGAACGAACCCTTCCCCATTCTGTTCAGCCTCAAAAAGTAGGTGACCAGGTGTAAAAAAATAAGACATTTACGACCACTCCCTGATTCCCCAAAGCGTTGTTTTCTGTTCAAAAACGCCTTTAAAAGACAGAAAACATCTTGGGGGGAGGGTCAGGGAGTGATCCTAGAGTTCTGATTTTTTGTATGTGGTAACCTACTTTTTGATTCTGAACATCTCTAATCGTATGGCCACTACAGAGTGTGACATCCAGTGAGGACAAACGCAAGAGCGGTCCCCTTGGTTTTACTGGCAAGCTGTAACCTTGGGGCCGCTAAAAAATATAAAAATCTTTTTTTCAAAAACTGTAGTTATTCTGAATAATAAAATAATCGAGACACAGATAAATCCAGATAAAAATCAAAAGTTATTCCAATATTTAAAAGTGATCCTACCTGTTATTTTATATATAATTTATTACGTTACTTAGTAGCAGGTATATACTTTATAAACAAACACAATATATAATAAACTTAAATAAAATATCGGATAAAGAAATACTAATTCTTCTTCCTAAACCTTTCAATATTGAAATACGAATCCACTTCAAACTTTCAATATCACTTAACAATTCTTCTTATTAAGTTATCGGTTCACTAATAGTTCCCAAACAGTACGCAAACAGTTCTTTAAATAGTTCACACATAGTTCTTTAAATAATGTTCATTTTTTGGAATTCAAGTTCTTAAGTTCAAAAAACACCAACCATCTTTGAAGAATTCATCTTTCACATTTCTTGTTGGAACATCGTCATGCTTTCTCGTGCTAATGTTCTCAGGCGCTGCATGTCATTGTTCAAATCAATCATTAAATAATTTTGATTAATTAATTTTTACTTCTTTTCCACAATACCTCCCCCAGACTGATTATTGTGTAAATAAGAGATTGGTATTTATTTTTCTTTTAATTCTATATCTTACTTCCTCAATTCTAGTTTTGACACATTTGTTTCAAATACGATTCGATTTAAAGGTTTTGTAAATATATCTGCTCTGTTTTTCTTAGTATTTACATATTTTAATTCAATCTCCTTTGTTGTTACATAATTCTTAACAACATGGTACCTTAGTCTGATATGTCTACTTTTCTTCTGTGTGTAGTTATCTTCGGATAACTTAATAACTGCCACATTATCGCAGTATATAGTAGTAGGCCTACTAATATATTCATGCATACCAAGTTCTAGTTGTATATTATTTAATGCTTGTGCTTGATTGCACCTGTTGACAATGCTACATATTCTGCTTCCTGAGTGGACTGAGCTACTAACTCTTGTTTCTTTGTCTTCAAACTTGTGACTCCGTTTCCCATAATACTGACGAATCCACTTGTGGATTTTTCTTCTTTATATCGTCAAACCAACTTGCATCGCTAAATGCATATAAATGTTGTCACTTCTTTGATAGACTAAACTTATATTCTTAGTATTCTTTAAATATCTAATAAGTTATTTTTTTGTTCATAATCTTGTTTATCAGGATTATTGGTCTTTCTTGATAACAAGTTCACTCCATATTTGATATCTGGTCTTGTTCCATTAGATATGTAATTTAGACTGCCTAAAATACTTCTGAACTTTCTTTCTTCTACTTCAGTTAACTGCGTATCTTCCATTTTAATTTACTTTCTCGTAATTGGGATCCACAGGAACTGATAAGCCATGTGTGTCTTTTAGATTAAGTTCTTTAACCATTTCATCTATAAAGTGTTCCTGGCTTAGTTTTAGTGATCCTTTTTCCTTATTGTTAAAGACATTTATGCCTTTAAAGTCTTTAATTTCTCCTAAATCTTTAATTCCAAAAAGATCATTTAGTAGTACTCAATTTATAATGTTTAAATCTTCACACATGATCAATATATCATCAACCTTATTTCCTTGTAATACAAACATATATCAAATTTTTATCAATGAAATTATTTTGTATTAATTTTTCTTTAATGGTTTTGTATCATTGTCGCCCCGCTTGCTTCAATACATATAACGCCTTTTGTAATTTCAATCCATCACAGCCTTTGATCTTGATATCTACACCTTCTGGTTTGATTAAGTACATATCTTCTTCAAGTGTACCATTGAGATAAGCTGATTTCAGGTCACATTGATCGATGTACCATCCTTTTTCTGTTGCTAAAGCAAGTATTAACCTTACAGTGTTCATATTGGACGTGGTGCATATGTCTTGTTGTAATCTACTTCCTTTTGTATTTACTCATTTACCATGAGTCTTGTTTTATATTTTAAAATATTTCCACTTGTATCAACCTTTCGTCTAAATACCCATTTTGTTGTCAATGGTATCACATGATTGGGTATTTTAACTGATTTCTAGGTTTCATGCTTTTCTATGCTTGTTATCTCTTCTTTTGTAGCATTTTTCCACAGATCTTTTTCTTTACAGTAAAACCTCGATTAACCGAAGTGGTCGGGACCGGATCTCCGTCAGTAAATCGAAAATTCCGGATAAAAGAGAGCACTTAAAAAATGGCTGTCATGAGACCGCAAAAAATTTAACACTGGATTTTAAACATGTATGCATGTATACATACATACATACATAGTTCTCTGCCAAGGGCAGGTCCTTCACTGCAAACCCAGCATTCTCCAATCTTTCCTATTGTCTTCCTTCCTCTTCGTCTCCACATAAGATCCATTTACCATAATGTTGTCGATCATCTGAAATCTTCTTCTGCCTCGAACTTTTTTACCGTTCACCATTCCTTCCAGTGCATCCTTCATTAGAGAGTTTCTTCTCAGCCAGTGACCCAACCAGTTTCTTTTTCTCTTCCTGATCAGTTTCAACATTATTCTTTCTTCACCCACTCTTTTTAGCACAGCTTCATTTCTTATTTTGTCTGTCCATTTCACATGCTCCATTCTTTTCCATATCCACATTTCAAATGCTTCTAGTCGTTTCTCTTCACTGCGTCGTAATGTCCATGTTTCTGCCCCATACAATGCCACACTCCACACAAAGCACTTCACTAGTCTCTTCCTTAGTTCTTTTTCCAGAGGTCCGCAGAAGATGCTCCTTTTCCTATTAAAAGCCTCCTTCGCTATTGCTATCCTCCTCTTGACTTCTTGGTAGCAGTTCACATCACCACTTATAGTACACCCTAAGTATTTAAAGTTGTTCACTTGTTCCAATGTCTCATTCCGAATACTTAAGTTTATCTTCTTTGTCTTTCTTCCGATAACCATAGTCTTTGTCTTGTTTATATTTATCTTCATTCCATATTGTTCACAGCTGTCATTCAGCTGCAGTAGCATATCCCTTAGGATCATCTCCTCTTCTGCTAACAATGCCATATCATCAGCAAATCTTATGCACTTTATTCTTCTTCCTCCTACTATCACCCCTCCCATGTTCTGAAAACAATTCTTCACTAATTCCTCTAAGTAGATGTTGAACAGCGTAAGTGATGGAGGGCATCCTTGTCGCACCCCTCTCCCTATTCCACTTCCCTCTGACAATTTTTCTCCTATCCTGACTTTGACTCGTTGTTTGATATAAAGATTAGTTATTAGCCTTCTCTCTTTCCAATCCACACCAATTTTCTTCAAGATTTCCATAAGTTTATTCCAATCCACTCTGTCAAAAGCCTTTTCCAGGTCCACAAATACTGCCTAAACGTGTTTATTTTTTTTTTAGATATCTTTCGCCGATTGTTCGCAGCAGTCCATTTGCATCTCTCGTACCTTTTCCTTTCCTAAAACCAAATTGCTCTTCTTCCAACTCTCCTTCCACCTTAGATTATAAACGTCTGTTCAGTATTCGCAGAAGAATCTTCGCTGAGTGCGATATAAGGCTGATAGTCCTGAACTCATTGCACTTCTATGCATGTATAAAATAACTAAATTTGATGTTTTTTATTATATTACTATAATTATAAACAATAAATTTGTTCAATATATGTCACAACAGTAAGAAAATACAATGTAAAAATGTTTATATGACATACGATACATATTGACTTAAACGGAAGTTTGCTCTGCCGTAAGCATGACTGGCGTCATTTAGCCGCGAAGTTGTTTCAGTAGCATAAGTTCTGTAGAGTCACAGTCAATCTGTTGCTCCAACCACATCAGTCCTTTCGCAAAACATTCAATAGCATCGGAGTTGCTTATTTTTCGAAGTTTCACTTGCTTCAATTCTGCTCACAATTTTGAACTTCTGTTCCATTGTTAATAAAACGCGTTTTCGTTTAGTGGGCTCCATGGCATAAATGAATTTTCTACATTTCGGTAAACCAACGGACAGAAAGTAGCCAATAGAAAGACAGAGAAGGCAGATGGTCTTGGAGACGAAAGGAATTTCCAACTTGAGGGGGGGGGGGGGGGGAATTTATTTATTTACCAAAAAAAAACTTATGGAAACCGACGTCGGTTAAACGAGGTTTCGGTTAAAAGAGTTCGGATAATCGAGGTTCTACTGTACTTTGTAAAGCTTCTGAGTATGAACTGGGTTCAGCTTCAATTACTTCTTTAATACCTTTTAATGTGTGATATCTAGGAATATTTTCTTCTTCTTAATTTCATATATACCTCTTCTTCGTTGTTTTCTTCTGTTTCTGAATTTAATTCTTCAGATTCACAAGTAGAATCTACCTTTTCTCTTGATTCTTCTTTTGAATCATTGTTCGAATTCGCTTCAACTTCATCTTCAGTTACACATTCTCCAGTATCTTCATCGTTTGATTAATCTTCATCATTATTTGATGTGAAGAATTTCATGAAGTTCTCATAATCTTCTACCTTCGTGTTTTTGTTCTCTAGAAGTTTATATACGGATTTATTTTCATGTATAAAGATATTACTAGCTTCCTCTATCTTATTATCATTTAAATTGATCACTTTACACTCAATCACCAAAAGTCATGGCACACCCCTCCAATAAGGTTCCCTGCCCATAATGAGACAGATCCGCTGTTTCCATTCTCGGAATACAGGTGCACAGGACCGTAGCTTCGTAATACTGTACCAGCCTCACAGTTGAAAATCCCCGATAGGAGGCGGACGCCCAAATCTCAGGCTTTGCTCAGGCTAGCATTCTGTAAATTTAAGCCTTTTAAATTCGTTTTCTTGCAAATATATCTTTAATTATGGAACTTAAAAATACATTAAATATATTTTAGATTGTAAATTAAATATTTAATTTTTCGTAATATATCATAAAATAAAATTACCTACAAAAAAGTAGCCTTTTTTATTTTTAAACTTCAATAGAGAGTTTTGTAAATCACGAAAAATTGTGAAAAAAATAAAATTATTAACAAAAATGCGGCTAATCTATAATAATTTACTCTACAAAATTATTATCACTGCCATTTCAGAGTAATTATCAAATTCAACCAAATTGAAAATTAAATAAAATTATGAAGCTTATTATCCCGAAGTATAACAACTCAAATAATAATCCAAAAATTCAATTTAATCTTATGGCAGAATTAAATTAATGATTTGTGCTTGTAAAAAATAAGACTTAATACACAGCTGAAAATGCATAGAAATTTAGTTGAGCAATAATTTATTAACAGGAATAAAATCTTTAAAATTTATTTAATATTTTTGCTAAATTCTTTCTTATTAATAAAAAATACCAAGGGAATTAACAGAATAAGACAATAATATTTATACAAGAGAATTCATGTTTACAAAAAAAGTGAATTTAAGAAATTAATTACATGACAATGAAAAAGGTTAAGTAAAAGGTTTTTTTCAAAAACTTAAGAGAAAAGAAATTTATATCATGAAAAGTAATTGAAGTTACACTTAATAAATACAACTGGAAATAATAAAGTTAAATTAACTATTATGCCACTTATTGAATAGTAAGTATTTGTTTTTTTAACATTACTTTTGCATTTTTTAATTTATTAGTTAATATTTTCTTTTAGGAAAGCGTGAAGTGTGAAATATAAATAAATGTTTATTTATTTTATTTTTTACTATCAAATATAATTCTGGATTAAAAAAAAATCCAAATGAAGTTATAAATGCCGTAATATGGATCAGAGTGTAAATTAGATCAGAAGTACAAAACAATGTGATCAAAATAAGCACAGTAAAAAATATTTGTACAGTCAAGAACTTCAGAATGAACATTAATTAGCCTAATAATAAGCCAAATTCAAAATAAAAATATCACAACTGTCAAAATCAAGGAAATTTATAATACAGCAATATTGCCCAATAAAAAAGACAATATCCTACCACTGTCAAAATACATATAGAATAAATAGTTCCCAGATTACAACTAAAATCAAAACAATGTGCTTGTCCTTCATACAATACTGTGGAAATCATACTACATAATTACCAAGGCAAAAACAAAATTCTTACAAGAAAACTAAGTACAGTAACAGAAAGTAACAATAAAGGAGCTAAATACAAGATAAAATATTGAAACAATTCAGCTATACAGTCCTAATACACTGACAAAAATAATCTGTTTTACTTGTATCAATTTATATTTTTTTTTATAAATCAGTTTATTTATAAACTCAAAATTAGTAATTTTTAAAAAGCTGTTATTCATCTTTGAAGGGTTAATAGTTTTCGTTGATAGGAATGCTGATGAATTTTGTTATTCTTCATTTGGCAATAATTATTTAAAAAAATGTTGACTAAAATTTTCAAAGCCATCTTTAGAACACTGGTAAGAGATTTTCCACATTCACACACAAGTGATGAACTTATAACATTACTTTGCTCAAAAATATAAAACAACACTTGTAGGCCATTCCACGTCAAATCACGTGATGAGTTCACCACACCATCACAGATTTTTATGAAAATGTATTTGCATTTAAAGGGTCATAAGATAACATATTCTGCAAAAAATGGGATTTTTTTTGGTTAAATATTTGACGAGATATGAATTTTTGAAGTTTTTTTTGTGCCACGCCCCTTTTTTGACGTATTTTCTCGAATATCTCATCTCCTAATCAATCAAATGGAATCAAATTTGTTTTTAATGCTGAATTCAAAAATTCCAACCAAATTAGTCTAGGACTAATAGTTTTGCAGTAATCGAAAGCATGTAAACATTTAGGAAAAAATTTAAATGACCATGTGGTACAACATTTAAAAATTTGAAATTTTTACCCAAGACTAAAAAAGGTCTAAAGTAACTGATAAAAAAAATCAAGATGGTGTTTTTCTCCTGAGCTTGGAAAAAAAATCGCAAAGTTGGTATTCTTTTTGATTCGCGACAATTATCATTCGCAACAATTATTACTTTGTCACTGCATATTTATTTAGTAAATTCAAGTTACCCTTGCTTTAGTTATAGCTCTGAAAGCAGTAACTCTCACTTATAACCAAGTAAAACCCTATTTTCAAGCTGATTCAAACTGAATATAGTTTGAAAATCCAGAGATTCAAACAGAAAAAATCGCCCGTTTCAATGGCCGATGCTAGGCGGCCTTAAAATCAAAATATTATTGAAAAAATACAAGTCTTCATTATAAGTCTTCATTTTATTTAATATGTGTTTTGCAAATAATATTAAAGTGTGTTACAAATATATATATATATATATATATATATATATATATATAAAGTATATATATAAACAATATATATATAAAGTGTGTTATAAATATATAAGTGTGTTACTTATAATATTTTCATTAAAAATTAATTTTTTCTAACAATAAAAAATTAAAATACTAAACTACTGTTATTATACAGTGAGTTCTATAAATTTCAAAATTATTAACTAATAGTTATTCAGGACAAAATATCTAAAGCACCTGTTTTTTTTTTCTCGCTTTCTTTTCAAAATAGTTTCCGTATTTTTGGTTTTGAATCATACAATTGTACAATTTACTTTAGTGAAATTTTGATGGGAAACTCAACCCCTAAAACCGAAAGTGAAAGTACCCGCCTCAAACAAAAATTAAAGTCATTCCCGCTCTTTCCAGAATTTATTTTACAATGAAAAACAAGATGTCTGATTAAAGGGTTATTTCGTTAAAATAAATCATGTACTTTTTTACTCTTGTTAATCTTTTTTTCAGTCTCAATCAAGTATAACATTCAATTGTTTACACTAAATTAATTAGCATTTTGATAACTATAAATTTTTTATTATAAATAATTTATACCGATTAATATTAAAAAATCAGATCTTTAATAATCGTGACCCTAAAACTCTTACATCTGATATATATGAATATGCTTATGCATCAATATAATGAAACATTATTTAAAAGAATATTTTGATCTCGATGATGCTAAATTAAAATATATATTGACTTTAAATAATTATATGTACACTTAGTTAAAATGATATAACTTTATTAGAAAAAAAATATTTTTATTGAAAATATTATAAGTAACACACATGTAAAACACTTAAATAAAATGAAGACTTATAATGAAGACTTGTATTTTTTCAATAATATTTTGGATTTTTACGCCGCCTATCATCGGCCATTGAAACGGGTGATTTTTCCGTTTGAATAGCTGTATTTTCAAACTATATTCAGTTTGAATCAGTTTGAAAATAGGGTTTTACTTGACTATAAGTGAGAGTTACTGTTTTCAGAGCTATAACTAAAGCAAGGATAACTTGAATTTACTAAATAAATATGCAGTGACAAAGTAATAATTGTTGCGAATGATAATTGTCGCGAATCAAAAAGAATACCGACTTTGAGATTTTTTTTCCAAGCTCAGGAGCAAAACACCATCTTGATTTTTTTTATCAGTTACTTTAGACCTTTTTTAGTCTTGGGTAAAAATTTCAAATTTTTAAATGTTGTCCCACATGCCCATTTAAATTTTTTCCTAAATGCTTACATGCTTTCGATTACTACAAAACTATTAGTCCTAGACTAATTTGGTTGGAATTTTTGGATTAGCATTAAAAACAAATTTGGTTCCATTTGATTGATTAGGAGATGAGATATTCAAGAAAATACGTCAAAAAAGGGGCGTGGCACAAAAATAAAAAACTTTCATAAATTCATATCTTGGTAAATATTTAACCAAAAAATCCCATATTTTGCAGAATGTTATCTTATGACCCTTTACATGCAAATAAATTTTCATAAAAATCTGTGATGGTGTGGTGAACTTATCAGGTGATTTGACGTGGAATGACCCTTGTCTTTGATTTGAACATGATAAAAATATGTCTTCTGATTCTTTTGAGTTAACAATGCATGTAGAAATTCTGAAACAATCTACCACTAATTCCACAAAATTTTGTCTTGACCATTTAAGACCACCATTACCATCACCTCTATCCAAATTTAATAAATATGTTGCTGCCTCATTTGTTACAAATTCACATTAAGGAATTTTATCTAAAGATATTTCTAATTTACACAAATTACAGGTTAACTTTGATTTTAATTGAAAGACAATATATCCTGAAATATAAACTAGTGTCTGTAATTGTTCAGCCGTAATGGACAACTCTTCAGATTTACTTTGAAGATGCGCATGCTGCAAACCATCAGGAACCTTTCCATTGCTTTCTGGTGATTCAGTTTCTTTATCCACATCAAAAATGAATTTCGGCAACGAAACTTCACCTTTATTCCAGGATTTTACTTTTAACATGCTAATAATCTTTAGCTTTTTTTCTATTTCAAAAATCTGTCGAACTGACACATTGTAATTACATCTAGACATTAATCGATATTTGGAAAACCTTTTTTCAAGATCATCTGTCTGAAAAAAGCCAGTTAAATCATAACTCAATTTTAATTCAGCTAATAAATAATGTATCAAAACTGGCAATGTTTTAACAGTATGTTTTAAAGCAAAAATTGTCTCCTTGGACAGTGAACCTTCTCTTGGTTTTTGCTTCATCTGCTCCCACTTCTCTAACCAATTAAAAAGGTTTTCGAAAAATACAAATCTTTCATCTGTTAAAACTTTAAATGGCTTACAGTCAACATCTAGTAAATTATAACCTTTGTATGGATGTTTAATGTTAACTATTTTCCAGAATTTATTTATAATGGAAATAAATTCTCCGGTGTCATTGAGTGAAGGTCCCAAAGCAGTAGCCTCAGAAAAAGCATCAAGAGCTGCTGCAGTCTTCTCTTTAAATACTTTAAGTGCCAAACATTTTGCCTTTCCAAATTTGAAGGGAATAGAACTTTGGGATGATAAGCTTCGAGCAAGCTTAACTATTGAATTTTGTTCTCTGTAATGAACCTTCCTTAAATAAGAAAAGCTTGCTTTAAGGATTCTAGAATCTTTCAAGTCAATGGAAGGGCACTGGAAAGTTAATTCAATATCTTTCTGATTAATCCAGTTATTTCTGATGCACTTAATTAAATGGACAGTGTCAAATAAAAAGAATAATACTCAGTCTTTATCACAAGGATGCTCTATTCTTGAATGTAATATTCCTCCACACATTTTTGTAAATGCATTCCTGTTGATTCTGTTGTTATCACTGATCAATGCAATTACTTTGTATCCAGCATTTTCTACTACTTGTAATGTCTGACTGGTAATGGGGAACAAGTATTCTGCAGTCAAATTTTTGACAGGTACTAATGCTGCAATAGCTGGGGGCACGGCAGTGCTCCCGCCAAGACGAGCCGAAGGCAGGAAGGGCACTATGTACCTTTTCTCGAAGCGTTTCGTCATATTTTCGTCACTATTTCTGGATAAAATTGATCTAATTAAAAATGCCTTCACAGTAGTGGCTTCTTCACTGCTATTATTGGCCTTTCCAGTAATGTTTCCAGCTTTGTATGAATGCTGAGGTGAAATATGAATCTCATCTAACTGTAGTGTCACCAGTTTTTCATGCTGCTCCAGCAAATCTTCTTTGCTTTTTAAGTAATTAAAATGCTGGTTATCATCCATTATACCTTTTACAGTAAAAGGTGATGACAACTTTGTTAAGTAACCAGAGTGTGGAAAACACTCTGTCTAAGCTGATTATAAGCAGATAATAATGTTGTTGATATTTGAAATGCCCCAGTTAGCATTTCACAGCTATATCGTTTTTGTTTCATTGACAATAGATGAAGCTGTTCAGACAAAAATTGCTTTTTTTGATAAAGTAACTCTCCATCTTCATCACATTCTTCACTATTAATGCTATCTAAAATATTTGCTGCTTTTTTTAATTAGCTCAACATACTTCTGTGGCTTAGAATAATTCAGAAAATGAGTTAAAATATTTTCAACTTTTGACCATAAGTCAATCTTTCTGTCTTTCCCAGTTATCCATTCAAATTCACATATATTAATCTGATTCTGCTGATAAGTAATTTCAATTTCAAGGTTTGATTGATCTTGATGCTAATAAGTATTTTAGGGCTCTCAGAAATATCCAAAATAAATAACACTACACATTCTGGTGTCTTAAAATGCATCCACTTTTTCCCATCTAAGTATTTTTCTACTTAAAATCCGTAAACGACTTTATTTTGTCGTTTTCGCACCATTCACTAAATTCATTTTCCACTCGATTTTCCTGTTCGAGGTTTTTCTCTTTATAGGTGGCTTTACAGTTAAATATGCAGGTAAACCTTCAAAAACGGTTGGCAGAGCGTCTTTCATTAAAGAAGGATTTACATATTTATTGGTTACGACATATTCCGAAATGAAATATTTCATACATACTACAGAATTTTTTTTCAGAACGAAATCCTTCCGTGGAATGCTATGAAGTCATTGTTGTCGTCTTTCCTCTTCAACTGGAAACCGATATGCTGCCACATAGTCGCTGTGACGATAGTTTGACTTGCACTGTAGAACACAACATTTTCGGGACATGTTCTCCATAAATATTAAATAAACTAGTTTTAAAAAGTCTACAACTCACTATATTGTTACGGCGTGGCTTTCGTGGGCACAGCCATTACAATGCGAACTAATACACAAGCACGGCTGGTGACCTATTTACCCCCTTTACTTGCCTTTGAGGTCAAACGCACTGGCGACAGAAATGTGTCCCCTTTTATTGAACCTATTGTTCGGCTGTTACCCTCTTAAAGCCTACGGCAATGTAATAATCACCTTTCCATTGTCTAAGGGAAGGGGTCAAACCTCAAGGGGGATTAAAAGAGGGAAGAGGTAATAAAAGGGGACACAAAATGTGTCCAGTGCGTTTGAGGCCTTAGATCCCTACTAGAATAAGAAACCTAGGCACAAAAGTAGTACGGCAATAAAATTAAATACTATTGCTTTAACTTTAATTTTAACTTTCCGATTAAGTTACATTTGCTTTTATATTCAAAACTAAAGATTATTATGGCTACTTAAATACATGAATGAGCTTAATTCATTTATTCAGTTTAGGCCTCCACTCAAATACTTCCCTTCCTATTTTCTTCTAGTCTTAGGCTGGTACATTACGAAGGCCACGGCAGGACCTGATATCACACAATCATTGTAAGCAAAACTAGCTGCAGAAATGGCAGCACGGCGAGAGCTATCCGCATTTGAACGGGGGATGATTGTTGGTGCCAGACGGATGGGTTTCTCAATATCAGATGTAGCCAACACCCTGCAATTTTCCCGCACAACCGTTGCAAGGGTCTATCCAGAGTACACCCAACGAGGGGTTACAACCCACTTTGGACAGCGGACCTGACGCCCGCGCCTGAGCTGTTCGCCAGGTCATCCGGCTTGCAAGTGCTGACCGAAGGGCGACAGCGGGACAAACCACCATGCGGTACAACCAGGAACGTCCCACAACTGTGTCCGTGACGACAATTCGGCGAACCTTGGGGGTTGAAGGCTTTAGGAGCAGGAGGCCACGACGGGTGTTACTCTTGACAGCTGCACATCGTCGGCAACTCCTAGCCTGGGCCAACCAACATCGACATTGAACCGCTGAGGACAGGCGAAGGGTTGCCTGATCTGACGAGTCACGGTTTCAGCTAAATCGGGCCGATGGTCGTGTCCGTGTCTGGCGCAGGCCACACGAAGCCATGGACCCCGCTTGTCAGGTGGGGACCTCTCAGGCAGGTGGAGGCTCCATACTGGGGGTCTGGGTGTTTTCTCGAGGCATGTAATGATTCCATTGGTGCATCTGACATCCACTCTGCGTGCTACTTCCTATGTCGATCTGCTTGGGGACAACCTGCACCCCTTCATGAACTGTTTTTACATCGCGGGCGACGGCACCATTCAGCAAGATAATGAGCCTCCACATACGGCCCTTGTGATATGTCAGTGGCTGAAGGAACATGCTACCGACTTCACGACAATGATTTGGCCTCCAAATTCCCCAGAAAGAGTGCAGCGGAGGCGGCATGGCTTGCAGTGCCTGTCGATGTGTTCCGGGGACTGGTAGATTCTCTCCCACGCCGCCGTTATCTGGCCCAGAGGGGGTCCAACACGTTATTAGGCAGGTGTGCCATGAGTTTTGGTTATTGAGTGTATATCTTCTAACTTTGCTTAAATATCCTATAAATATTCCCTTTTCATATGATTATCTATTTTACCTTTCACTTTATAAGCTGGTTTCTTTAAATATACGGTACTTCCAAACTTGCGTAAATATTTTACATTTGTTTAGAATTTCCAAGCCATTTAATTATAGGAATCTCATTATCTAGTGTTTTGTACGGAATTCTGTTCAATAACTAACTTGCAGTAGCTATTGTATATATCCAATATTTCAACGGTAACTTTGAATCAATGAGCATCGTTCTTCGTGTTTCAAAGAGTTTTCTGTTGAATCTTTCTGCCACACCGTTCATCTGCAGTTGATATAGTGATGAGTTATAATATCTTCTTCATTTCTTTGACTTTCTTATCAGATTGTTTCTCTACAAACTCGATAAATAACTTCATATATTTACTCATTTCACTTTTCGATTTCATAAGTTAAACATACGATCTTCTTGTAAAATCATCAATAAACTTTAATATATAGTTTATATTACGATTATTCTTTATATTTACAGGGCCACAAACATCTGAGTGTATCAGTTCTAGTTTTTCTTTAGTTCTTATTCCTTTGAAATTTCTGTGAGGAATATTAGTCAACTTTCCCAGTTTACACGCTTCACATGTTACGTCACTAACCTTATTTATAGTGTCCATACCTTTCATTGAATCATTTGTCAATGTATATTTCATTTTATTTTTAGAAATATGTCCCAACCTATCACGCCATAATTGATAGATATCTGTTTGACACAAATTCATTTCACATTTGGTTTTTTCTTTATTACTCCACATTGTGTCTCATATTGTTCTTCATGATTCCAATTATAATAGCCCTTCCTTGTTTGTTTTTAACAATATATTTATTTTTCTTTATTATCTGGGTGTGTCCGGAATTCGCAATTCTTGCACCTGGTATTATATTATTGTTCATTTCTGGTACATGCAATACATTGTCTAGTTCCATATTCATTTCTTTATCTTTCGAAATAAAACACTTTATTTTTACTGAACCTTATTCTATTTTCATGAGTGGTTCCTTTGCTGCTCCATATATCTTTATTTGTTCACGTAATACTTGATAGGTATAAAATAGGCTTTCATCATTACAAATATTATGTATCGATCCACTGTCTATTAACCAAGTTGCATTATCATGTGAGTTTCTTTCACTAATAGTTTTACACCTACTTTTGGACTTTTATCTTTATCTTTATCAATATCGTTTGCACTTTTATCTTTGTCTATATTTACACTTCCATTTCCAATTTACTCCAATATTTCCATGTTTTCCACATTTGAAACATTTTCTTTTGTCGTTTGTATGCTTATATTTATTACACTTAAATCACTTGTTGAAATCACTGGTTTTACTTTCAGTACAGTTATTTTCTTTCTTTCTTTCAACTTCATTATCTAACTTTTCGCATACATATTCAAAAGTAAATTCAGGAGTTCTTTTTTACTTGTAACTGCCTGAGCACAAGAATCAAAATTTCCACTTAAACCCTTATAGTATGATCCAGCAGGTTTCTTTCTCTGGTATCATTCCTCCTATTTGCTCGAGTTCTAAAAGTAGTAACTTAAATTCAGCAAGTGTTTCTATCAAATTTACATAATCAAAAAAGCTTGATAGTGAATAAATCTTCATTTTAAGTCTTGTAATTTTTAAGTTATGCATTTTATTATACTTTGATTCCAGTTCCTTAAGAAATTTACTTGGGTCATTGGTTTCTTTGATTAATAATAATTTAAACTTATCTTCCATTATTGATATTATCAATCCGATGGCTTTATCCATTTGTCGGACAGTTTACTTTTCTCATGGCGGTTTTCTATTAACTCTAGTTCTGCCATAGTCATATTTGCTGATCGCCATAAACCTTTCTTTTGTAAGATGGCCTTCAAATTTAATTTCCATATTGGAAAATTCTTTCCATTAAATTTGCAATGTAGTTGGTTAGCCATTTTTGAACTTTGTTAGTTAAACACTATATTCAGTAATATTTCTTTTATATTTGGTTCTCAATTGAAGATCCGTTCTTACAACCAATAAATTGTGTCTGTAGCGCATTTGAAAATGCTTGACTGAAGTTTATAATCAAATACATTGTGTCTGCGGCTCACTTGAAGCCTTTGTTTGGTGTTCATAACCATATTATTGTTATTTTATATATAATTTTTAACTTATTTAGTAGCAGGTATATACTTTATAAACAAACACAATATACAATAAACTTAAATAAAATATCGGATAAAGAAATACTTATTCTTCTTAGTAAACTCTTCAATATTGATATACGAATCCACTTCAAACTTTCAATATCACTTGGCAATTCTTCTTATTAAATTATCGGTTCACTAACAGTTCACAAACAGTCCGCAAACTGTTCTTTAAATAATGTTCATTCTTTGGAATTCAAGTTCTGAAGTTCAAAAAAAAAAACACCAACAATCTTTGAAGAGTTCATCTTTCATATTTCTTGTGGAACGTCGTCACGCTTTCTCGTGCTAATGTTCTTATGCGCTGCGTGTCATTGTTCAAATCAATTAATGCTTTAATTAATTTTTACTTATTTTCCACGCTAACAAAATATAGACTCATTGCCATAAAACCTGTATTTAATAAAGTAAAAGAAAGCTATTCTGAAATGTTATCCGGAAAAAAAAACTAAATGATTAATCCTGAACCACATGCTAATCAAAAAAAATAACGAATATGGACTATTTTGGTAGAAAAATTAAGTAAAGAAGTTAATGAACATTTAAATACAAATAAATTTCTATTAATGCCATCTGTTAAGTAAAGGATTTGAGTCAATTGATCATTGCATATTAAAAAGAAAAGTATTTAATAATGGCATTAGAGGAGTTGCACTTGAAGTTTTAAAAGAAACAAAAAAGAAGGCTATATTATACCAGAACATCAATATCTTGAACCACATCTACCTATTACGCTTAACAATATTTCATTTCTTTTAACAAGAAACTTCTTCAGGTTATACAAGAGGAAAAGAAAAGCTTTCTAACTCATTATGAATAGAAATTTGAAACTTAAATTTACAATAATAATAATATTAATAATAATAATAAGACTACGAATTTGGAGGGTTTTGAACTGGACCATGGGTTGGCCATCCAATCCATAGAAGAGGGAGAGACCTACAAGTACCTGGGCTTCCAGCAAGCGCGCGTCATTGACAACGCAAACATCAAAAATGCATTCAAGAAAACATACTGCGCTCGCGTTCACAACATCCTCAAAACACAACTCAATGCCAGAAATAAAATTAAAGCCATTAACACTTTTGCCGTCCCCACACTAACATATTCGTTCGGCATAATTTCATGGACAAACACTGAACTCGAAGCACTACAACGAACAACACGCACGACATTCACGAAACACAACATGCACCACCCCAAGTCCGCTACGGAAAGGATGACTCTTCCCCGCAAGGAGGGAGGCCGAGGACTCATCAATCTCATCACCCTACACGAAAAACAAGTACACACACTTAGGGAACACTTCCACCAAAGAGCACAACACTCCTCACTCCACTCAGCCATTGTCAAGGCTGACACACACTTCACACCCCCGGACCTCGCAAACCCTTCTCTAACACTCACCACTTCCGACACCCACACACAGGAACTGCGTGAATCATGGGCTCGTAAGGAACTCCATGGCAGACATCGCCACGAACTCAGCCAACCTCAGTCGACATGGAAGCGTCGAACAGATGGCTGATGAGTGGTGAGCTGTTTGGGGAGACCGAAGGGTTCATGATCGCGATACAGGACTAAGTCATCCCCACACGCAACTACAAGAAACACATTCTACACGATACAAACACACACGACGACAGATGCAGGAAATGCCACACTACACATGAGACGATCGACCACATAATATCAGGCTGTCCCCTTCTGTCCCAAACAGACTACCTCCACCGACACAATCAGGTAGCGTCGATCGTTCATCAACAGCTAGCACACAAACACTCACTTATTAAGAACACGGTCCCATACTACAAGTACACACCACAAAGCGTACTAGAGTCACCCTCACATAAGCTGTACTGGGACCGTCCCATTCACACAGACAAAACTATACATCACAACAGACCTGACATTACACTTGTTGATAAGGTCAACAAACAGACCTATCTCATCGATATTGCAGTTCCCATCAGCAAGAACTTGCAGAAAACTCACGCTGACAAGATAAGTAAATACACAGACCTAGCACATGAGCTCCAGAAGCAGTGGAGGCAGGACCGAGTACGAGTTATACCCATCATCCTGTCCGCTACTGGTCTGGTGCCTCACACATTGCATCACAGCCTCAGCACACTAGGACTTCATAAAAACATTTATGCACAACTCCAGAAGGCTGTGATACTCAACACAACACGCATAGTTCGGAAATTTATGGACACAAGCACACATCCCTAACTATTCTTCCAACCTTTTTTTTTTTTTTTTTTTTTATACACTTGGCAGTATGTGCTTTGGTCCTTGACCCGCCATATTGTCTTAGCTGGGGAAACCCATGGTTTGAAACTTTTTTCGATATAATAATGTTATAATAACTGACATCATGCTTAATTAACACAAAACTTTGTTAAAATTTAAATTTTAGTAATGAAAAGCTTAATAAACATAAACCTTTGTTTCAATAATAAAAATAACAAACATTCCTGTCATAATGTTTGTTCAAAATACAGAAATTTAGATGCCACAATTATTTTTATTTGTTTTCCATATGCTTTTTTATGTACCCAAAAGCTACTTCACTAACTTTAAGAAACTTTTCACAGTGTATTTTCTCTTTTCCCGTTTTTTCAGTTTGAGTTTGCATTTCATCATGACCATATTATGATCGCTATCTATGTCGGCACCAGGATAGCTTTTATATGACATTACTTGATTTTTATATCTATTTCTTATCAGGATATAATCATTTTGGTATCGGCCACGATCTCCAGGTGCTTTCTACGTAAATCGTCTTCTCTTTGGGTTTTCAAACTGGGTGTTGATAATAATCAGATTATATTGACTGCAAAATTCAACTAGTGTGTTTCTTATGGCGTTTCTATGGCCCAGGCCATATCTGCCGACTTCCGCTCTATCCCTTCCCTCACCAACCACTGAATTCCAATCACCCATCACAATCAAATTGTCCTCACTTTTCACGAGGCCAATCAGTTCATTAATTCCCTGATGTACATTCTCAAACTCATCTTCCCCATGACTGCTAGTTGGAATGTATACTTGTATTATTGTTGTGCTTCGTGGCACCGTGCCCAATCTGACCATTAGCAGTCTATCACTACATCTCACCGAGCCAGTCACTCTCTCACCCATCGCTTTGCTGAGGACAATTGTAGTGCCGTTACTACCTCTTTTATTACCAGAATAGATTATTCTGTAATTTCCACTTCAAATGTCTCCAATATGCTCACCTCGCTCAATCCCATAATATCCACCCGATACATATCCATCTCTCTCTTCGTGTTCTCTAGTTTTCCAGGTTGTAGCAGTTTCCTGAAATTCCAAATCGAAGGATTTCTCTAGTTGACAATCTGGGTGGCCCCTGCCGGGCACGTGAACCGAGTTATAGTGCAATTTGGAGGCATTGGCTTTCTTTATTATTGTTGATATGTTGGGAGTAATAATGAGGTGGTCTCCCTTGTTCTCCCTCATCAACAATATCCTCTATAGGAATATTGATGCCAACTGTTTTGAAGTAGTCAATTCTTCAGCCTACCATCAGCCCATCAGGTCGTTGACCCACCGAATGTGTTCTTCCGTCTGAACAGACAAGATACTGCTGCTGACCCGGCATCTTCACGGTGCGTGATTGGCCCCATGGTTTATTTTACGTCAACTGCCTGCCCGCCTTGGGAGACCCTACCAGGAGAAACTTATAATTCCTCAGACAGTATAGCCAGTTCACCCCCCTACCATGTTGAGGTCCATGCATCCGACTTTTGTATACTAGTAATAATAAAATTTTCTTTGTACTCATTTTACGCATTCTTCTAAAAAATGTTTCAATGATTGTATTTCCGTAAACATTTTTTATCAGTAGGGATTTGCACCCTGCCTAATGATGTCATTTAAATATTAATAAGTGTTTTATTTCACTGCATTGTTTTCATTTGTTTACCTTTTGTTTTGTTTACATACATCTCTATGTGCTTTCTCGGCACTTTATTTTCCCGATCGTCACTAGATGTCATCCGCGTTTTCCTTAACCACGCCTCCTTCCCTTCCACTTATCCACAATACTACGGGGTTTACTTATTCTCTGCCTGCTTCCTGTGCCTTATTTGTCTAACCACCCTTTCAATGCTGATGTTTTCTTCGTAAGATATCATTTCCATCCGATGTCTAATTACTTTTTGGACGCAGCTACTTTTTAAATTGTAAATATTTTTTCATCTTTTAATCAAGTGGGATGGCTTAAATAATTTTTTAAAACAATTTCACTTACGTCAAATATTACACTAAAGTTATATTTTCTGAATTTTTTATGCAGTTTTCTTGAGACTTTGCCATGTACTTATAATCTAGTAAATTTTCCTGTGGATACCCAGGAGTGCAGTTTTCAAATTGTTCCAGGTAATGACTTCGCTAATTAGAAGCCTCCCAATTGATTATATACAGTCGGACCTCTATTTAATGAAGTCGCTAAATCCCGAAAAAAAGTTCGTTATATGGAAAATTCGTTATATAGAGATTCACCTTTTAAAATTACTTTAAACTACATAAAACAGATTTAAAATACATAAACAATAAATATTATTAAAAAAGTAATAATTTTAATGACATGAAGCTTACATTACCACTTACGTATTTAAATTTTACTAATAAAGTCTGTTAATTTTGTCTGAGGTTTTTTTATTTTGAAAAAGTGTTTTTGCTCAAAGTACGTCTCGCATCTTTGCAATGCACTAAAAACCCCTTCAGTATTTTCTTCAAATTGTAATCCGCGTTGGATTGTTTCAAATGATTTTATCATTTCATCATACGAAGGTTTTTTTTTTATTTCTGCATCACGATCATTTCCATTTTGATCATCTTCATCTTCATCGCAATTCATAGCTGTATTTGTTTATTTTTCCACTGTCCAAAATACCCGATTCAGTTAGTGTTTCCGAGGTCTCAACTTCAAAATCAAGTTAAAGATAATCATCAATCAGCACATCATCGTTAATTTCTTCTTTTTCCCTCAGCTGTATGCACATTTCTTTCATTTCCTCTAAGAAAATGTTGATAATAAAAACTTTTCAAGGAGAAAAAAAAATAGACACCAAGAAAAAGTTCGTTAAATATAAAATGCACTTCGCTATTTGGAGGTTATTATACGAAGAAATTAGCAAAATGTTCTTGGTTCCAAAGAAAAGTTCGCAAAATAGAGAAATTCGCAAAATAGAGCTTCGTTAAATAGAGGTCCGACTGTATAAGAAAGTTAAACAACTTAAAATTTCAGGAAATTTTTATAAAAGCATTATTCATTTTATATTTTTTGATGTATCACCTATCAAATTTCATACAAATATATAGTAAAATAGTTTAGTAAATAGAATTGAAATGTTTACATTAGTAGAAATTTGTAAAGGTAAAATATTTTAATTTATTAAACAAAAAAAATTTATTTTACTTTCAATTAGTATACTCTTAAAGTAATAATTCGCATGCTACTAATTTAAGATGAATAATATCATTTATGAAATATAGTTAATGTTTTTATTTCAACTTTCATTTTAAATATTTCGTAAAGAAAAACAGACAATACCTAGGATACAGCAATTTTGTTGATTTATAATGTATGCATGATGAATGATAAAGGATTCATTGAAGTTGAAGATAGCTTTCTCCATCAGGATATTACAGAATTTTTAGAAGGAATATGCAAACAGATTTAGGAAATCTATAAGATGTATTCATTTAATATTTATTGTAGATTTCCTAAATCAATATGTTTTAAGTCAAGACTTAAACAAAATCAGTCAGTTATTTTCTTAAGATGAAAATTTTTAATGATATTGCATCACGTTCTTTACAGACGTAAATGGTTTTGAAATCAGATTTAAACTGAGACTTGGCTCAATTGCTGTTCATATTAACTTTATTTATATTTGGTCAATTTGAGGTCTCCTGTATGAACGATTCAATTAATTGCTTTAATTTCATACTTTCTTTAAAGACCAATTGTTACCTTCAAAGTACCAATAACTGCAGAATTGTTTTCATATTTATACGTTTCCAGTTGTAATGGAATAATGTTTTATATTCTGTCATTCTGCTTTTGATATCATTTTATTTGATTGTGATAAAAGTTTGTTATCAATTAGCTTTATTATTATCATTATTATATTGTTGAATTCAAATACTGAAGTTGAATGAGATGTCGAATACATATCATGATTCTATTGTTCTTATCGTCGACAGAATTGATATTTTTTTATCAAAGTGATAATGTAATGAATGTTTCTTCAATAAGTTCTGTGAAAATGGAAGTAAATAACGAGGATATATCGAAAGAAAAGTATTTAACTCTATTCCGATCAATATTGTTGGATTTAATTTTTTGGGTAACTTGTAAATTGTTGACAACCACATAACTAGACGCTACATGAATAGTACGTAAAATCTTTTGTATTGATATATCAAGCACCGAAAGACCGATAGAGTATAGTCAATTATCGGTCGTAGTTTGAGTAACCCTAAATGCTTTTTATCTTTGTGAATCTTGGGTTGTACCTTCAGCTGGCAGATGCTCATATCGACCTCATTACCTGCACTCATGAAACGCTGGTCAATCATCTTATTTATATACCATATCCTAATAAATGTTTTTGATTATAAGCACCCTGGACAAAAAATTATGGAATATGCAGAAAACGCGGTGTAAGTACAACGATGAGAACAATCTTGCAGATAGTGATAAGTAATATATTGGATAATAACTGGTAATGTCTAAGATGTTTGTACATCCAAAAGTGTTTTCCAGCTTGAACTATGGGTCTTAAACGTAATATGATTGAGTGGCAAAACGGAGCCATTGGCTTTGGCCGAAAGCACGACCATAGCCTAGAAGAGGTGGCGGCGTTTGTTGGAGTATCCACGTCCACAATGAGCAGTATCCATTTACAGTGGTAGAAGTGTGGACAAAATCAATCTCAGCGGAGGTGGCAGAATGTCGACCACCACAGACGGGGCGTTTAGCAATCACTAATCGTTTCAAATACCTCAGGAACGGCTTCAACAGTATAATTATCCAGTCAACCGATATCAGGGCGCAAACTTCGGCGCGAACTGCATTGGTTACGAATTTTCAGTCGTGTTACTTGGATAAGTCCCAGGTTAACAAACATTCAAAAGAAAAATCGTCTGACATGGGCCAAACAGCATCGTAACTGGACCATTGAACAGCGGCGACACGTAATATGTTCAGATGATTTCAGGTTGTGCTCACATTCCAATGATGGCCGTTCCGAATCATGAGGAGCTTACAAACCAGAATGGGTACAAAGGGCTGTACAGAAAGGAGAAGGACTCGTCATGTTTTGGGTTTGTTCTAATGCTGGAGCTGGACCCTTAGTCAAGTTAGTCCACCGCTTTCATGCGATTGGATATGTGCCGTTGTTGGATAATGGGGTGTTGCCCTAAGTCCAGTTCTTAAGGAGGACACTAGCATCGTGGATCCACAGTTTCAACACGATAATTGCACTGTCCATCGCGCTTGAATTGTGCAGGATTAGTTTGAAGAGCCTCAGACCGGCGTTCCACATCTCACTTGACCCGCTAATTCGCCGGATTGCAATGCTTTATAGAAAATCTGGGACATGTTGGAACGGGCGGTGAAGAAGAAAAGCGAACAACCTCCGAGTTAGTTTGCTCTGTGAATCTGATCTGGAGTTACGCCTGGAAACTCCACACTGTCATTAAAGCTGGTGGTGATATCACTCCTTATTAAAGACTAAGGTGGATATTCCATAATTTTTTTATGGGCTGCTTACTTTCAGTAGATGACTTAACTGCTTTTTTTGTCTTATATAATCTACCATCATAAACTAAGTAACTTGGTTTTTTGGTATTGTAAGCATTAGGGTAGAAAAACTGGTACAGAGTAAATTCTTGTGGTAAACGAGATGAGAAAGATCTCCAGCTCGCTGGATTCAGGGGAAGGTAGGGTAAGATGACGAGCCTAAGCTTCAGATTTTTTCCCTCGGCTTAGTAAGTGGTTTAAAAACCTGAAATTTGAAAGGACACTTCTTTGAACCTTTATGAAACGCTGTTTTGCCCTCTCGAATTATGAGAAATATCTTATATAAAAAAAAGAGTAATTTTCGTCATCTTACCCTACCTATGGAGTAAGATGACGAAGGGGGGGGGGGGGTTAAATGACGAACAGATAAACGTAACCTATATTACGATATAACTGCTTTATTTTAAAAATATAGAGAAACAATTACACTTAGTACAACACAAATTGAGAAGAACATTAATCGGGCAATACACTTTATACACAAAAATCACATTTCCAGGGTGAGTCTTTTGCTTCATTAGCATTCCAGCCGGAACATGCAGCATGTGCCCAAGATTTGCACCTGAAGCACTGGTACCATAATTCATCCTTTCCATGCTCTCCGCAAAGAATGCAGTATTCTGCATCTTCGTCCAATATTGTGGCAATAGCATCATCGTCGTCCTCCCTATAAGGAATCTCTTGCGATGACTCATCAGATGACGAGTCATCCAGTTGACGCTTTTTAGTTTTCTTTATGCCTATTTTTTGAGTTTTAGAACACTTGGCTTTCGTTGACGCTAATGTTTTAGTTTTTCTTTTCAATCTTTCCTGCCTTTTGAGTTCTAGCAATTCTTTTTCTTTCTTCTTTTTTGCAAGAGCTTGTTCACAGGACTTCCAGAAATGTGGAAAGAAGGCAGTTTCTTCCTTGGTTTCCTGATTGTTTTCTTGCTGGCCATCGGAAGTGAAGGAAGAGCTGAGCAAGTGGGGAGCTGCGGATGAAGTGTCGAGGAAGTTGATGGCTGTTGAGGAAATGGCAGGCTCTGGAGGTAGGGTTGCCGACATGGTGGGATCTGGAGGAAGGGCTGCAAAAATTGGCTGCTGACCAATGACAGGAGCATCCTGTTGGTTGTTTTCAACAACATAAGTGGTGGATGAGGCTTGAAAATCCTCATCTGTAAAAATGTTGCTGTCTAGAGGCCCAGTGCCAGTAGCTCTGAACCCGTTCACAGCAGTCTGGAGAGTACTCACTCTAAGGTAAGCTTTTTCAAATATTCCGGCTACCTCTCGGATTGTAATGACGGCTCCTGGGTTAGACACCAAATAATCGTCGCAGCCTTTACTATAGGCAGTCTTCAGCGGGCCATAGAAAGCCACATCGAGCGGCTGCAACCTGTGACTTGTATGCGCTGGAAATCCTAGTAGGCATATCCCATTATTCCTACAAAAGTCAATGGACTCCAGGGTGACATGTGATGCGTGATTGTCCATTATAATTAGGACTGGATTTTCTTTGCTTGGGTGAGCATAACTGGCAAAGTGTTGTAAGAACTTCAGAAAGTTTTGAGCAGTCATCCTTTCTGATTCATCCTTTGGTGCCTGGGGGTGCTCTATTTAAAAAAGCAGGATTCATCCTTACCCTGGGAAAGACGAGAAAAGGTGAAATGTAAGTCCCAGTGGCACTCATGCCGCATAAAGCCGTGACTGTTACTCCTCGTTCAGCAGAGGAAACTTTAATCACACGGGCCGAAACCAATGGGTGAGATCACTTTAGGAGCTTTCGTTGGTACTGTAGAAAACCCCGTTTCATCGACGTTGTAGATATTCTGGGTTTTGAACAAATACTTTAATCTAAGTTCTTTAAGTGTTTCAAAAAAATTCCCTACATTAACTCGATTGAAGGCCATGGCGTCGAGCTACCGATGTTGCCTCTTGCTTTCTCAGAGATAGTTAGCAAATGTTTTGAAACTTTCTTATGAAGTCTTTTCCAGCGGCTTTCTTTTCTTTATTGAACCGATGAATCAATCCTAGTTTTTCTACGTACGAAAAACACATTAAAAAACTGTTTAGGCTAATAAAGTAGGCTACTTACGACTTCCCCGCTGCAGCCACATCTTTGTTTCAAATATCTCCGTAGTGTTGACTCTGGCACATTATGTTTCTTAGCTGCAGCATTTACAATTGAAGTTTCATCTTGTACTTCAGCAATAGCTGCATTCATTGCCTCCTTATCCCACTTTCCCCTGTTAGTTTTCCTTTTATAAATTCGTGGCATGTTGTTTATAATACCTAAAACATTCATAGATAAACAGTCATACATGAGCATGTAAAAGAAAAAAAAATAACTCCAACTAAAATTCAGTTTCAAAACCAATTTTTAAAATAGGATAAAAGGACAATTTTTAAATAGGATAGGATAAATAATAAGATAGATACTCGCAAACATGTCGGGTAAGATGACAAACTAAGCAAACTTCTCGTCATCTTACCCGCCATGCTATTCGTCATCTTACCCCACCACGCCATTTTTGTTTGGAAATTAATTATCATTTCCGTGGCTTATCGTAAACAACCTATGCTCCAAATGGTTTTTTACATTACGAGTTGCATTTTGAGAATATTTTATAAAAGAGCTAAACAACTTACCGTCGTCGAGTTGTTACGCAATTTCTGTCGCAGTGCAATCCAACAATTACATACGCAAGGCCAACAAAGACATCATGGTCACTACTGTTCGGAAAAAAATCTGGCCCGCAATCCCTTGCGGTGACCTTAGTTACTAATCAACTGGGTCTCCGGAAGTGGTTAGACAGGTGCTGCTATCTATGAATGCATTGGAGAAATACCGAGTTCCTCATCTTATCGGCTTCGTCATCTTACCCGACTTTCCCCTACTTAGTGGATTTTCAAAAATCTCAATTTAGAAGAAACTACATGGTCAGCTGAAAATAGAGATCGGAAACCTGCTACATTATGAACATCATTACGCACTTTGGAATCTTATCAAAATACATAATCGTTACACTTTGCTAATGATTATTTTCAATTATTGATTGATTAGTCAGTATTCAGTTCCGCAAAGACAACTAAATGTCGAAAGTTTATCTACGATTGATTCTAAAATTTAAGGAATTTAAAAAGCAACACCAATCACATGAAGCTTTTCTTCATATTTCTTTCGACTCTAATTTGAGATAGACGAAATGAAATAATAGAAGCCCAAATTAAAAAATTATGATTTTTCAATGATTAAAGCAGTGACGAAAACACAGATCTTGAGATTCCAAATATTAGCATTTGCAACCTACGACCTCTTACCTATGGTAACAGAATTATAAATAACGCAAAGGATATGGCTGATGTCCTATGTAAATACTATGCTAATTTTAGCCGCACGCGATGTAATAGATCTATAGCTAGGACTTTGAATAAACGATCAGATCCATTATGCCATGATCAACAGAATCATGAACTCCTTGACCTTGATTTTACCTTAGCTGAATTATATTCTGCTCTTTCGTTGACTAAAACTAGAAAGGCAGCAGGAGTGGATGGAATATTACCAGAGTTCCTAAGAAATCTTGGAAATGATGCAAAGAAAATTCTGCTCTCGACGATTAATCTCACATGGAGGAAACACGTTCCTCAACAGTGGAGGAAGGCCGAAATTATTCCAATCCTTAAGACGGCAAAACCTGCAAACCTCGTTGATAGTTATAGACCAATTTCCTTTACTAGTTCATGCTGCAAAGTTGCAGAGAAGATGGTAATTAGACGCCTTAACCTCTTTGTTGAATCCCGAGGTATCCTTGACCATGCCCAGGCTGGCTTTAGGAATCATAGAGGCACTATGGACCATGTTATGAATTTTTCCCAACATGTAAAAGATGGTTTTCATAGGAAGATGTCGACACTGGCAGTCATGGTCGATTTCAAGGCCGCTTATGACACAGTGTGGCGACCCATGCTTTTACATAAGATGGGCCAATACGGGATTTCCGGTAACATTTTTAACTGGATTAAGTCTTTTCTCTCCCACAGAGAAATCCGCGTTAATTTTGCAAATAGCACTTCGAATTTTCATATTCAGAGACAAGGCCTCGCACAAGGAGCAGTTATCTCTTGCATGCTTTTTAATTTAATGATAAATGATGTCATTGAAACTATGCGTACCATTCTGCTTTTTGCTGACGATCTTCTTATATGGCTAACTAGTAGTGATTTTAATGCTTTGGAGAAATGTATGAACGAAGCTCTGCTAAAACTTCAGCAGTGGGCTGATTATAATGCCATGACTGTTAGTACTTCAAAAACAACCTTTCAGTTGTTCACACTCTCTACCAAACCTTCACGGATAAATTTAATCTTCAATAATACAGCCCTAGTGAGTAGCGATATCTCCCGTTATCTAGGAGTTTCATTAGATCGACGTCTGTCTTGGAAACCCCATATTCAGTATTGTGCTGAGAAAGCTTTAAAAAGAACAAGAATCCTTAAAAGATTGACAGCTACAACTTGGGGAGCAAATCAAGATGTACTTGGAATTACGTATATTAGACCGATTCTTGAGTTTGGAAGTGAAGTTACTATTACAGCTAGCAAATGTACTACTGATATACTTAATCGTGTATAAAATATTGCCTTAAGGACGATAACTGGGGCAGCAAAATCCACCCCAATTGCTGCAATGGAGGCTCAGTCACAAATTGTACCATTGGAGGTACATAGAGAAGGATCGGCATTGTGTTTTTGGGAACGCACTAGACGTATTAATAAATACTGGGAAGGTTATCTTAGAGCTCCTGACCGCCTTAAGACTCAACAAACTCCCATATCCTGTTATGTTATATCTATGTTAAGTATGGCATTACCCCAGGAGAACCAGCCCCTTTGTGTGCTTACGGGGATTACTTCCATCCTTTACCTGAAGCAGATTATAGCTTAATAAACCATACCTTATCCAAACATGTGTTGTTGGAACCAGAATTAAGAAATGCAGCCCTTCATACGATCAATGAGAAATACCCTAGACCCGATTGGTTAGTATTTATACGGATGGCTCCTCCATACCAGGAACCGGTGAAACAGGTGCTGCTTATTATTGCCATGATTTTCAGGGCTTCTTCGCTGTGGGAGCCCCACTTAGCAACTATGATGGAGAGGTAGCTACTATATATGCTGCTATAGCTAAACTCGAGAGCTGTGGTACTCCCTCGAAGGTGGTTCTTCTGGTTGATTCCCAGGCAGCCATCCGAAATCTTTCTAGTAATTCCCAAACGGATTGTGCAAGAACTATTGACTGTAGGAAAAAAATTGAACTTTCTTCTAGGTCTAGGGTGGAAAATTAAATTCCAATGGATCCCGAGCCATGTTGATATTAGCGGTAATGATATAACTGACAAATTGGCAAAACAGGGGACAACCCTTCCTCAACCTAGACTTCCGATTACCCTCCACTCTGCTAGATCTCAAATAAAAGTTGCACTACAGAGATGGAATTGTCAAAGACTTAGGAGGATATCTTTGGGTAAACAATGGGAAAGCCTCGTTACCGAAGGTCCCCTTGATCACAACCTTCCGAGGGCGGTAAGTGTGGCGATCTTCCGGATGAGAACGGGACATGATTATCTTGCTGCACATCTCCATCGGATTCGTGTCCTATCGTCACCAGAGTGTCTGTTGTGTGGCTATGAAATTATGAATGCTGAACATCTGCAAACATGCCCTGCTCTGGTTCATAACCAAAATTATTGCAATAATCTTTTTAAAGAGGCCCATCTTTACTGGTCAGCGCATCACCAAATGGCTCAAGGGTGGGCGTTGGCTAAGAAGAAGAAGAACCATTATTATCTGATATAAAAAGTTTTTATTTTAATTTCTTTATTCACAACTGAAGTTATAAAGTAACCTTAAGAAATACTAAAGTATGTCATTTTTTTTTTAAAAAAAGGAAATGGTATATAAATAAAATTTACTATGTTGTGTAATAAACTTATAAAGTTTACTATTAATTTGTTACAATTTGGAGGTTTCAAAAAGAATGGGAAAGTTTTAGTAAATTCCGAACTGATTTTTTTTTACATTTCTGTAATTTCCAGTGTTTCCTACAGAGTTATGGCTTGAAGACTCGTACCATGAGTTAAAAGATAAAATCAATCCGTCTGATCTAAATATTGTATATTTAGAAGTTTCAGATTGTCATGACGGGAACATATCATCAACACAAGGTAAGAATGAATTTAGGATACGGTTACATTTTCTCCATATTCTAGAAGTCATTTCTATCTTCGACTGCAAAATTTTTGTAAATTATTTATCAAAATTTATTTAGTTTTGCTTTATCGATATTGTCTTCATAAAAGTTCTTGGCTTTTCTTTTCCTAACTCATCACCCAATTCACAATCACAACTTTTTAAAAATCCTTAGACACTATGCTTTTTACATGTTCGCGATTTTAGAATTCTTCAAGGAAGTAATAATTTTAAGGTGACTTGTGCATTGCAAAGTAGTTTTTAACACAGTAGTTTCTTAACACTGTCCCCTCCTTTTAATTCTGATCGTCCTAATGAGAAACTCCTGGTTCATCCCCGTGATAAGCTATGAGCAAGTTCATATTAGCAATTATCTTTTTCAACTTATGATGACACCATGTCATTTATGTGGGAAATAACCGTAGGTAGATTTTCCTAATTGGATGCCAACTTCGGACATTGTCTCTTCTTCTGCGATGGACTCTACAGCTAAACCCGGTTATGTTTTCGAAACCCTTTGATGTAGCTCTCTGGTCCTAATGCACTTTCATGCTGCCACAGGCCAGTTTGATCAGATTCCTCACAAAGTTCTGAATGTCTAACAGCGTCCTCCTGTTTCGAATTTCTTCCTCTTACCTTTCGGGGCTTCACATCTGGACACCCAACAACAAATAAGAAGACAGACGAAGTTCTCTTCAGAAGATTACATTGACAGGTGTTTGATCTGTAATTTCATTTATTGCTGTGGTGACGTAGGCATGCATGCATGAATCCATGAGAAACAGAGAAAGATATTTGTCTTATTCCCGCTGATGATATTCAACGACTTTAGAGAGCTCCTCTTCCATGGTTTCATTAGGTCACCAGACTTCTTTGTTTTCCAGATCTTCAATACATGAGCCACTAGAAAGATGGTTGCCTAAATATTTATGCCTTGATTTAAATAAAACTCTAGCGAGACATCATAATCTGTTAACTAGGTTATTGCTACTGTCGTATTCTTTTAATTGGGAACTGTGTGCGCTCCTGGCTATTTCCTGAAGGAGTCACTGGCAAATAGGATGTATTTGTTGCTGTTCTCCGTGACAGAAAACGGTTCGTCGACATCGAAGAGTACTCTTTCATTGTGATGTTGGTTGTTGGCTAACATCAAATTGACGGAAATAAAAATAGAAATTTGAATACATTATTTTAATGTCGGACTCCCTCGGTCTGTCACTAAGACTTCTCATCCAGTGGCGCCCTCTGTTAGTCAATTATACAATCACAACAGGGCCATTCCAATATTACATCTCCTTTTTTTTAATTACATAATATTTTTTTTTAAATTACATTCTGTACAAAACATTATATCCATTAATTACATATCTTATTTCTATAATAATCAGTACACAGTCCTTCAGTCCTTTATTTTCTTCTTTCTTTTTTTTTTTTTTTTTTTTTAGGATTTTTATCTTCTTTCTGAAAATACATAAAAAATTTAAAACATTTAAAACACTGTGAATGTTTGGCTATTATTTATCATCAAATCAGGCTTATCACCCTGGTGACAAACAAGATATTTGGTTTTTCATCTTTGTGACATAATTCAGGCTTTTCACCTTTGTGAATTTTAGGCTTTTCATCTTTGTGAATTTTAGGCTTTTCACCTTTGTGAAATGCTTGAGGCTTTGGTGGATAAGAGAATACACCCTTTGGTTGTGGCATTATAACTGGTTCATGTGTATTGTTTTTAAATGAAAACACACTCTTCCATACATGACATTAGTATTTAAATATTTTTTAAAATACTAATAAGGGAGACAAATTTTCAGGAAATATACATATTCCTTTTTTCAAATCAATAATATAAAAAATGTCACAAACAGATTAAGAATAAGGTTGGCAGCAATTGATTAAAAACATGAACTATCAACAAAATTAATTGTTGTTACAATTTGCTTAAACATCTCAAAACGATTTAAGAATAAAAAAGTGACTATTAACTAATTTTATTGTTGTTACAAAAAGCATAACAATAAAATAAATAAAACCATGGTGATATAACACCAACAACAAATTTAATTGTTGTTTATAATTATGACTTATTAATTGTTATCCATAATTTTCCCATAATAAGTCATCATTGTAAACAACAATTAAATTTGTTATTATTAATATTATCCATGTTGTATGTGTAAATATTAATATGAAGGACCAAACACACAAAGACAAAATAGATATAAATAA
>JAFIDM010000001.1:27327601-27347479 GCA_023159025.1 Thereuonema tuberculata
TTTATTCTTAAATCGTTTTGAGATGTTTAAGCAAATTGTAACAACAAATAATTTTGTTGATAGTTCATGTTTTTAATCAATTGCTGCCAAGCTTATTCTTCATCTGTTTGTGACATTTTTATATTCATCCATCCATAGTTTTCTGTCCGGAGACAGGTCCAGTTCTATGGAGGTCACATGGATCTCCCAGAAACACCTGAGGAAAGATACTGGGGATGGTTTCCCGTTGCCTACCCCCAGGACTCCATTACGGAATGACGTCAGACCGAAGAGAAAGTGAAGAAGAGGCTTACAACACAGGAAAGGAAATTGAAACATCCAAGCCACTGCCGGGATTCAAACCCAGGTATTGGCGGACAGGCCACAACGGCAGACGGCCGCCGAGACCGCGCGGCCACGCCAGCACGGCTTATTTTTATATTATTGACTTGAAAAAAGGAATATGTATATTTCCTGAAAATTTATCTCCCTTATTAGTATTTTAATAAATATTTAAATACTAATGTCATGTATGGAAGAGTGTGTTTTTATCTAATATTTTAGATATGGAAAGGAAGAAGATTGTTGAAGAATTTGGTTTGTATTGTTTTTATGCAATCTTTTGCAAATACTACACGAATGAATATAATGTTTTATGGCTCTTTTTAATCCTAACCAAGATACTGTCTCTCGAGCTCTCTTATTTGACGCAGTAATACCCAAATGTCCAAGATGGACATTCTTCAAAATTTTTGGGACGTAATACCTTTGGTATTATTACCCTTTCATTCTTAAATAATAAACCATCAAATTCGGAAAGATCTTCACGACATATCCAATATTTTCTCAGGAGACGTGTAAGTTTGTTGTTACCTCAGGCCATCCATTTTTAATGGTATTCTGAAGCATACATAGCTCTTGATCTTTTGATGTTTCTTGTTTTAACTCTTGTAAGACATGATATAAATTCTTTACATATCCTAAACCTCTAAATATTTCTGGATTAATGTCTGTTTCTACACTACAGGTTTCAATACGTTGTATTAGCTTTAACTTGATACACGTATCTTTACCTAAAATTGGGGTTACTTCTGCATCCATGACCATGAATTTCAGTTCATAATCTAAGTGTTTTACTTTACATCTAAAGCTAACTTCTCCTAATACTGCTATTGTATCTTTTGTAAAAGCAATCAGCCTTTTGACCTTTGAGTCTTTAACCTTAGCACCAAGTCTTTTTACTAATGATAGAGAAATGACATTGTATTGAGCTCCTGAATCTAATTTAAATTTTACAGCGTTTGATCCTTTCATTATACTTTCAAAGCAGTCATCTTTACTTTCACTAGTTGTGTATTCGCTGATAAACAACGATTGTTTAGAGTCATCTTCATAATCGATGATTTGATTAACTGTATTTTCTTTCAAAGTTTTAATATCTTTACGGGTTTTGCACATTTTGGCAAAATGTCCTTTCTCTTTTACACCTGTTGCATTGTCTTCCGAACGCTGGACAGTTCTTTCTATCATGGCATGTTCCACATCTCTTACAAATCACGGAATTTAAATAAGGCTTATTTTGGTAACTTTTAATACTTTGTTTAAATTTAGTATTATCAACGGCATTAACTGAAGGTATTACATTCTCTTTATTTTCTTGTGATTCCCTAATCTGCTCACTAGCCTGTTCACTTGTTTGATAAATAATTATAGCTTTTTCTAATGTTAGTTGAGGTTCAGCTAAAATTTCTCCCTAACCTTGTCAGATAGAACTCCATAAACTACTTGTCCCTAAGTAAACTGCTTTCTAAATTATCAAAATTACAATGCTTTATTTCTGTTCGCGCCTTGGTTAAAAATGTATAAAATTTCTCTCCTACCTTTTGTTTCATCCTGAAAAACTTGAACTTAACGTACGATTCATTCTGGCTTGGGTTGAAATGTTTATCAAATCTTTGTTTGATTAACTCTACATCCTTCGATTGCTCTTCGACAATCTATATTACAGCAGCTTCAGGCCCAATCGTCGTCATGAACGTAGCAGCTTGGATTAATGGAGGCTTCTTTTCAAGTTGTGTTGCAATCAACCACCATTCATACTGCTGAGACCAACGCTTCCAATCATTTTTCATATCTTCGGTTTTGATCAGTAATGGACCGGGAGCTCTTAGACCCTGGATTCCATTCTGTTCTCCTTGAACCGCCATCTTGAAATTCGATCGGTAACAGCCTTCACTGGAACGAAGTTATTCTCTGGTAGGAATTTTTTTTATTTTGTCAATACTGGATTCGTTTGATCAATTCACCATCGATAAATCAGATCCTACTTCTGACACCATGTGATGTTGGTTGTTGGCTAACATCAAATTGACGGAAATAAAAATTGAAATTTGAATACATGTTATTTTAATGTCGGACTCTAGGTCTGTCACTAAGACTTCTCATCCCGTGGTGCCCTCTGTTAGTCAATTATACAATCATAACAGGGCCATTCCAATATTACATTCAATGAGGCTCTGATTTTCAACTGCTTCATCTTCCTTCTGGGTCGAGTTGTGAGACCCTTGAAAGCAAGTAAAATGCAAGTTCTGAATGTCTAACAGCATGTTTCGAATTTCGTCCGCATAGTCTCTAACCTCTCGGGGCTCCACATCTGGACACCAAACAACAAATCAGATGACAGACGAAGTTCTCTTCAGAAGATTATAATAGCGGGTGTCTGATCCATAGTGTCATTTATTGCGTGGTGTCGTATTGCATGCATGAGAAACAGAAAGATGTTTGTCCTATTTCCACTGATGCTATTCAAGGACTTTTGAGAGCTCCTCTTCCAAGGTTTCATTAGGTCAGCAGACTGCTTTGTTTTCCAGGTCTTCAATAGATGAGACATTAGAAAGACGGTTATTAAAGATTTATACTAGCTAGAGAGGGACATCATAATCGGTTAGCTAGGTTATCGCTACTATTCTTTTAATTGGAAATGGCGTACGCTTCTGGACATTTCCTGAAGGAGTCACTGCCAAACAGAATGTATTTGTTGCTGTCCTCCGTGACAGAAAATGGTTCGTCAAAATCGAAGACTGCCCTTTCATTGAAGCTCTAATATTGAACTCCTTCATCTGCCTTCTGGGTCGAGTAGTGAGACCCTTGCAAGCAAGTAAAATGTGTAAAATATTCAACGTTTTATTAATAAAGTAAGCACAAGATTAACGAGAGAGTTATGCAGTTCTCTCAGCATATCGTTTATCCTTGTGGTTAGATCTATAACTTGCATGACGACTCTATATAATTTAAATTTATCCACAATATGCAGCAGGTGTTTTTGTACCTCGTAGGAATATATTTTGATCAAGGATGCCTCTCTGAGAATTTCTCTATCCAATGCAAAATTGATTCTATATCCGGATTCTTTTGCTTCTCTTTCCTTAGTCGACCCGAAGTCCATTCGTGATCTTTTCAGAGAGCAGTATTACAGTTACTAAAGTAGTGCTTGGAATGTCATTCCTTCCGATAGGTTCAATTTTTGAGACAAACACACTCCGATGCCTTCTGCGAAATCATATCACAAGTCATCTAAGACGTCCCTATTCATAATCTCCTTAATACCATCATCATCTTAGCAAATCACAATCTTCTTAACAGGCTCGCATTTATATAAAATAAGCCTTTGTTGGAAGCAAATAGAATTTTTGCTACATGCAGGGGATATGCCACGATCGAACCTTATTAAGAGTAGTCGTAATCAGGAGGTTAAGTTTCTGATTGGGTTCGTGAGCCAGTCATGTTAACTGAATGTCGAATTCAGGATGTTCTTCTGCTTTAGCCGCAATAATCATTTCGATTTTTCCTTAAACCATTACTTAATCGCAGACGATCATTTGACTTTCCAATGTATGTGCTTTCAATGTAAGTGCTTTCCTTCCAGATTCAGCCCGTGTTTTATTGAATCCAAACCCAAAATGAATTTGTTCTCTAGTTTCGCTATCAAAAATACTATACGGGCTTGCTTTTTTCTCTAACTATCAAGTTGAATTTCCACTCGGGATTTCCACTGCCTACTATTGGTGCAATTTCTCCAGTGACAATTGTCAAGCAAATCCTCTTAATTTGTTGTTTAATGTCTTGCTATTGGAAGAAATCATTTCTTAATAACGAGACAACCGCAACGAGTATCAACCTTCACATCCTTATCGTTGATAACGAGCTGAGGACTCCATTAGTTGAAGAGTGAGATGCAGTCCTCCGAAGTTTGCTTGATACTCTAATGTGCAGTACGCCAGCACGTTGCATTGCTTGCGTAGCTGTGCAGGGGGAACCCTACAGCCTCCTAAACGTTCTATATGCCTTCCACAAACACCTGGATAGTACTCCACTTGCTTCTATTTCAAAGACGTCTCGGACATTTTTATTTCTTATGTCACATGCAGTGCTGCCACCTTTACTTCTTGTGTAGGGATGATATTGGGAAGACTTTCTGCACCTCCCTACCAAGTTTGGTCTCGACCTGACAATCAGAACAGTTCATTTCACAAAAACCCTTAATTTAAGGACATTAATGTATTAATCTCAGCTGAATATTTTAGTCATAATGTTGTCGATCAGATTCACCTCGTTGTCTGTCTCTACTTTCCGTCTTCAAACCATCTTTTATTCCTATCTTTGATAACTTAATTTGTCGATTCTTCACCAAGTCTTTTTCTTCTGTTTCACAAACTTTTTTTGCTAAGGATATGAATTAATCCTTTTGGCCTAAAAACCCATTTCAGTCTTCTCTCTAAATTTCGTTTTTATATTTTTCTATTAATTTATATTTAATTTCTAAAAGTTTTAATTAATCATTATTTAAATTCTTCGTCAACTGTATTTTTTTGAAACTTTATAAATGCATTTTATATTTCAGCTTTTTTTATTATCAATTTCATTTATTGTTTTCTGCAATAACTTTCATTACTAATTTCCATTCAGTTCATTGCAATTTAATATTTGATATTAAACATATATTGTTATTAAAATAATTAATAAACTGAGAAATAATAATGATAGTAATTAGAAAATTATTTAGTAAAATTAAAGCAATTTCAGTGAAGGTTAAATTTGCTTTAAGAACGTAATTTAGATGGTTTGTATGTGTTGTTTTTTTGTGTTTTAAATAAAAGTCAGCAGAGCGTTTTGTATTTCATTTGATCATATGTTTAAAACTTAACCTACTTACATGGTCGTCGACATCTTGGATGCTTACAATAATCAGTCACACCGGAAATCCGGATTCAATCGTCATCTGCGCACACATGCGCACTAATGGTATTTTGTCTATCCCAACACCCCCCCCCCCCCCTTAGAAAGACATTAGTTAAATTAAAACTTTAATTTAAACAGTCCATAGTTTAAATAGTTCATGAGGGTATCACTGACAGTCCAATACACTGGATGCACTTCACATGCTTTGGAGTAAACAGTCCTTTTGTCATTACATCTGCAGGCATTTCTTCTGTTTGTAAATACTTTACAGTCACTTGTTTATTTTGCACTGCTTCACGGATGAAATGATATCTGATATCAATGTGCTTGGTTCGGTTATGAAAAACTGGGTTTTCAGTCATGTATCTGGCACCGGAATTGTCGTTGAACAGTATGGTTGGTTTTTCAAAGTTTCCTATAATTTCTGCTATAAATTTCCTGAGATATACAGCTTCTTTTGCAGATTCCGTTATTGCCATATACTCTGCTTCTGCACTTGATAACGCGACTGTTCGCTGTTTTCTAGCTTCCCATCCTATGGCTGCGTTGGCCAGTTTGAAGATATAACCAGTATATGATCTTCGGTCGATAGTATTTCCACCCCAATCAGCATCTACAAAACCGATCAATTCTTCCTTGGTTTTTGTAAATGTCAAACCGCAGTTTTCTGTCCCTTTTAAGTAGCGTAAAACTCTTTTTCCCGCTTTCCAATGTTCTTGGTTGTTGTCAGTGTTGAATTGACTTAAGATGCTTACAGCATAAGAGATATCAGGACGTGTGGATGTGGCTAAATACATTAATGAACCGATAAGATTCTGGTAAGGAATTTTCTTCATTTCCTTTTCTTCTTCTTCTGTTTTTGGCTTCGCATTTTTCGCCAACTTGGTATTTGGATCAAGGGGTGTCGAAATTAGTTTGCAATTTTCCATTCCGAAACGTTTTAATATATCTTGAATATATTTACTTTGATTCATTGTAATCTGCTTCTTCTGCATATCCTGCTTTAATTGTATTCCCAAACAATAATGCATTGGTCCTAAGTCTTTCATTTCAAATGACTTTGCCAAATTCTTCTTAACTGTTTGTAGGGTTTTGACATTGCTTGAAGCGATCAATAAATCATCAACATAAACTGCAATTATTGTAGTTTCTTCATTCCGTTTCTTTATGAAAACACAGGGCTCTGCATTTAATGGTTTAAACTTGTGGGATTTATATAAGAATAATTGTCACTGAGGTTCCACACAATAAATTTCTAAACGGCATTTAATTGATTTACTTGCCCGTACTAGTTTAGCAGAGTATATTCAGTCTTTAAGAGTAAGGAGAAAATGAAAAGCAAAACTGATATAAACTTAACTTGTTTTATGAGCATTAAACAATTACAAAATGTGAAACGGTTGTTTCAAATATTCTAAGATTCTATCAAGTGGATTTCAATCAATCAAAGTTCTTTACTTTAAAACTTAAAGTTCCTTTAAATCTTCTTAACTTTAACTTTTAAATAACAACATGGATAAATGGTTTCTCATCATATGTGATATTAACTAAAGTTTATCTTAATGTATAAACTCATTAATACATTGAACTCTCTTATATCTCATATGTCTCTGAACTTGTATTAAATGGCTTTCAATAATGTTCACCGTATGTGCTATAACAGCATTGAATAATATGAATGTTTAAGTTAACTTGATTTCTCCGATCCTATCTTGACTAAACATTCTAGTAATATATATTCTTTACCAAACACTTTAGACAGTTTCTCATCATAACTTGAATACTTCAATCGAATAATCTTTGATATCGTCGAAATAATCTTTAAAATAAAACTCTTGCTAATAATCTCAAATGTTCCTGTATAAATACTTAAATCATTTCAGATCAACAGTTCTTTAACTTTAGTTGAATCTATCGTACATTTGTATTAAGTCGAATTCCCTTGACTTTAATCAATCCTAGCAATCATGGTTTTACTTGAAATTAATAACTTTATTATTTCTGTAATCCACGAACAAATATTAATCTGTTGGTAATGTTTAATCTTTAAAGTTCATTAATATTTATTCCGCTTTGTCCTAAAACTTCATTTCGTGTGTTCGAAATTCTAACGTTGTCTCTTTTCCAAATTCTCGATGGGTGAAGTAAAATAGAAATTCTACTTACAGTTCAGCGACGATACATTAATTTCCCGTCAGTCCCTGTTAAAGGTGAAGATAATACTTAGGCTAAGTTCCACTTGGTCTGCCAGTCTTCATTTGCGGGATTCCATCTTTTGGGCCTAACCGTTTATTAAGAATTAATTTATCTCTACTATTAATTCTTACTTATTTAATGCTGAAGGCCGTCTGCCTTTAATTGAACACAATATGAGTTTTAAAATCAAATCTAATCTGTAGCACAATCGGATAGGAACTCATCCGATTCCTATTTTAAAACCTTAGCCTCATTGCTATTTGGTCTTTCATCGTCACGCCATTTTTTACGATCTTCTACTGTTAACCATTAACAATTGAACGTCCGCGTTCATGCTGTGTTCAACACATCCATTGTGTTCTCACGTGCTTACACACAACAAAAGAACATACTCTTAACTTTCGGTTTCAATGAAAATAAAAATATAAATATTTCAAAGCCTTGATGTTAGTTTTAATTTAATTTTATCTGTGATTAAAAATTGAATTTCTCACAAAACTCCATTCGTTTCAGTTCGTAGTCGAGTTTGTTATACCATTGCCTTCCCGACTGTTTCAAACCATATAAAGCTTTATGTATTTTGAAAACTTTATTTTTGAAGGTTGTTGTCGAAATATTTGTCGGTTTGAATAAAAACTCGTCATCAATGATGTCTTCTATTTCCTTATTTGGTTGGAATTCATGGATAAACTTGACATCTCTACTTCGGTAGACAATTTCTTGACTTGGATCCCAAACTCTGTATGCTTTGGATTCTGGCGAGTAACGAATGAAAATACATTCTCTTGACCTTGACTTGAACTTTCCTTTGTTGGGTGTTTTGTCAAGTATGAACGCTTTTGTTCCAAAAGTACGAAAGTATTTTACTGTTGGTTTTTTACCTTTCCACAGTGTATATGGGATTTCACCTTTTAAACTTCGTGAAGGACATCTATTCCTAATGTGGGTTGCAGTAAGAATTGCTTCTGCCCAAAAGGTTGTAAGTAATCCAGCCTGGATCAACATACATCTGGCCATTTCGACTAGAGTTCGATTTTCCCATTCCGCTACTACATTTTGTTGAGGTGTATATTCTACAGTCAACTGGCGTTTAATTCCATTCTCGTGTAGGAATTTACTGAAATTTCCACTAGTATATTCAGTTCCATTGTCCGATCTTAAGCATTTAATTTTCTTCTCAGTTTCATTTTCAACCGAAACCTTGTACTGCTTGAAAATGTCTAAGATCTCACTTCTTTTCTTCAAGAAGTAAACATCGCACCATCGTGACTTGTCATCGATGAACGTAACGAAATATTTGGAGCCTCCATGGGATTGAACTGGCATCGGGCCACAAATATCTGTATGAATCAATTCCAACGTTTGTTCACATCTGTTTTCACTTGCCTTTGGAAAAGGTGTTTGTGTTTGTTTCCCTTTGATACATATTTCACAAGGATTTAGTTTTTCCTTTGTATCAAATTTTAGTCCGTACACTTTATTCTGGGTCATTAACTCCGTTAAATTCCTTTCATTTAGGTGACCAAACCTCTCGTGCCATTCTTGAATCGAATTACATTCCTCTTCTGCAATTCTGGTCTTTTCTATCATTTCAGATACAAAATAGACTTCCTTCTTTTTGGCAGTCATTATTTTCCTTTTATTCTTTGGATTTATCACAATCGCCTTATCCCTTTCAAATATTACTTTGAGACCGTAATTCGTCATTTTCCCCACTGAGAGTAAATTCGATCGAAGGTCAGGTACAAGCAAAGTATCATGAAGTTTAACAGTGTTGATACTGTTTACCTTTACTTTAACAGTTCCTGTTCCTTTTATTTCTGTAGTTTTGTCATCTGCTAGTCTTAAAGTTGATGTTTCGGCTTTTTCAAGTTTAATAAAACTTCCTTTATCTGCACACATGTGAGATGATGCACCAGAATCGAGACACCATTTTCCTTTCTGATTAACAGCGTTAACTTCCATTGATGTTTCAACGCGTCTCGTTGTATGGCTACTTGTAGACTGTTGTTTCCTCTTACTAGGTAATTTAGCTCTACAATCTTTCGCCATGTGACCAACTTTATTACATCTATGACATTTAAATTTAAATTTGACTTCTTCTTTATTTGTAACTTCCTCTTTATTACAACTTTTATTTCTCTCTGTATTTTTTCTGCAAGCATACATTGCATCTGTCGAATTACTGTTCAAATAATCTCGCTTCCTAGCTTCAAACTCTTCCATCATCTTAATCCTAAGTATTTCAGGAGTAGGTAATGTTTCTTGAGTCTCTATTGCTATTCTGAAGGAGTCATACACATCAGGGATACTATACAGCAATAATATTGTAAGTAGTTCATCCACAAGCTTTAAATTCAATTCTTCCAGCTTATCTACGATGTCGAAAAAATTGTTCAAATGATCACTCATATTTTCACCTTCTTGCATTTTCAGCAAAATGAGTCTTTTTAGCATCATCGCCTTCCGAGCAGGTCCTTGCGACTGATAAATTTGATGCAACTTTTCCCAAATCTCATACGATGTGGCACATCCTTTTATTCGTTTTAGTTCCGCCGAACTAATCGCCAGGATTAAATCTGCTTTCGCTTTTTCATCAGCTGTTGTCCAGTCTTCGATCGCTCTTTGAGAATTAGAATCTCCTTCTAATAATTTTGGCTTAATTTTACTGCCATTTACGTATGCCCACGATTCATTTTTGATAAGTAAGGCTTGAACTTTGATCTTCCAAATATCAAAATTGTCTTTCGTCAACGGTTCTACAATTCTATGCATCTTTCCCGTTAGTTCCGAAAATTAGGCTTAAAGGCTTATCGCTTTAGTTCAAAAGTATTTATTTCTTTTCTTTTCTAAATAGTTCAGGCGCATTTGGAAGTGTTGCTGGACCATAACCTGTTGTTTTTTGTGTTTTAAATAAAAATCAGCAGAGTGTTTTGTATTTCATTTGATCATATATTTAAAACTTAACATACTTACATGGTCGTCGACATCTTGGATGCTTACAATAATCAGTCACACCGGAAATCCGGATTCAATCGTCATCTGCGCACACATCCGCACTAATGGCATTTTGTCTATCCCAACAGTATGAAAGGGTACTCGAAATTATTTTTTATTTTTTCCATCAATACTATTCTTCAGAAACATCAGGAAAACCGTTAAAATCGAATTGCTATTTTATTAATTCTTTATTATGAAATTGAAATAATAATCCTTGTACTATAATAATGCACAATACATTTTAATGACCTTTTAATGTAAATTAATTTTTATTTTCTTTTAGGAAAACCTTGTATCGAATACACTTTAATTCTTCAGCGTGGTACAACTTTTTACCTTTTAAGTGCATATTTTCCTGCAGGAATGTTGGTGTTAGTATCATGGATTAGTTTCTTTATTGAAATCAAAGATACTCAAGCTCGAATAGCAATTAGTCTCGCCTGCTTAATTACGTCTATTGGCAATGGAGTAGCCATTCAGTCAGAATTACCTGATGTACCTTACCTGAAAGCATTAGATATCTATTTCTTGCTCAGCTACGCACAGATTGCAATACTTTCAATTTTTCCAACTATAATAATGATTTGGAGCAATAATCTATCACCACCAACAAAGCCCAAGAGACCTTTGAAGTCGACGGCACCAATTTATATCCCAAGAATTTATTTTTTCATGGTAAGTAAAAAATATTCGTAATTTTACTGTTTTTTTCGAATCACATTTTTATTATATTATGTTCATTACATTTAATTTTCATGGAAGAAAATCAATGCTGACGAAGTCTAGAGACTTTTAATCAGCTCATTATATAAATTCTTAAATTTAATTGATTACTATTTTTGGAGTGGTTATTTTTTATTGTCAATATTAATTGATTTCTTTGGATATAATTTAAAATTCATCTTATTTAAATTTCAAAATCAGTAAAAGTTAAACTTCTGTATAATCTGTTAGACGGCAGATATCCTCATTAACGTTAATGGATCAAAAAGTAACGTTAAAGGATTAATTAAAAGGTCAAAATATTTTGGGTCTACTATCACATGAGTGAAATTTCTTGGTAAGAAAATATTGGCTTGCTTTCAAAATTGAAATGCTGGTGATACAATCAAAGCTTTTAAAAAATTCTTTAAGCCACCGCACTTGATTAAAAGATGACAAAATATTTAGTTTAACCTGTCAATGGTCACCATGGGTCTATGAGACCCAGACTATTTTGTTTTCATTTTTACTTATAGATTGGAGCTTCTTACAAGATCGTCTTTTTCAGTACCTTTCTAAAACCACATGAACTTTCACGTGACCGTTTTCACGTGACGGAATATCTGTTTGTCCCGATCTGAAGGAAAAAAACATTTGGGTCCTGTAGACCCATTGCGACCTTTCGTGTAACTTTTTGTGCATACAGGTAAGAGTTGTTTTATATAGTTTAAATGTAAAGTTTGCCTTACAAACTTGGATTTCTAAAGATATTTTGAACTATTTATTTATTGTATAGTTATTTATTAATCTAGTTATTTATGTAGGCCTGTGGGCCCGGTAGCCGAGTGGGTAAGGGCGCTTGGCTGCGGGTTGGAGGTGGCGGGTTTCATTCCCGGCCTCGGCGGAGGACGGGAATTTTTCCACGCTTCTTTCTCCTCCAAACGGGCCCTGGGGTCTACCCAGCCCTCTATAGAATGGGTACCGGGTTTCTTTCCCGGGAGTTAAAGGCGGGCGAGCGACGGGCCGACCCCCCGTCCTCAACTTTGTCCCGTAGGTTCTGAACACTGGAGCCTACCCTCCAGTTGCATTGCGCGGTCCTCTGGGCCTGATCGCAACTTTAACTAACTTATTTATTTAGGCCTATTTCTTATTTTTTCTTTTCAATTTTTTAGTTATTTCTTCTTTCATGAGTTATTTCTATGAACAGTTTAGTCCTGATTTTACTTCTTTTTTTGTTTTGTTTTCCAGAGATGAAATCCTCAGTGATAATGGAATAATGAGAATACTTTTAGTGTGAAGAAGAGTCAACAGATAATGATGATAATGAAGAAGACTTTGTGGACAATGCATTACAAAATACACAAAACTAATTACAACAATATTTACTCAAAGCAATCAGTTAGAAATAACTAATTTATTATTAGTTTAGCGTAATTTTAACCAAAAAAATTTGTATACCTTATTTTTCTATCAATTATGTAATCATTACACTTTTTATCCGTTTTTTAAAATGTTTTCTTAAATAATCTTAATCTATATATTTATGCCTATATTTTTATAAATGATTTATAATAAAAATCTTAAGAAACAATCAATCAATGATATTATAGTGTTACCTCCTTTAACGGACACCTTGAATAGCGGACACCTCTAATTTTCGGACATTATTGCGAGTCCCAGTCCCTTACAATAGGACATTCCATATTATCCACTCCGAATAGCGGACACTCTGAATAGCGGACAGTTATTTTAACTATAATTTTTTTTTTATTTTATTTTTCGGTTAACATGTTGACAAACACATCGTGGTTGTATTTACATCGCTGTCCCATACATTGATACATTGTATCTGTGTCCCATGATTCAATGCACGAATCTGAGACGCTTTTTTTCACTGCAGTTGCTTTGTAAATGTCAATACCTCATAAAGCTATCCTACAAACGTGTTGATTAAATTTAGTGCGAATTAAAATGGCGTCAAAAAGGAAGAGATTGGCACTGAAAGAAAAAATTGATGTTCTTGAAGTTGCTGAAAAAGAAAAGCTGAGTGTGCGTTGTCTTGCTGAACGTTTTAAAGTTGGAAAAACTCAGATAAGTTTTGAAGGACAAAGATGAGTTTAGAAAAATGTGGATGGTGAATTCAAACGAAAATTCGAAGAATTTGAAGTTTCGTAAAACTGAAACAAGCAAAATCGACGAAACGGTCATAAAATGGTTAGGCTCTGCTCATGCAAAGAACATTCCTATAAGCGGTGTTTTGCATCAAGAAAAGCCAGAGAACGGTCAAACTTTAGGATTGGACACGTTTAAGGCATCAAATGAATGGCTAGAAATTAATTTTCTATATACTGTAATTAATTTTGTCATTATTTTAAGTAAGACAAAGGGATTAGCACTCATTTAAAAAGGAATATAGTAAATAATTTGCAATTGTTCATATTCTTTCATAGCGCAATGATAATTGTAGAAATTTAATTAAGATTGTAGGTAATTTTTCATTGAATGACATGCTATAAGCTAAAAATTGAAACAAAGATAGTCCTCCCCAATAGCGGACACCTCCCAATAACGGACGAACCTTCCGGTCCCGTGACTATCCGTTATTCGGAGGTTACACTGTATTATTAACAAATATCTAAAACGTTGAAATTTTGAAGGTATTGGTGTTTAAAATGAATGGGTCTCATAGACCCATTGCGACCATTGGTGTTTCAAAAATGTGCGGGGCCACTGCCGGGTTAAAAAACACCCTAATAACTGCGTCCAAAAAGCAGATTGTACATCGGAGGAAAGTGATGTCTTACGAGAAAACATCAGCATATGAAGGGTGGTTAGATCAAAAAGGTAGAGGAAGCTGGCAGGGAGTAAGTAAACCTCGGTGTACTGCGGATAATTGGAAGGGAAGGAAGCATGGTTATGGGAAACGTAGGTGGTATCTGGTGACAATCGGGAAAAGTAGGTAAAAAGAGCCGAAAAAGCCCATGGAGATGTGTATAAACAAAATAAAAGGTAAACAAATGAAAACAATGCAGTATAGTGAAGCACTTATTAAAATTGATAGGACATCATTAGGCAGGCGGGCAAATCCATACTGATAAATATTGTTTATGGAAATACAATCGTCGTAACATCTTGAAGAAGCTATGAGTATCCGAATACATCGCATTCCGAATAAAATGCGAAGGAGCAATAGTTAGGATAGACGGACTTTCGAAGTTGATGGAATATCCAGTATTACCGATGTGGAACGCTGTAGCGTAGGTTGGGTCCTATTTAGTAGAGGCCCTTCGATGCTAGTTGATCCTGTCCGCAAAGGGGCGTCTCGACTCATGTACCTGTAGAGGCAGTCTGCTTCTCAGCATTGTAGTGCATATATAAGAAAACCTCTACAACAATAACTTTCATCAATAATGTTTAAACCTAAACTATTCTTTTTCAATATCGATTTTCACATGTAAATTCTTGTATTTTAAAATAATTTCTTTCCTTGCCCTGAAGATATACAATATATATGTATATATCTGTAGAGCAATGAAAGAATTGCTCTACATACATTGATAAGAATGTACAATCTTGCTTTAGCAAGCCATAACAAATCTTCATTCAATCATTTTTATTTGTCATTTTCCAGGATAGTCATTCATGCGATTGTCTGTTACGGCTTATCAATGGAATACTCAGATAACATACTACTATTAGATATACTATTAGACAGATATTTAAGGAGAATTGCTTCCAGGACAAGTTTGTACGGAGTTGTTTTCGCTTTTTCTACAAAAACAAATTTAGCAAAAGAAGTGTGATACCTATTATGGACAATAAGAACGTTAAAATTAAAAATAAGAACATTTTGCGCAGCTTTGCCACTCTTAAATATGATGAGGCTACTTTGCAAAAAATAAGACCGGTTTCAGAAAATGCAGGTATTGGCATAGCCTGCAAATCTTTTAACATAATAGGTTCTTTTTTAAATAAAAAAAGTGTCAAATGCTCTAATGAGGACAAATTGAAATTACAGGGTACTATTTATGGTATCGAATGTTTATCACACAATGGTGAAGCCAAGAATTGCATTTACATAGGAAATTCTAAACGTGAGTTAGGTGTACGAGTGAAGAACGCTTAGGAGCTGTCAAAAGCAACAATGAAAGCTACAGCACCGCAACACACTGTAAAAGCACGGGGCATCGGTTAAATTCTGAAGATGTGATTATTTTTGGTAAATGTAAGTTGAAATACCTACGAGAATTCTACGAGTCATGTGCCATTAGAACGGTTCAAAGTTACAATCAGGACCTGTCTACAAAAAATGTGCTTGAATATGGTCTATAGTCCTGTGTTATAGCGTTTTTACATTTAATATTCCCTGTGTTTTTTAATCTGGCCGCTAGGGTGTAGATTTGAAACATCGAAGTTTTAGGCCTTAATCCAGGGCGTTTGTTTTTCTTATGTTTACTTGAAAAGAGAATCTGTTAAGAGGTTCTGAAATGTACGTCGTATTTGTTTTACATTTATTTGTATTTGTTTCATATTTATTTTGTTTGTTTTCTTTTATTATTTGAGTGCTAATGTAGTTGGCAATCTGTTATATTCATAGTAGCACGTTAATATTTACTCTTGTTTATAAACACATTTTATATATTTTTTCAGTTTTTTTTTTATCAATTTCATTTATTGTTTTCTTCAATAATTTTCATAACAAATTTCCATTTTACAATTTTTTTGTAAAATGCAGGACCTCATTTCCGGAATTGGCAACAAAAATTACATAAGAATCAGTCAAAGTTATCCTTTTAACAAAACCCTTGAAGACAAATATAGTTTATTGATATAGAGTGATCCATTGTTTTTAGATTCTTTTGGGAGTGAATGAACAGAACAGAAATAATAGGCATTGAATAATAAACAAGGCTGCAGCTTATTATTGGATTGAATATTCCCATCTTTTCTGGGTTTCCCTGTTTGTTTAGAGGGGATCGGGGAAAGATGGCTGTTTTATTTCAGTTTCGAACTGTGACGATAAATACCCCCATGTTTTGCGTGAGGGACAGTTGCATCATTATTGAGGGCGGAAAGCTGCAGTTGACCATCGTTGGTACATTTTCTGCTTTTCAGAAGAATAAAAGCAATTTTAGAACGAAGTTTACTATCGTAAAAATGTTTGCAAAGGAATTTTAAAACAGAAATTCAAAATAGAATTTATTAAAAACTGTGAAACCTATTAAGTTGTGATGTAGCTAAGTTTCTAAAGTTTTCATTGTCAGCTATCGCCGATCTTTTTCGGACTTGTTTGGTCACGTGATTCGCGTGACGTGACTAGGCATCTCACCTCCACAATTATAGAAGATGCCTACATTTCAACGGATTGTTGTTTTCTTATTTTATTGTACGATATGCCTACAAATTATATAAGGGCACCTCAAAGATGTGCCTTGAGTGAAGAAACTATCTATGAAGCACATTACATGGAATCCTTTCCTGAATTCTTAAACATGTCTAGAGAAGAATGGCTATAACAAAAGATGGTATGGACCACAAAATAAGTACGGTTTTAATACTCTTTCGTATAATCAAGAGAATATACAGAAGCATTTTCTGTTTCTAATGCCGAGATTGCAAATCTCCCCAGAGATTCGAATACCAATGAGCAAGCACCTTCCGAAGAGAGAACCTCAACATTAGCCTCTGTAACACCGACAGCACAGACTAATGGCATCAACGGGAGAAAGAAACCAACAAATAAAACCTTCTTCTCTGGAAACATCTCACCGAGTAGACCATGTTCGTCTCGAGCAGGATATTCATTTGAAGATATTTAACCTGTGACAGAGTGTGCAAGCCGAAGGAGCGATACTGAATCTGTCAAATTAACCGTGGCTGCTATTATCATGAAATGGAAACGTGAAGGAGTGGAAACACTACGTCATGGAGATGGCCGAGTACGCATGCTCACCGATAGAGACCCTGAAGCGGTTGGTAGATCAGGGTTGTTCCAGCGGAACTACGGCGTCAGGACTTTCAGCAGGCAACATGAACAACTTTCATTACCATGACGATTCGTCGGGAGCTCCATGCCTCAGGATACACGGTTCGGGCTGCTGCCCACAAACCTAACATCACCTTTGTAAAGCCTAGCGTCGTGTAATGAGCGACGGTCTTGGTTGATGGACCGCTGGAAGAGCATTATGAGGAGCAACAAATCACGATTCACACTTTACCGATCGGATGGGCGCTCCTGGATGTGTCGTTTTCTAGGAGAGCAGCTGCTACCTGAGTGTGTCATCCCAATAGTGAAGTTTGGCAGAGGTGGTGTGATGGTCTGGTCATAATTCTCCTGGTTTGGACGTGGTCCGTTGGTTGTGATCGAGGAGAACATGGCATCCAAACAGTATCTGGACGCTATACACAATTCGATGCTTCCTACGTAGTTCGGTGAAGGGCCGTTTGTGTTTCAGCATGACAATGCGCCATGCCATAAGGCCCGTATTGTCAGCGCCTGGTTTCCGGAAAATAATGTTCAGGAACTTCAGTGGCCCGCTCACAGTCCAGACCTCAATCCTATTGAACATCTGGGGGATGAATTGGAGTGCCGAATTCGTGCGCGTCCGTTGCGACCACAAACACACATCCAATTTGTGCAGGCTCTGCAGGAGGACAAAAATAACGGTTGCTTGCTATCAGAAAGACCACAGGGCAAAGATCACAGTACTCTCTACGCTGTAAATAAAGCGTCTGTTCCATATCACAGGTGTCCACTTTAATTGAGCAGGCATTATATATACAATAGTTTTTTATAGTAATAGATTGTGGTTGTGGCAAACTCTTCATTTTCTGGAACATTTAAAAATGGTAAGCGAAAGAAGTGTGAACGCTCTGAAAGGATTTACTAGTGTTTTTATCGTATACTATAGCTATTCCGATTCTTCTGAAGTGAATCTGTTGAGAAAAATATTGATTTTGTTTTTTTCAAAAAATGTCATTCAACCATCAGAATTCTGCACATCTGTATTTACAGGAAAACACAGGATCTCCAGATAGCTGTATTCACGTAAAACTGTTGTAGTGGAGAAATTTTCAATCTTGTATCTTGTTTTGGCTAATCGTTCGTTTCCTGCCTAACTGTTGAAGTTTACACACACTGGAAGATGGATTGAAAATTTCCCGTCGTTTAGAAAATGATTGTAAATTTGTCTTCTTTGTGCAGTTAAATCCTCAGCAGTTCTCTTTATACACCTTTAGTTTATTTCTAATCTCGTAGAATCAAGTAAAAATAAATAAATAGAAATTGAAATTTTAACTTGTGCTAAAGAAGTGATCCCTAAAATTGTAACAGTTAATCAATTCTCTCTCATTTACATGAAAAAATTTAAAGTTATAATTTATCATTACATATTAATACGTTTGAACTTGATGACTTAAATTATTACACTTTAGAATGTATGGTTTTTCTTTCTAATTCAAAGATTTTATAACTTTAATTAATTTTATACAATAGCTGATAAAAAGAAGCGCTTATCTAATAAATATAATAATTTAATTGAAAAATCACAAGGACAACAAAGTTTCTGTTTTAATTAAAGAATGATATTTTGTTTCCTTTCAGAGTAACACGGAAAGTCACCAAGGATCATTGCAAAAGTTCAAAAATTGGATGAGGAAAAAACTAACATTGAATACGGTTTTAATTATCAATTACGTAGTAGTGTATATTGTTTTCAATTTAATTTATTGGAATGTTTATAAAAAAGACATAATTTTAATTCCAGAAGATGAAGATGAGGATTAAACTGTAATTTGTACTAAACGTTGAATCGATTATAGTAAAAGTGAATGAAGCCTACTGGTTTTATTTACTCTGGTATCTAAAAACTTTATTAAACTTGTAATATTAGGTTAATCAACCATAAAAATTGTACATTTTTAGAACTTTATTGACTTTTAAAAAGAAATTCTGTATTTTCCATAATTTAAGACGCAACCATAATATTTGCAATTTGAATCATTGAAAACTATTAATATCTTTCTTTAACTCCTTAAAGGAAAAGTACTATAGTAACAACTTTTCGATATTTTTTTATTGTTTATAGTGTGCATTAAATGAAAGATTATAATTTTCTGTTATTATATTTTCTGTCCACGAATGCAGTGCTCATATTAACACGAATATCACACTGAATATAATTTATGAAAGATAACAAATATCCAATGCCTGCAATTTCGATAGGAACATAATCTCCTAAAAAGAATTAACATGTAGAAAATATTTTTATTATGCTGACTCAAAAGATTAACTGTATTAGCACTAAAATGATTTCTTCAATTATTTAAGATTATACACCCCGTTTCCCAAAGTTATGTAAATTTTGTAAATTATAGAAATAAAAAAAATTAAAATAATAACAGATGCCTCAATAAAGTGTCTCAACTACACTTCTGACATAAAAACAGTAGTCCCAGTAAAAAGAGATAGGCCTAGCTAAAATGAGAGATCTTCCTTGCTGGATCAGTTAAGAGATGATGCTGTGAATGTCAAGTAGTTATGATATTAAGTAAATAAAATAAGAAAGAGCTTAGATTTTATGTATTGTAAAAGAGTTACAAATTTGTGGACAGAAAGGATTAAAAGCATGCGGGAGGCCAATAAAACTATATTTAGGGGAGCAGCATTGCCAAGAGTAGATCATGAGCGAAACTAGGTCGTTAAACTTAAAACTTTTGACGCAAGTAGCTTTTGCCAGCTAGCTTGCCCAAAATTGGAAAATG
>JAFIDM010000001.1:27352479-27368764 GCA_023159025.1 Thereuonema tuberculata
TGACGCAAGTAGCTTTTGCCAGCTAGCTTGCCCAAAATTGGAAAATGGAGATTCTAAAATAACTACCAAACAATTATAAAAGACGGACGCTAGTCACATGAGGTTCTTTGGTGGTTCCAGTCAGTCCATAGACGTTGAGCCAAATAATGTCAAAAATAAGGTAGGAAAAAGCGAATCTCTCTTATCGTTTACTAGTTTCAATTAGACTCTAACTTGGCAAAAAGCTTGTTCCCGGAATTCTTAGATTTTGTTTTACTTATATGCTTGTAAATTATATTTCATTTATTTAATAAAGTAGATTATTTATTTTGTAATCTGTGTTGGGTTTTTCCTAAATATTTTAAATAACAGAGACAACTGCATCCAGGTCGGACCTAGTGTGTTTCGGTCTCAGACTAAATGATAAAAAGATGAACTTCTGATTTTACCAAACCAAGGGAAATCAAAGAATTCACAATGCTAAGAAATCTGGAGGACAAAATTCAATATCTTATGTCATAGATTAGTGACATAAACCTTGGCTTACAGTAGTTTTAATATTTAAAAAATGTTAAAGAAAGTTTTTAAAATAATTCAGTAGTAAAGAATATTTAACTGCTATGAATTATTTACTGCTTTTTCCATTAAGTAAAGTCAATGAAAAAAAGTATTTACAAATTATTTAACTAAAATTAGACTAAGTAGTTAAAAATTAATTATGAAAATGTAGCTGAATGTACATCCCAATGTATGGATGTTAAAAACATTTTGTACCAAGTGACAAACATACGAACAATCCGTTTAATGATTACCATAAAAATTATCATTTGTTTAAAAAAATATTAGAGAGTTTTAATACAGAGAAGATGATTAAATATCAATATATACTGTGCCAATGATTTAGCCATTCAATATGAAAACATATTGAATACTTCTGCAAAATGTGACGGACATATTTTATTTATTTCATTAACAGTCAGACGAACCTCTGTATTGGCTTTCATCACCTGGATGTTGTTGAGGAAGTGACTACAATGAGAGAGAATTATAGAATGATTTGCAGTTTCTGGACATGAAATGGCAGGATCTTACTTCATTGAGGAAATGGAAGATCTATAACGGTGAACCAGAAATGTAAAATTAAGATGTGCTACATATCTTTGTCGCCGATCTGCGGACATTCTGTAGGGCCAGTAATGTAAGGTTCACTGAAAATATTTCAAACATCAAGTTCCCACTGCTGATTTTAAACATCATGTGGCGTATAGGTAAAATTTTCTGGCTGTCCTCTCCAAGTTTACAAAATTTCCATATCCTTCGAAATCCCCAGACCTGCATCACCTGATGTATATCTTTGGAGTTTGTTCAAGCAGTGGGTGTTCCACACTAACGTATCGAACACTATTCAGGAACTAAAGGAGAGGGTTAAACATTACTGTCACATGATAAGACAGCCATTATTATTTTGTTTTTCTTTAATAATACTTTTTTAATAAAAATTTTACTTTAGCATTTATTTAGCCAATTACAGTAGTTAATTCTCTAGAGTGCATATTTTTGTGGCAAATTAATCAATTATTAGACTTACGCCAAATAAAGTAAATAATGATTCTGATTTCAAGTTACTCTTTTTTTCAATAATTATCAAAAGTCGAACTGCGACATCTATATTTAAGTATCTATAATTGAGATTTTGCCTTTTTTCAGATCTGGGGGCACGGCAGTGCCCCCGCCAAGACGAGCCGAAGGCAGGAAGGGCACTACGTACCTTTTCTAGAAGCGTTTCGTTATATTTTCGAACCCTCATAGCTTCGGCCTGGATAATACTAGAGAGCTCAAATTTTCAGGATAAGATGCAATTAGCAGACTAATGAAATACGCTAAGTTTCATTTATTTAGCTTTTATACTTTGGATTTTATTAATACCTAAAATACGTCGATTCCGTCACTGACTCACTGACTGACTGACTGACTTATGATCATTAAAACCTCTAGGGTACTTCCTGAAGTCCTAGAAAGCTGAAATTTGGTTTGCAGGGTAGGATTAGCACACAAACAACAAAAAAATTATGAAATCCGTAACTTTCACCCTCCAACCCCTCATAAAGGGGGGTTCTGGTTATGTATTATCGAACCCTCATAGCTTCGGCCTGGATAATAATAGAGAGCTCAAATTTTCAGGATAAGATGCAGTTACCATATCAATTGGAAAAAGGCCAAACACAGTTTCTAAAAATTAATTTTATAAAAATAAAAATACAAAATACACAAACGTTTCGGCTTGCCGAAGTTACAAGCCTTTCTCAATGCAATGTACAATATAGGAAACAACTCCTTATTTATACAGCCCAACTAACGACAAAAAAGAACAATCATGGGATTTACCCTTTTGGAGAACCCCGTAGCTGAAGGGTCTGGCCCAATCAGGATGCAAATAATGAAGTACCAATCAGCAAATGAACTACAATGCCCTCTGTGGTGAGAAAAACGAATTAAATTGGTAAATAACATCACAAAATTACATGTGTTTAGATCAAAACAAAGTAAACAGTGTACAATCGAATAGAATTCATTAACATTATCAAAAAAAATTTTTTTTTACTTTTCACTTTGCACTGTTAATTGGTATGCAGTTACCATACTAATGAAATATGCTAAGTTTCATTTATCTAGCTTTTATACTTTGGATTTTATTAAGATCTGAAATACTTCGTACCCTCAATGCTTCGGCCTAAATGATACTAGAGAGTATACATTTTCAGGATAAGATGTAGTTAGTAGACTAATGAAATACGCTACGTTTCATTTATCTAGGTTTTATACTTTGGATTTTTATTAATATATAAAATACGTCGATTTCGTCCATGATTCACTGATTGACTGACTGACTCATGATCATCAAAACCTCTAGGATACTTCCTGAAGTCCTAGAAAGCTGACATTTGGTATATAGGCTAGGTTTAGCACACAAACAACAACAAAATTAAGAAATCTGTAACTTTCACCCTCCAACCCCTCATAAAGGGGGTTCCGGTTCTTTATTATATACCAATTTCTGATAGGTATATCCCACCCAAAACGTTTCATGTAAAATAAGTTGCCAAGACTCATATGCTCATAGGGCCTAACGCTTTCACTGTTAAAAAGTTAATCAGATCTCATCTTACAAAAAGAAATGAAATCCCACTCAAAACATTTCATGTAAAATAAGTTGCCAAGACTCACATGCTCATAACGTTTTCACTGTTAAAAAGTTATCAGATCTCATCTTACAAAAAGAAATGAAGTCCCACTCAAAACATTTCATGTAAAATAAGTTGCCAAGACCCACATGCTCATAACGTTTTCACTGTTAAAAAGATATAAGATCTCATGTAGAGCCAAGCCCCTAACTCTACAAGGCCTAACTCTACAAGCCCTAACTCTACAAACCCCAACTATATAAGCCCCAACTCTAAAAACCCTCTATCTTGGTCAAAAAGTATGGCTTGGCCGTTTCATGGAACTATTTCTTCCCACCCAAAACATTTCATGTACAATATGTTTCAATATGCTCATAACGCTTTCACTGTTAAAAAGTTATCAGATCTCATGTAGAGCCAAGCCGCTCACTCTTGTAACGGTGAAATTGAAGCTATTTTGGAGGAAATTTTGAATTTTATTCTGAAGGATGAAAAAGATTTAAAGTTTGATTAATTAGTAATAATGACAGGCATATCTAATGATTATTTGTAATTATTGCTAAATCTGAATATATATGGTGATCATTTAGAATTATTGTTGGATTTAAATAATTAAGGGTTGTATTTTTATAATTATAGTAAACGTCAGTATAAAAATAAGTTCATGTACTTGTTGTAATGGTTTATATTTTAATTATTTTGTGTGTGGGAAAGTAAGGGGAAGTAAGTTTACCTGAGTAAAGGATGTTGAACCTTGACCTGTACCACGTGATTACGGCACAAAGTTGCGGTTTCACTTTGGGAAGTTTTAATCATGTGATCGATTGTCAGTTTGCTCATTGGTGAAAAATGTGTGCGTGATTGTTTTGGCGGGAATAGATGAGGCGAGCGGGTCGCAACCTCGGTGTTTTTTAGAGAGTTGTTTGCTGAAGCCATGCGGGGCGGTTGACCCGCACGGGGCTCTGATGCCCGTGCCGGCACCGGCCGCAAACGGTTGTGTAAGGAGTAGCTCCGTATTTTTTAGAGAAAGATGTCCATTCGTACCAAGGTGTTTGTGAAGCTTAACCTGTCTTTGTTTGGTGTTTTGGAACGGCGTCGGATTGTGCGTATGTGCGTTTCGGAATGGAACGCCAAACTGTAAGAAAATTCGCAGTGTCTAAAGGAGTGTCGGACTCTGCATTTGGACGGAAGGCGACCGATGTCAGTGACCCGCCGAAGCGTGTAAACTGTGAGTATCGAAATTTCCAGTAATTTAAGGGCGTACTAAAAGGCTTACGTCTTTCTAAGAAGAACAGAATTATAGAAGTTCAGAACGATAGTGAAAAGGAGGATTCACTGTAGACGAGATTTTAGTGCCGACGGAAAAGCACGAAGTTGCAGACAATTTCGCTAAGGTCAGAATAAGTCACCGGCTCCGATTAAACGAAACTGTAAGAGTGCTAATATAAACAGTGGGTGTCTTACAAGTAATTTTATTACAGTGTGAAATGGGTTCCGATAAGGCGAAACCCTATGTAAGGCTTACAAGGTGATGCCATTAAGAAGTTGTAAGGAAACTTAAAACTTTGGGGTGAAGTATGTATTATCTATGGATTAGTCATTAATCCGCACAAACTATTGGGCGAAAGGTTGTATAACAAGTTTTAACCAATTTCCGAGCTCAGAAAAATGTATGTTAAGTGACGAAATTGTTTTGTATTATTAATTTAAGGACAAACTTACTAGGTGAAAGGTCGAGCCGACCGTCATTAAGACAGGGAGAAAAGAACGTTGTTGCAGTTGTATATAATTGTTAATATAATTGTTAACTATAATTGTTAAATTGTAACAATTATAGTTAACGCAAATGTATTGTATTTAAAGATTATTTTGGTCTTATTATACTTCAATGTATCTTTATAGTAAATAAAGAGAATTTACCTTAACCATTTGTTAATTAATCCAAAAGATAGCGAAGAAGTCTCTTACGAAAGCTAAAATATTGATATGTGTGTGCATTTTAAACATGTAATTTTGATTCGTAATATTTGTTTATCATATGTTATAGTTTCTTAAGGATTACAGGTACCTGGAGGGGAAGGTTTATACATTTGTGCCATTATAAAGCTTAATTCTGTGTTATTTTGATTAAAGGTTATTTCACTACCAATAGAACAACCTTAATTTCTATTTAATGTGTTATTTCAACTTAATTCATACTTATGTTCACACCGCCTAAAGGGGTGTAAAGTTGTACCTAAATCATAAGTTCATTGTGTTAATGAAAGTGTGTGTTTATCTATCATTGCAATTGTTATTAGTTAATTGGAGGGACATTGTCGTAGTAAAACCAGGGCCCAGCTGCTGCGACGTGTTTACCCCATAGGTAAAGCCAAGAAAACCAAATAAGTGAAAAGAAAAGGTATTTTTTTGAGTATTTTTATTTTGGTAGCAAAGTTTTTATTTTTTATTATTTTTTCGACCGCGTGGGATTTGGGCATCAAACCCATCCGTGTCACTCTACAAGGCCTAACTCTAAAAACCCTACTACCTTGGTCAAAAAGTACGGCCTGGCCGTTTCATGGAACTATTTCATCCCACGCAAAACATTTCATGTAAAATATGTTGCCAATATGCTCATAACGCTTTCACTGTTAAAAAGTTATCAGATCTCATGTAGAGCCAAGCCCCTCACTCAGCAAGGCCTAACTCTAAAAGGTCAAAAAGTATCTTGGTCAAAAATACTATCTTGGTCAAAAAGTATGCCTTAGCATACTCCATATCCTTTACATAACTCCATGGGATTGTCTGTGCGACAGCCATGAAACGGCCAAGCCATACTTTTTCACCAAGATAGAGGGTTTTTAGAGTTGGGGCTTGTATAGTTGGGGCTTGTAGAGTTAGGGCTTGTAGAGTTAGGCCTTGTAGAGTTAGGGGCTTGGCTCTACATGAGATCTCATATCTTTTTAACAGTGAAAACGTTATGAGCTTGTGAGTCTTGGCAACTTATTTTACATGAAATGTTTTGAGTGGGATTTGCTTTACAAGTATTCAGAAATTACGATCTGAATCGCAAATCTTTGAAACATTACTTAATAATTTTTCAAACTTCAGTTCATATTTTATTAATAAAGTTGAATTTAGTATTGAAGGAAGCGTTTCATGATTTTATTGATATTTCTTTCTTTAAGTAACAGTTTCTTACTATATTAATAACGAAAATAATTCCATTAACTCATCCTTCTAACATATCTTCCTTTCACTTCCACATTTTCTTTATTTTAATAATTGAAATAATTATTTTGCTTAAGGAAAGTAGATATTTTTGAAAGTATTCGATGAAATGGAATAGATTGTAGAAAACTTCAGGAACCTAGTGGAATAAATATTTCTGCTGTTGTTCTTTACTGGGAGAACAATGGATCACGCTTTGAATTTCGTGATAAAAGAATTAGTTATAATAAAACTTAAGGAACTGAGAGAAGTTAGACCAATAATCGATATGGTAAAGCCTGAATTAACTATCTTTGGTTTAAAATTAGGTTTTAAAATTGATTATAACTCCATCTGGTATTACATTTGTAATTTACATATTAAATGATTAAATATAACTTTTTCCGTAGAAATATAATTTTTATATAAATATTTGAAAAATTAAATTCCTTTTAGACTATGGAAAAAGTTATATTTAAGCACTTAATATGTAAATTACAAATGTAACACCAGATAGCTCAAATTAAATTGGAAAACGGAAAATTCTATTTCTCGCTTGGCTGATGGGAAGGACTGCCAAGGTTTGACATGTGACCAGACCGTAGGGTTATCATGGTAGAGAAGCCTGCGACCATTCCAAGCTTATCAGTGGTCTCTGAAGGAACTGTGAAGTTCTTGAAGTACCAAAAAGAAGAATCACAATATTCATGTAATTGCTCTTTATGAGTGGAAACTGGGCACAGCGCGAGCGAGGTGGCGAAGAAAATGAACTTGCGTTTGAGAAGGACCCACATCCAAAAGCATGGTGTACCATTAGAAGTTTGAGGTCGTTGATGAATGTCTGAAAAATCTAGAAAGCGGTAGGCCGTCGTATAATGATCGATGACGAACTGAAGGCTTGTGTGGAAAATAATACACGGCAGACCTCCGACAGCTAGCCGAGACGTTCAGTGTCGATTCTTCAACCATTTCTCGCAATTAATCATGGGGTAATGGGCAAAGATTGCTTGGTGTCAGGGGCGGTCTGGCCAGGTCGGCAGGTCGGCGATCGCCGACGGCTCCGAGTGCAGAGAGCCCACGGAGGTCCCCCAACGGGGCACTGGGCAGATGAGTGAAAGTAAAATTAGTATTTTCACACTCGAAAGTTCCAAACGAGAACATCCGAAGGATACATTATTTTTTTTTACCCAGATTCACCTTTACTTTTAATTTCTGATTATTCATGTTCCTACATCGGGTACTGTGTTTACAATTACTCATTAATATTAAGAAGACTAGAAGATAAGTTCGCCTCGAAGCGCATCTCACGTTAAGTGAATTGCTCGTCAGCTAATGGGCGGATATAGATCTACTACCAGACTGTACTAAGCGTAATTAGTACAGTTCGTTGGAAAATAAAATTAATCTGGCTTCTGGATTGCTACGTTCCTCATAAAAATTCCACTGTTAGGGCCCCAACGTAGCCTTCATTACTAAGCACTATGATGGGACCCTGAACGGTGATATACATATTACTGCCTGACAGAATTTTTTTAAATTTTGCATTCAGGGCTCCAAAATCAACATAACTGTCTTAAGCTCTATAAGATTAAACTTTGTAAGAGAATTAATGTAGGTAGATAGTAATTAATACGGGCGATCTTAAACCCATAAACCGAAGGATACGAAATCAATATGTTTATAAACACAGACAGGCGATCTTAAACCCCATCAACCGGTAAAAGCGAGTTCAACGTGTCTACAATTTACTTAAATGTTTGGTCGGCAGGAGATCTGTGCCAAAACAAGTATTGAAGAAAGATTCGTACCCAATAAAGACATTTTAAAAGATTGGTCTTGGCTAGACCCAAAAAAGTTTCGTGAATTAACTAGCATTGGCCAAAACCCACCCAGGAAAGAAGAACAAAGCTGTTTTTTTTGAAAGCCTAATATTTTTTTACCTTACAATGACACCATTATCATTAAAATCTGTACAATATTTTGTTTTATAATGCATTTTGAATGAAAACGCAAGCAAAATGCATGCTTACGAAAAAAAATTGGGGATACTTAAAATTAAATTACAACAAAAAATTCAAGCAAAACAAGAAAACTTTTATTAATCAATACTTGGTATTGCCTCCCCTTGCCTGTGCGACGGCTTGCATGAGGTTTCTCATACACCCTATTAAGATTTTGACAAAGTCTTGGAGGATCCCATTCCACTCCTCCTCCAGCGCAATCTTGAGCTCGTTTTTATTAGACGGTGGCGGATTTCTAGCTCGGACCCTCCGTTTGAGCTCGTCCCACAAATGCTCAATCGGATTCATGTCGGGACTGAGGGCTGGCCACTCCATCGTCTCGAGACCAACCTCCTCCATGAATTGCCGAGTGGTTCGTGCTGAATGACACCGGGCATTGTCTTGCACCAACATGAAGTCTTCCCCGATATATCCTGCGTAGGGCACAACATGATCCAGGAGAATGTCCTCAATGGATCGTCGAGCAGTCAGACCCCCCCCCTCCGGCCTCCACCAGGTATGAAAACAAGATCTGTTTTTCCCTCAAGAGATATGCCAGCCCACATCATGCAGGAACCGCCGCCGTACGAGACTGTTTCAGCAAAACAGCACTGTGAAAATCGTCTCCTGGACGCCGGTAGACCCGGCCTCTCCTATCATCACCATGGAGAAACATTCTGCTCTCATCAGTGAATAGGACGGACCGCCATTGCTCGATGCTCCAATTGACGTGTTCCCGAGCAAATTCGAGTCGTGGTGTGCGGTGACTTACGGTCAATTTTGGGCCTCTAGCGGGCCGTCTTGGAGTGAGGTTGGCTTCCTTCAAGCGTCTTCTGACTGTCCACTGACTAACAGCTACTCCACGAACTTGTCTCAGCTCCTGTTTCAGATCGACGCCCGTGAGATGGCGATTTCGCAGTGAAGTTGAAATGATAAAGCGATCGTCCCTCTCAGATGTGAATCGGCGCCGTCCAGTATGTGGTCTCCGAATGAAGGTACCAGTTTCCTGAAACCTTCTGAATACTCTTGAGACAGCAGATTGGCTCAAGTTTAGTTGACGAGTGACTTCTCGTTGACTGTGGCCTGCTTGCAACAAAGCAACAACTTGTGTGGCGTCTTTTGGCGTAGTATCCATGGGTTTGTGAAAACAATGAATTAAACTTGCAGAGATGTGTACAGATGAACGTCTGATAAGCGACTGATAAGAAATATCGGTCCACGTGGGATTTTATAGGGGATTTTATAACGGAGTTGGTGGTTTCCGTTCAGACTGCATTTTGCTACGCTTACGTTCAGATCACATTCATTTGGAAAATATTGTACAGATTTTAATGATAATGGTGTCATTGTAAAGTAAAAACATTAGGCTTTCAAAAAAAAAAAAGTTTTTTGAAAATCGGCTAAGCCATTTAAAAAATATACGCCTTTTTGTGCGCTCTGAAGGGGTGAGTCGATTTAGCTGCACGGAAGTGTATTCAAAAAATAAAGTACTGTATTTTAGGATGGATCTCGCATTTAGTAATGTAGATATGTTGTAAAAGTTGTCAGAAATTATAATTAGAAGTAAATATTTCATTTTCGATTTGAATTATTTCTAAAAACGTTTTTAAAGAATAGCGAGCATCACTGCAGACAATAATTTAATGTTCAAACCGCATTTTTAAAAATCTTTTTAAAATATTTTTTATCATAAAAAAAGAAATATTTTTATTTCAATTCACTTTTCTTTATTGTTCATTTTTATTAAACAAACAGTCTTTATATTCATCGAAAGAAATTTCATTCTTTACAACAGATTTCTTGGTTTCTTTCGATTTTTTAGTAACATTATCACCAACTTTTACACTATATATTTTCCATCTTAAGCCAATGAATTCTTCCGTTACTTTTCCATTGTTTTCATCTTCATCTTACCAAGTACTTTTTTATTTACTCTTGGAATCGACTCTTAAGAGAAACTATTAGAAAATTACTGAAAAGAAAACCTGTAATGATGATGTTTTATCTGAGTGTTAGCATTTCTTTTCTGGTTTGCCTCTGTAAACCAATCAATAAAAGAGAATTCATATATGGGATTTTGATGTACAGTAGCGCCATCTGTTAATTCAGGTGAAAACAATATAACTAAATGAAAATTATTTTCATTTATTAATTCAAATTATTGAAACAAAATTAATTTTTGGGATTTTGAGATCTTAAAATAAAGGGAACAGGAATTATGCGAATAAACACGGTACATGGTGCTAAGTATCGATTGAGAAGTTTCACATAAGGTATTGGGAGCAAGGCGTCCACAGGTGTTTGAACTTCTTGACCCTTAAGAGATTCAAGGGGAAGAATGTGATTGTATCTTGTTTAGAGGGATTATATGCAAAGGATAAAAACGGAAATGTACTGTCCCAATTCCGCTGGTCTCAGTACGTATTCAGCAGATTGACAATCAATAATTCTTATCCCAGCCAGAAATTAACAACATGTTTACATTTGCTGGGATATTGTGCAGAACGCATAGTTGTTGTAGCAGAGTAAATGAAATAGTCGGCAATAGGCAAACTAAAATCTTAAAAAGATCTATTTGTGTGATTGAAAATTGGAAATTCTTATATACAGAAATTCCAACTTCAATCCTACTAAAGCCGTTGTCTTAAAAGTTCATTACATAGTTCCAAATCCTTGAATGAATAATTAATAGTTATCTTACTTTTTAACAGTTCAGATATCTCCTCGATATCTCAAAAACCATATATCTCCTTTTCACAAACTCTGTGAATGAACGTGAAATTAATTGCTCAATTAATTGCTCTTTAATAATATTAATAACTGTAGCACGCTTCCAATATATATTATAAATGTTGAAAAACTCGTTCTAAATTAAATAATACTCAAATATTTAATCGCACCGTTTCCTCAAACGCGAGAGTTCAATTCTGTTCTTTATATTCGAAATAAATTCTATTGGCTTTCTATCATTCGCCTGTGTGAAATCTAAACGCATATATTGGAATGGCTTCACCTGTGTGAATTATCATTTACGAAAAATAATGGCTTATAGATTTTCACCCTTGTGTGAATATACTTGTGCTCACTGTTTTTAATGGCTTTAAATTTAACACCTGTGTGTAAATTTACTTTTAACTTTATTCTCGATAATAAAGTTCACTTCCAACGAATCAGCTTTTATCACTGTCACTCTTCTGTAATAATTCTTGCTCGTCACGGCTAAGACGGAGTCCCTCCAAAATGGAATAATAAATTATTACTTACAGTTCGCTGTGTTCGTTTGGCTTTTCACCCTGGTGATTAATTCCTAGTTGAAGTGGTTCGGTAGGAAATCCTCCCTAGCTATCCTTTGATTCGGAACACCGCTGTATCCGCATTAGTACTACTGCCAGCCCTCTTCAAATATGGCGCGTCCAACATCGTCAGCTGTTTTCTTCTCCACTTCAGATACTCCCACAATGCACTGGCACTTGTCGTCTGCTTGTGAAGGCAACGCTCTGACTTTTGACGGCACTATGACTTTGAAAGGTGTAATGACTTTTCACTTCGTGTGAAAATATAATTTCGGATAATTCTTTCCGAATGGTTTTGGATTCCACTTCCTTCAACATCCGATAATTCTAGTTTCTTAGTCAGCTTGATTCTATTGCCCTCGCAATAGCTTAATTTTAGGTTCTCGCAATCGCTTAACTTTAGGTTCTCGCAATTGCTTAATCTTAGGTTCTCGCCATAGCTTAATTTTAGATTCACGCCATAGCTTAATTTTAAGTTCATGCTTACTTTTAGGTTAAAGCAATCGCTGGATTTTAAGTTACCAGAATGAGGCTATTACACTCCTCATATCTTCCACCGTCTCGTAACGTTACCAGTCTCATTTGCATATTTAAATTTGGAATTTAAATATTCTTCACGAGATGAAAAGAAAAATAAAATAAATTTCTTTTCAAGCTCTCGCAATTTATTAAATAATTAAAACTCATTAAATTATTTGATTATAATTTAATATCTCTACAACATTATAAGAAGTCGGAAACCAAAGACTGTACATAAATAGATAAATCAAGGCTTTGAGTTTGCTAACAGAGGGAATCGGGAACGGTCATTTTGTCCTTTTAGGGACTCATGTTGACAAAATAAGAAATTGAAAACAGTGAAAAAGAAATGGAAATCACATTCGCTCCCAAAAGTGACTCCCAAGTAAATATACAACAATTATTTTTAAGTGCGAAAATAAATTTGTTTTTTATCATTACATTATCTCTTAAGTTTGAATTTAAGTTATTATTCAATTCCTTTTCAATCCTAACAATTGTTAGGATAAAGGCTTTTCTTTTGCACTTTCATACTTGTTTTTAATTGTTGTGTGTTTTGTTGGAGTCACTTTTGGAGCAAATAGTGACATTCATTTCTTTTACACATCTTTCTGGGTTTGTCATCAACGGACGGTGGTTTGGACTGCTATTTTTAAAATATTTTCGCCTGGGCGCTATTGTACACCAAAATTAATTCACAGATCAAAAATTAATATTTTTAATTAAAATTAGTTTCCTTTCTATTTTTTATGATTTTCTTTAAATAAAGTTTATTTTTAAACTATTTATTTTAAACGAGCTAGCACTCCGACCAGTTATTAGAAGGAGTAAAAATAGAAATGAATGAAAATAGAAATGATTGTATAACATCGAAAATGGATTTTGGAACAGCAATGTTCATTCTGTAAATATTTCAGTGTACAATTTCATTACTCTGTGCAAAGAGCAAATTAATGAATGGAGAATATTTTAGTCTAGCCTCGTGGGTTATTCTACATCAAATACTTTGCTTCTATTTTTCTACTTCTTCATTCATTTCGAGAGCCATTTCTAGATACATTTCTCTCATCCTGGATGCTATTCTCCCACACTGACCATTTGGAAAATATATTTTATCTGCCGGGGTTTTTGTAATATTTACTGAGGGGATTTTCCAGACCTTCTTCAAAAATCCATTATGAAATGAGTTCAAACTGGAAGAAAAAGTGAAGAATATCCTGAAAAACACAGAAAAGAAAATGAAATAAATATCTAAGCCATGCCGGATTTGAATCCAGGCTCAGAAGCTTCGGTCAAAACGACTTCTTCCTATTAATACATTTCAAAATAAGAATAAAAAAAGCCACATTTGTAAGCCTCTCAAGATACTTTTTATTTTACTATTCCATATCATCCTTCGCTGTTTCCTGTTCTCCGAAAAAAGCTTAAACTTTTAGATATTACACTCACTTCATCGGTTAGGTCTAACCTCGCCATTGCTGTTAACAAGAATAGTAAGAACTTTTCCAACCAATCCCGAGGGTGTCGTTTATGCCATTGCTTGTAGCGGTTTCCCTTGTAAGTATATTGGAGAGACTCGGCAGCCGATAATGCGGCGGATGGCTCAACATGCCAACGCTCTGAGAATTAGCGATTTCATTTATTTAACTGCATTTTATTTTCACGAAAGTGGACATTCTCTTGACTTGGAAAAACCTTTCATTTCCATCATGAATCTAACCATTTCATTCGTAAATGTCATGAGTCTCTATTTATATCACAGATCCTAATTGTTACAATGATTTCATTTCAGTCAAAGCCATTTATCAATATGGCTTTCCACCTAAGGATAAAGACATCCCCTGTACTACCTGACTTTCCATTTATTTCCGTTCACTTCAAATACTCCAATACCCTCTCCCTAACCCCCTCCCTTTCCATTTAAAATTAATTTTATTTATTTATTTATTTTATTTATTTATTTATTTATTTATTTATTTATTTTTAATTTTTTTTTCTTTTCCATATCCTTTACATATTCTTCTACATATCTTTTACATATTCTTTTTCTTTTTACACATCTTGCATACCTGTCCTCTGAATTTATAGTTACATCTGGCACTCATATTCATATGATACATTCACTCCTGAGAGGATTCACGAAGATTTACCATTTCAGGTTCTCTGTGGTTCTTCTGCTCATATCTCACTAATACGTCTACACTGCTCGTATCTGCAGTTCCTGACACCAGAGGGCGTTGCGGGACAACACATTTGCATTCGTTTGTTATTGGTTCAATTTTTGGTCATAAGCAGCTTGTTGAAATTTCACTTGAAAAAGATCGGCTAATTCGATCGAAACCTGGCCGAGGTGCTTTTATGTATTTTAATTATTGTGTCTCTGGCCTTTTTTAAAACTTCACCACAGCTATGTTTTATTCGTTTAGTATTTTATTTAATTACTATACATTTGTGTATTTATATTTCGAGTCAAATATTTTGTATTAGCGATAATCAATGGACCACTTGAGGATAAGAGGGGGCTCCGTAGTTACAAAATATCCCACCAGGCTACTGAATGGCTTGTGGGATAAAAAAGCCATGTGCATCATTATAACCCGTGTTTATAGAGGGTGAAGATTTGATTTGGATGAAACGATTGTAAGGCTTCCAAAATTTTCATATCGGATGTAAAGTTGATTATAACCTATTAAAGAGCACGACAGCAATATATTATGAAAGAAGGGTATAATTTAATTATTTTCAAATATTACAAATACTTCTTGACGGCATCGGCAACGTGTTTGCTTTTGTAAAGGCTTATTGCTATCAAAAAAAAATTAAAGCAGTAAGACTTCTATATTTTAAAAGATGAAATATAGATAGCAGATCCCAAGACACAGCAGCATTCTGTGACTGTAAAAAAAAGGAACTACATATTTATAACGTAATACTGTAAAGAAACCCATTAATATTAGATTGGAATTAGCACCATTAAGAAAGCCAATGCATAACGTCTTAATGGTGCTAATATTTCTCAGTACACCTAAAACTTTGCATGAACTCATTAGATAGAGAACTTCATGAAACAAGGGTTTAATAAAAATATTTAATTATGTGTACTACATGTTTCGCAGTAACGAACTGCATTTTCAAGTGAATAACATGTCTTGTCTTGTCTTGAACATCTTAGGTATAGACAATGATTGTCTGTTCCTAGCTCTGAAGATGATTTTGGTCTTTCCATCGTAGTTTTGGTCGTCCTCTGTCTCTTTTTCCTTTGGGCTGATATTTCAAAATCAAATTTGGAATCTTGTCGTTAGATAGCCTTTTTACATGGTTAAGCCAATTTTTTTGGTAATTTTGAATTTCTTGAATTAAACTTGGAGTTTTAAGTTGGGCTCGAATATCATAACTTTTCTTTTTGTCGAGGCGTGTAAATCCTAATAAAGGTCTCAGAAATTTCATTTGTGCAGTTTCCAATCTTTGTTTGTTTCTTTGTTTTAGTATCCAGGTTTCACTCCCATATTTAATTGCTGCTTTGGCTGTAATATTATGTAATCTTAGTAGTGTTTCTTTCGTCATTTGTTTTCCAAATCTTCTTCTAATTATTCCATTCATTCTATTGTATGTCTGTATGTTTGATATCAGGTTTGCCTCATCGTTATAACATGAAATTATGTTTCCTAAATATTTAAACTCTGATACTTGTTCTATTATTTTTCCCTTAATTACAATTTTCACTCTTTGTATTTGTTTTCCACACATTGCCATGGATTTTGTTTTTAATTCCGAAATTTTCATTTTATAATTTTTTGAGATAGTATTTAAATGATTTGCTCCAATTTGAAGTTCATCTTCTGAATTTGCTATCAAAACTTGATCGTCAGCATATATTGATCGTCTTCAATTTTTTATCTTTTGTGATCTGGATACCATTTTTATATATTGATTTCCATTCTTTTAGAATTCTATTTATGTATATGTTGAAAAGTATTGGGGAAAGTCCACATCCTTGTCTCACTCCTTTATTTACAGTTAAAGGCTCTGATATTTTCCCGTTCATGAATTTTATATTAATTTTTGTTTCTCTGTATATACTTCTAATTACATCAATTAATTTCTTCGGAATTTTATCTTC
>JAFIDM010000001.1:27369164-27382207 GCA_023159025.1 Thereuonema tuberculata
TGGAGCAGCACCCCCCACTAATTTTAGCTACGTCCACACTGCAGCCATCAAAGTTAACTGGAGTTTGGTGCACTCGGCCATAAGAATTTTAAAGATGTTATTGCCACTTTGTTTAAAGGATTATTTAAGAATACTCCGTATTTTTACAACTGGTATCTTTCCAAATCTTTGGAAAATTGCTCATATTATCCCAATTGTTAAGGGGGGAAAATTTAAGGAATTTGAAAACTACAGCCCATTTCCTTACTCTCTAATATTTATAAGGTTTTTGAAAGATTTGTCAAAATCAATTTGTAATTACATCTCAAAAATGTACTGCTAAATTCCTAACAAAAGTTACTGAAGTATAAACAAAAATTTAAATAATGGGAAAATAATTTGCGTAGCATTCATTGATTTCAAAATGGCTTTTGATAGCATTAACACAAATTGTTATTAAAAAAGTTAAATAAAATGGGTATAAGAGGAAATGTACAAAATGTTTTAAAAAAGTATTTAAAAAACAGTAAATTTCGAATAAAAATTAACAACTTATTAAGTAATCTATATAATATTCATTCTGGTCTATCTCAGGGATCGAACTTGAGGCCCTTTGGCAGAAATCCTCGGATCTTGGAGTTTCCTCTGTGGAAGAGAACTGAATGCCCTCACATTTCTGCTCGTTGTTCTCTATTGGAACTGGCAAATCGGCAGATACAGGACTGCTCAGCTTCACGCTAGCAGAAAAGGTCAGCGAAATTTTTAAGACAGTTCCGGAGGCCTGTTCCGGAAGAATGGTGCTGAGTGCAGGTACTTTTGATAGGTTGGCGTCTCTCGGACTAATACCAAGCAAAAACTCGGAGGATTTTTCGTCAATAACCTCGTCTATCTGAACCTTGTTGTGCACATTAAGGTCCGGAGTTTTGCCAGATGTCGATTTCTCAGGTTCTACTCCAGGCGAACATGTGACAAACTGTTCGTGCACAGAATCGTCTGCCCTCTGCCCATCTGCCCTCTGCCCGAAGAGAACTGTTTCTCTTGTTAATTGTAAATTAACAATTAAAAATTGTTAAATTTTTTGTCTACTGAAACGCCTTCGGTTAACCGATGTTTCGGTTGATTGATAATCGGATAATCGATGCTCTACTGTACAACAATTACGTAAATAATGTCTTTATGACATGTGATTCTAACTTCGTTTAGAAGAAAATGAAACAATAATCAATATACATTGTATATAATAAAATGAAAATAATTTCACTATTTTGAGACCACTAGATACCCATAAAAAAAGAAAGACAAACTAAGTTCAATACAATTTATAAAATACAATTATTAAATTATATACTGTTAAATTAATACTGTTAAAAAAATATATACAATATTTTCTTCTGTTAGCCGAACAATACCAAGCAGTTTAGGCATAACTTGTGGTCAATGCAACGGTCTGTCATGAGACTTATTGGAATGGCGGCAATACGGCCTTCAGGGGTCGAATGTGGTTTTTTTCTTTTTCTGTTGTTAGTTAAACAAAAACTAAATATCCATATATTCCATAAAAGAACGTTAATTCCATCTTCACTCCAAAAGCAATGTTTCCAGAGCGGATTACTCTTCTTCTTCATGCCTCTTGTACATTTTGACAATCTCCAAACGGTTAAACAACGTTTAAATTCATAATGATAAAATTGACTCAATACACTATTAACAATTAAGTTATTACAACCCAACAAAAATAAATCCATGAAATGAAAGAATATACAAATACATTGAAGTCTCACTTATACGAAACTCACGTATACGAAACATTCAATTATACGAAGAATTTCTCATTCCCCGGCGAAACCCCATAAGTTCTATATGTAATTCACTTACACGAAATATTCACTTATACGAATAATTTTTGGTTCCCCCTCATATTCGTATAAGTGAGACTTCACTGTATTATTGAACTATCTTAATAAATACTATTGAAATTTACTTTAAAAAATCTGTGACAAAAAGGAAAATTCAATAATATTTATTAAGGGATATATTAGTTAATTTTCTTAAACATATTTCGAATATTTTTTAAGGAAAGTTTTCTGTATTCTGATCACTCTCTCTTTTTCTTTGTCTACATTTCACTTTATTGTTAGTTATATTCATTGAATGCTTAATAGGTTTTTTATGAGCTAATTTTCTTTGGAATCAATAATTTCACTAAATTTACACAGAGTCACCTTGGAATTAATGAAAACATCATTTATAATTCATTGTATTCAAATAAATGAAATTTGTCTCTAGGAACTTCTCCGTAATTCCTATCATTATTTATTTAAATAAATAACATTAATGATTCCAACAAAAGATAGAAAGCTATGCACAGCAACAGCCTTAATTTTTTATTCTTTTTACGTTCAGGTTAATTCGAAATCAATTTTCAAAACTTTTGTCAACAAGTTTTTGGATTTTTCAAGATTTTGTCTTTTTCTGTTTACAACTAATTTTAAAATTAATAGGTTGTAATATATCTTACAAATATTAGTAATACTAATATTAATTTTCAATAATGTTAATAATATTAATTTTTAATAATATTAATTCTAATATATCCCAACTATGAAATGTAACGTCTTTGTATGTTGATAATATACATATTCAGTATCTATAAGAGTGAGAGCCACAAACATCTGGATGGATAGAACTAGGTCTGTAGAGAATTTGTAATTTACATTTCTTGATTTGTTTTCAAAAATGTAAATATCTTAACTAGGGCCAAAACAGTCCTCACACTTTTTGTAATTGAAAACTTCCTCTAGTTGTGTTTATCTTGCATTTTTTAATCTCTTTTCTTTTGAGTTTTTTTTTTTATTATTTCTGTTTTATTTTCTTGTTTTAGTTAGTGATTCTGTAATCTGGAAGAATGTGTCTGTACAGTATAAACTTAATTTAAAATCTTCATTTAACGTGGATTCATAGTTATAGTATTATCAAGGTAGCACACTTTAGTAATATTAAAATTGATATTTATTCGTGTTCCTATTTTAAAATATTAAAAGATATGACTACATTTTGTCAATTACATATTTAAATAATTGAACTGAAATAGTTTAATTGCATTTAAGTCCTTCTAACAGATCAAAGGATTTCCCATGAGATCGCCTTTATCTGGACTATTACGCAACATTTACATCAATACATCATTTACATCATTTTTTGAGTACCAGCTTTTAAAAGACACTAAATTTGAGTTTGAATATTACAGATATGCTGACGATATTTTAATTATTTGGTTTAGCAATATAAGAAAATTTAACCTTTTTTATAGGTTAATCAATGAAAAAAAATGGAATTTTAAAAAAGAAGAAGAAAGCGATAAGAAATTATTTTTTTTGGATATGACTTTAACAAAAAAAAGATAATGAATTACATTTGAAACATTTCTGTAAAGAATTTCAAAGTAGCCACGTTTAAAATTTCAAGTCAGGTCGTGGTATTCATATAAAAAGAAACATTGTAGAAAATTATTTGAGAAGAGTTGATATGACTACTAATTCTAATGAAGATTATAAGAACAGTATTGACATAATGAAAGAAATTAAAAAAAAAATGTTTAAGATGATCCCTTCATTAAAAAAGCAATTAGAAATTACAATAAATTTAATATTAAAGAGCTAAACATAAATTGTGTAAATAGAATTACGCTACCCTATATGAATCAGAACAACTTAAAATTAAAAGAAATCTCCAGAAAATACGAAATTAATGTAAGTGTTGAATACAAAAACAAATTAAAAAATATTTTGTGTAATAAATTTAACCAGAGTCAAAAAATTAACCAAATTGGTATTATATATAATTAATTGTGGAACTTGCAAGAAATTCTATATTGGAGAGACAAAAAGAACAATTCGGGAACGAGCTTTTGAACACGTGAATTATATAAAAAACTAACAAGTAGATAAGTCTGAATTGGCGGAACATTAGGGCACAGCATTGATAGTATAATTGAAGTACTGTGTACTGAAAAAAATACTAAATTAAGAAAAATTATTGAAAGTTTAATGACAAGATATTCTAAATAAATATAAAAAGGAATGATGGAAAATTTTGGATGAAAGGTTTGTGAAATTGGGGAGTGATTTGATGAACATATCTAGGAAACAATCAAAAAGCAAAATAATTGTTCAAGAATTGGCACAATAGCTGTTAGTTGTGATTTTGGAGCCTTAACAAATGTAACGATTGACTTTGTTGTATTAATAACAGAATTGTATAATATGGTGATTTTAATAGTTTTAATTCATGTTAACTCATTATTACTTGTTAAAAATGACTTGAAAAAGAAAGGACGTTATTTTTCCTTTTGAAAATTTGTATTTTTTATAATAATTTTATAATATAATAAATTAAGAAGATAAGAAGAATTTGTGTAAACGTGCAGAAATGTTTGAGGTCGCCATTTTGTGAATTCAATTTGCTGAAATGTGTCATTGAGTGTAAATGTTTATAGGTGTATCATTCAATGAAACAATGATGCTTATTAATTGGGCATCACTGCAGAGAATTTCGATGAATTTAATTAATTTTTTATTTTATTTTTTTATTTTTTTTTATCCCTTGATATGTTGTTAATATTTAAAAGATTTATTCCTGTAAAATTGTAGTTAGAAATAAGGATGGTCATATGAATATTACAACGCTGTGATTATAGAAATCAAACTAGGTGTCGCTAATATACAAAAAAGTTTTTGTATGTATTTTGGCTTTTGGCTTTACTATTTGGAACAATAAGATGTCGTCCTGGTGCTATTTGCGTACGATGAAAGAGATGAAGAAGTAACCGTAAGGGCTGGCGCGCAAATGGCAGCGACAGCGACAACTACAAACTGCAGCGACAAACTACAGCGACACGCAGACGTTCAATTTGAACGATTTAAAGCACATATATTGACGTTTTTCGAAGCGACGGAAGTTGCAGTGGACTCCTTGTCGCACCGCGCCGCGGCACTGATCAACCGGAACCGGAAACGGAAATTGCCTAGAATGCAGCTGTTTTTCCGCCATTAGTGTGATGAGAAACATGAGCGATGTTTGGCGAATGTGTAATTTCAGATGCTATTTAGGAAAATCTTATGTGCCGATTGTGAATTTAAGGCTTCTGAAAATCGTTTATCATAGAATGGACATTGAAACATAATGGTTGTTCACCAGAATGTGTAATCCTGTGTTGTGAGATCTGAGACTCGGGAAAATCGTTTACAGAAAATGGAAATTCATCTGTTTATCTTTCTGTTTATGCAGTCATGTGGATATTAAGATAAATAAATCACATGGCAACATAATGTGTACGGTAAATTTGTTTTATCAACGACGTTATTGCTAAGATGTCTACTTTAAGATTCAGTACTGTTTTAAATGTTTTAAAAACAAAGTGAAATAAATGTAAACTTGTAAATACGTTAATATATATTCTGATAGCAACATAGTTTTGCTTTACAGTGAAAATTACAATTGTTTCTGTTATTTTTAAAGAAAAATAAAAAAAAAAAAAACATTCAAAATAGCATTTGTATAATTTATGTTTCTGCAAAGAAAATGTAAAACATAGTAAAAACATAACTATGAACACGTTATAAACTAGTACACAAGCACCTAATGTATCAAATAAAAAATAATCATTGACATTCAAGGATATATATTATGACAAGAAGAATTATTATTAATAGAGAAAAGAAAGCCCTATACAGGAATAAATTATTTTTCTGCTAAAGTAACTACATTATAATAACCGTTAAGAAGAATTTCAAAATTTCATAAATTATAAATATAATTTATAATACATACATTATAAATATAATTTATAACGCATTTTAAGCAGCATGAACAAGAATTGCAAAATTATATAAATGACAAATATAATTTAGAGCACATTATAAACTACAGAAATCTGTCATCTTCCAAAAAATTTCAATTAATATTTAAATTATGAAAGTTATATGAAAATGTTTGCTATGGCGATGAGATTGTATTTGTAATAAGATGCTCAATGTTAAGGTGACCAACCGTCCTCATTTCAGAAGCTTTGTCCTCCCTTGAGAATTGTCCTCTTTTTGTAAATGCTGTCCTCCTTTGTGATGTTTGAAGAGTAATATGTCCTCCGTTTTCATATGTGAAGTTCAAAATTTAATTTTTTTTAATTGGTTGAACAGATGGATTTAGAATATGTTTTGTTTGTTTTAATTGATTGAACAGATGATTTGAAGGTTTATTTGTTTTTTTTTTGTTTTATTTGATTGAACAGATGATTTGATAGTTTACTTTTTTTTTTAAGTTTAATTGGTTGAACAGATGATTTGAAGGTTTATTTGTTTTTTATTTGGTTGAAGAGATGATTTGAAGGTTTATTTGTTTTTTATTTGGTTGAAGAGATGATTTGAAGGTTTTTTTTTTTTTGTATGTTTCAACAGATGATTTTATTTATTTTTTTTTTTTTGGTTTTAACAGCTGATTTGAAGGTTTTTTTTTGTATGTTTCAACAGATGATTTGAATTTTTTTTTTTGTATGTTTCAGCAGATGATTTGAATTTTTTTGTTTTTTCTTTCAACAGCTGATTTGAAGGTTGTTTTTTTTTGTTTTTTTTTTGTTTCAACAGATGATGTGAAGGTTTATATTTTTGTTATTTATTTTGTTGAACAGATGATGTAGAGGTGTTTTGTAATTTTCATTTGGTTGAACAGATAGGTTGAGAGGGTTTTGTTTTGGTTTTTTTGGTTGAAGAGATAGGTTTATACCCCTGATAACATGTTTATTTTTCTTCAAATTATTTGCGTCCTCCATTTCATTTTAGAACAAATTGTCACCTTATCAATGTATTTATGTTCTTGGCAGTGGATAGCATTTACCAATTTTTTTTTCTCAACACAATAACTGCAGTGTATTTTGTGTTGGCATATAGTCAGCTAATTGTAAAGTAATACTTGTGTATCTTGCAATACTGTATATTACTATTACTATGTGTGCTGATTATGTATGACTTACAATGCCTAGCACAAAGGTATGAAATATATACAGGCAGTTCTTGTTGAGTAAAGCCTAGTTACATGTATGTACACATATGCCAGGAATAAGTAGAAACTTTAACATTGATTGGATTACTACAAATTGTTAATATTGCCTTTTATTATATTGGAAAAGAATATACTTAATTTATGAAAATATTGAAAAAAGTTCATTTTAATTTGCAAGGCTGGTTTATTGTCATCAATGTACAGTCACAGTAGGATAGAAACATTCAAGTAATATGGAATTACATTCTTCATTTGTTGATCATATTAAATTGCATTCTTCAACATTGCCTGAAAAACAAAAAAAAATAATGAAAATCACAAAATAGGAATATATTGCAAGCATCCTACACATAAAATATATGGAGATAAAGGTACAAATAGTAAAGCATGAAATAAAGAAATACAAACTGTATATTATGTAAATACAAGACACCTTTGTGGAAACGTTTCAAATCTATGTTCATAAATACCAGTCAACTGAAAACCTCAATAAAACCTCAATTAAGGCAATTTGGTAGACTACAAAACAAAAATAGGTGTTTACATTTCTGAGAACATTTAAATTTGTCTATGTATCATACATACACATAAGAAGTTATTATTTAGTATTTGTATCAGGTAAAGCAATATACATCACCCATTAGTATAATTACATTTGTAATAACTTGTCAATGTAACAGATAACAATAATATTACTTATATTGCATTAATATATTAACAACTTATTCTCATATATAGTCTTTATTATTGGTATGTAAACTAAATACCATCACATACCCTACATAGAGATTCAATAAGAACCTTGCAGAACCAATATTGTAAATAATAATGAAATAAAACAATTTTATCAATTCCAAAGCACATACTTAGAAACATTTTCATTGCAGAAAATGGAAGGCCTTCCTTACTACACATCCTTGTCATTGAAAACCAATTTTCAAAACCTTAACCAAAGGCTAATGAGCATAACTTTGGAATGGTAATGCTTACATAACATAATTATATTTAATAAATTATCACTGCTACACCACCTTCAATACTGTATGAAATAGATCCATCAATGTAATTCTCCATCACCCTCCCCCAAAAAACAAAACCAACACACCCAGAAATATTATCTTCAATAAATCACTATACCTATATACTTTCTGTTTGCATACAAATTGTGAGAAATAGTTCCATTAGTTTAAGTGGCTGAGGACATATAGACAGACACAAGCTTTGGTCTGTATTTGGGAGATAATTTTAAGTTTATATGTTTTTGATGGAGGGTGGATGCCCTTACTTGGTAGGGTTAAACATAGAGCTGTATGGAGGAGAGACTCATGCATAAGAAGATTACACAATAAGTGACAAGGTAGTCCACAAATGTCCCACAAAATTAACAAATGAAAGTGATATTTTGTAAGTTTTGCAATTTTATAACAAACATTAGGCTGTTACTCACAAGGGCATATAGTAACTGGGAAATGAAGGTAACAACAGTGATTTCAAGAGCAGACACTTAAATAAGTTGTTTTTGGATATATAAAGTTTTGGGGTATTGATAACAGCAATGATGTTAACATATAAATGCCAACATTAGAGTATTACAACTTGCTGCAGTGCTATTACAAAGCCACAATGTTATTTCATTCACTTCAAAATCCACATTTGAGTCTACACAGTGATTTGGGACTGGAATATTAAATGTATTGTAGAAAGTTGTGATGAGGCACACAGGTGATTTCAGTGGAATTGTGCAATACTGTATGAAATGGATCCATCAAATTAATTCTCCATCCCCCGCCCCCAACAGAAACAACAAACCCAGCAATTTTATCTTCAATGCATCACTATACCTATATACTTCCTGTTTCCATCAAAACTGGTGAGTAATGGTTCCATTATTTTATGTGACTGGGGACATATAGACAGACACAGGCTTTGGTCTGTATTTGGCTGTCATTTTAGGTTTATATGTTTTTGATGGGGGGGTGGATGTCCTTACTTGTTGGGGTTCTACATAGAGCTGTAAAGACTAGAGAGTCATGCATGGGGCGATTACACAATAGGTGAAAAGGTAGGCCACAAATGTTCCACAAAATTACCAAATGAAAGTGATATTGTGTAAGTTTTTGAAATTTTATAACAAACATTAGGTTGTCATTCACAAGGGCATATAGTAACTGGAAACTGAAAGTAACAACAGTAATTTCAAGAGCAGACACTTAAATAGGTTGTTTTTGGATATATAAAGTTTTGCAAGGATGTTAACATATAAATGCCAACATTACAGTATTACAACTTTATTTCATTCAATTCACAATCCACAATTGAGTCTACACAATGATTTGGGACTGGACTATTAAATGTATTGTGGAATGTTGTAATGAGGAACACAAGTGATTTCAGTGGAATTCTGCAATACTGTGGAAGCAATGGCAGGTTTGTAGTGTTGTAAATACAACCTGACTGAATAAGGTTATGTCTTGCTGCTCCACAAAGCATTGATAATGCATTGCTATCATATGACAGGACAGAATGGTTTCAATTAGTAAAAATCAAAGATAATATCTAACAAAATATTAATCACTATTTGAAAATAATGTTAATCATTATTTCAGTTTCCAAACAACTATCATAGAAAATTAATCAGAAATATTATTATGTAATACAATCAGTAGTTCATGTCTGATAGATGTTTATATTTGAATGTATATTTTATTTTTCATTTTCCGGATTTACATTGTAAACCTCATTGACTCAGTGAGTATTATTTATGATTGATTTTTGTGTTTCCTGTTTCTATACTGTGTAGTCTTCCGAAATTCCCAGAAAAAAAAAAAGGTTGCTTAAAATTCAACAAATGAGAACTGAACAGTAATTAATCTTTCCATTAAAAAAATACACCAAACATTACTAATGTTGTTGTCATTCAGAACAATATATATTCAGAATACAGTAATGACAGGAACATTAATTTCATGAGTATATATTTAAATGAAAGAAATTTGGATACAGCAATTTGTATATAATTTATAACAGTAGTGTATTGGCTACGAAAACTTTCAAACATAAATTATTCAAACTGATCACACAGCTGTTACAATTTTTTTTTCAAAACAGTATCGTTTCCTGACCTTCAAAAACGTAAATTTTGCTTAGTTTTTCAGTATTTATGGCTAATAATTATTTGATTAATTACTTGAAATACTTACGGGCGATGTTTCATGTTGTGTTGCAATAAAGACATTAAAATCTCTATAGGGCCATCGTCTTGACAGCACTTCTGCTGAATATAAACTCGAGCTCTGTTGGCAATCTTTTGTTTTCCGAGGGGCATAGGTATCCCGAATATATAATTACATGCTTTCAAGTGGTCGGCAACTACAAAAAAAGATGTTTAAATATTAAATTTCCTGATCGCTGATCATGTCGGTAGGTTATCGATTCGATTACAACGTCTAAAATAAATGCAAACTTATCTGATTTTCAGTTTTTGGCTGATGTAGAACCATACTTTGTCTTTGTATCCTCCATTTCCTAATATTTTCCGACGAAAGGCATAAATCGTGCATAGTTTGGAAGTAATCGAGTAAGCGCCTCCATATTGAATTTCGGAAACTTGAGAAATTTTCGTGAAATCGTCTTGCTGCTTTGTGATTGGCTGGCGTTGTAATTAACGCAGTATTCTGATTGGTGTCGCTCAGCGTTGTCGCTGTCGCTCAACGCAGCTGTTCAAAGGCATTCAAGGTCTGCGTACAGCGACAAAATCGCAGACATGACGTCCAAATCGTCAGACACTGATGTCAAAAATCGCAGAAATGACGTCATTCTTGCGATTCGCTCGTCGTTGTCGCTCGTAGTTGGCATATGCGCGTTGGCCTTAAGATTTGTTTGAGTGAATGTTAAATCCGGTTATCGTTTTTGCTTATTAATGTGCTTTTTTTCAAATTTGTAATTACCATTTTTAATTTCCATAGATCTCTTTTTTCATGAGAAGGACCGACGTATTGGCGAAATACCGAGTTAGGCATAGTCAGATAGGCTTAAGTGATACAGCAAATCTGTTACCGGAGTAAGATTCAAGTAATGCAAGGGTATATACTTTCGCCAGATCTATGCGGTAGAATATGAATTGGGCAGGCGAATGAATTATGGGCTTATTCATTTAAACCCAGGAGTTTTTCCCATATACGATCGGTGTTCACCCACGGATGTTACTGGCTCGCACAATCCACGAGATGAGGCTTACAGACAACATGATTCCTTACAGCGTTCGATTTGTCATACGAGGAATTTGAAGTGTTTCCACGTAGTCAAGGAAGGACTGTCTGTTTTCTATTTAGTTTTGCGGAGTCAAGAATATTTCGCCGGGCGATTTCAGTGAATTGTGTACGTTATTACAGAAGGACAATTTCAAGTTAATTTAAAGAATTTAAGGACAGATATTTAGTCAATTAAGTTAAGTTATAGGAAATAGGAGTAACTTTCAGAAATTGATGTTAAGTTCACTATGAACGAAAATTTATAAGTGAGATTGTAGAAATGTTGATAATTTGTTATAGCTAAGTTATCAATGTTAGGGCTAGTTTTACAAAAGAAATTCTCACTTGGATAAATGTTCATTAAGAATCAGAATTTATAATATCAATGAATAGAGTTTAAAAGTTGATATTTAGATCTGCCGAAACATGTGTTTTACAAATAGCGTATATATTCTTTATTTGTAAATTAGCTATGAAACAACCGAGTGTTGTTTATGTATTTGGTTAAAGCAGATTATTAAGGGTTTATTTATTTATTGTTATTGATCTTAAAGATTAAGATTTTCATTGTGGCTCATAAATATTTAAGAGCTGAGTTATTCATGTGTATATTTATTACCGATTAAACTTGTTGTTTCGAAGTTAATCATTTTGATATATTTGTTATCAATGCTCTGCTATTATTTTCATTTTAAATTCTGTTATTGACAAACTAATTTAATACGAGTCATTACAATCACTACTATATATTCTTCGAATGGTGATTGATTTAATAAGTTGCAAGAAGACATCAGTGTTGCGACCCCCATTGAATGTAATGAATCAATAAGGATAAGCTGAGGATAAATTATTTAAATGTCGCACTTATTAAGAATCTAAAATTGCTTGCAAAACTTTAAGTAAATAGAATAATTCAAATCTGTAAATGAAGAAAGATCTTTTCCTTTTATTAAAATTAACTTACTAAGTTTTCCTTTCTTTTTTAATCTTCTAATAAGATAAGCAGACTAATATTCTCGTTTTATCTGTCCAGTGGACAGATAAAATCTCATTAAAATATCATTAAAATGTCATTAAATTATCATTAAGCACAACAATCACAATAATCGCAACAATTGCGTCTTTTGCATGCGCAACAATTATATTTATAATGGAGCTCTACAACAATCACAACAATTACAATAAATGCGATAATTGCGCCTTTTGCATTCGCAACAATGACATTTGAAATAATAAGAAAATTAAAGCATATCAATGATATTTTCTATATCAGAAGACGTTGCGAAGCATTGTGATTGGTTTACTAATTGCTTTCCCTACCTTGTTTTTTTTTTAAAAATGATTTAAATACAAAAGATAATATTCTTAATATCTCATTTTTACAAAGGTTTTGAGCAAACTAACTAACATACGACTGGCTTTCACATCATTTGATAATCTGGATTAATGAAACCAGTTTAAACTTAAAAAAAATAATTATATATGAATCAATAAATGAATTGTTGAACTTAAGAATTAAACTATAAGTACTGAGAAAATATGTATATTTTTCAAAATCTCATGCTTACTTTAAATGAAAAAATAAAATAGTAGATAAATAATTCTCATTTTTGAAATACATCTAGGATTTAATATTAACTCATCTTCTATTAAAATACTGGTGTAAATCAGAATCCCGGTTTCTTCAAACAATTTTAGTGCAACTCAATCTCCTGATAAACGTTCGATTCCAAAAAGTCTCCAAAACATCTTCATGATTAT
>JAFIDM010000001.1:27382217-27438584 GCA_023159025.1 Thereuonema tuberculata
CGTACCCCCGTATCTCGAAAAAATCTCGAAGTAATTAAGGGAAAAGAAATAAATCTTACTTTAGAATTTGTTTCTTCATATTCTAAATAATAATGTAATATCTTAAGTCAAGGTGTATCAATAATTTTTAGGCTGAAGTCTTTTCAAAAGTAGAATAAAAAAATCGATAGAATACTCGCAAAAACAGTTGGAATTGATAACTCCCTTCCGCATATTCCTACATTATCTAAATCATCCGAGCAAATTAAGTTTAAGAGCTTAAAATGTTTCATAAAGGAATGAAATTTTAAACACAAAATGGACATTAGAGTAAACTTACTTTATTTGATATTGATATAATGAGTTTTGAATTAATGCTAATATCAGTTTGAACAATGGAAGCGTTTGGCAGATCGCAAATTATACGGAGTCACTGGTTTTATGTTTGCTAGAAAATTGTGAATTGACTTTTTTGAAATTGTGCAAGAATTTAGATCAGTACAAGGACTTCACAAATAATTATAAAAGCGAATGGTAGAACAGATATTTAGTTTATGATAAAATCTTTTAACGTGCTTGTATTATAAAATTAAATAATCAACTATTAAAACACATTACAATTAAGACAATCTAAAAATTAAAAATTATCACTACGTTTCAAACCATCAACGTTGATATGCTTCTTCCTCAAGTGCATTAAAAAAGTTTTGATCCTCCGTAGTCGGGTTCGTCTGTAAGAATGACCATCCGTATGGAATTCTGGGTAAAGGGAAGGGAATTTCTGTTGAGCATAGATTGCCCCTAGTGTTAAGCGGATATAAAAGCTCTGCGGACATAGAAATTTTTTTTTTCTTTTTTTTTTTTTGTTATTGTGTTATTGTTCTTGATTGTTTACGAAATGGAGTTTCTAAATTCCGTATTCCAGGATATTGGTGGTGGAGAGATCCTGATTGTAGCTTTTTTTAAGCTTTATTAAACCGTATTCGTAGAATTGTCGTAGGTATAAATCCCGTTCGCTGCCAAAAACAACAGGATTTTTGCTGTCCAGTTCATGATGCGTTTTTTGACAATGTAAGGCCGTATGATATGCCAGGTTTTTGTTTTTTACTGCGGAAACCTGTTCATTTATGCGTTTTTCCAGACATCGTTTGGTCTGCCCAATATATAGGCAGCCATTGTTGTAATTCCCATTCTGATTTTTACAACGTATACCGTATATTACGTCTTGCTTTTTCAATAAGCTACTTTTATTCTTAGACTTATTATTCCCTAATATGTTTCTAATGGTGTTCTTTGGTTTACAGGCTAAACCTATATTGGCTTTTCCCAGTATCGGTCTTAATCGTTTGAACAAGTTATCGTCATATGTTATAGATACAAAATGTTTTTTAGTGTGCTTATTATTGCTGACATTTGTAGCATTGCCATCTATAATGGGAGAAATATATTGTCTTTTTTTATAGCGCATTTTATTTAAAAACCTTTTTATGTGTCTATTTAGAATATCTATGGGGAAACCATTATTTTGAAAAACATTCTTGATATGTTTTATTTCTTCATGTAAAATGCCTGAGTTTGAGCTGATTTTAACCGCTCTTTCCATTGCCATATGAATAGCATTACGTTTATAACAACTAGTTACCGAACTCCGATAATTAATAGTAATTAACGCGTCTGTTGGCTTACAAAACACGCTGGTTTTATATGTCATTTGTTGTGTTTCAATCAGGATATCCAAGAATGGGATAATGCCCTTATTTTCTTTTTCCAGTGTGAATTGAATGTTCGGGTTTATACTATTGAAATCCATAAGGATATTGTCTATGTAATGTTTGTTAACGATCAAAAATGAGTCGTCAACATACCTGCACATGTAGTGCACATTATTGACAACGTTGTCCAATGAGACTGCCTGGTATTCAATATATTGCATGACACATTCCGCCATTATGGCAGAAGATGGAAGACCCATGAATACCCCGGATGTTTGTGTGTAGATACGTCCATTGAAGGAAAAGATCTGCATTTGAAAAAGAAGGGCCAGTAATTGTCCAATTTCTTGTATATTAAAAAAGAAACGGTCATGATGTATATTATAATTCATATCAACAATATGTTGAATTGATTTCATGATGAGCCTCGGTGTCAACGATGTATATAAGTTTGTGACATCTAATGATATCATTTGTGAATTTTGGATAGGGGTGTGAAATCCTAATTAAGTGCACTAATTGGAGCACAATGTTGTTACCTCACATTGGGTAACGTTCCATATCGAATCTTTTAGAACAATCTGGAACCTTTATTGGGCATCACTGGATAAGTCTGAATACAGAACCGTATTTGATGACGAGTTCATTGTCAGTGCTGTTGCCTACATTATAGACGAAATAATCACTTTTGCTACGGACCAACCTAACCATCAGCAACCCAGCAATGATTCAGAAACTCCTGGAAAACTCTATCCCCTTTTTGAAGTGAACCTCCTCGTGGAATTAGATTTCTTGCTCCTAGTGCAGTGTATAAGGCTCGTACTTCCACCCAAAGCGAATGACATTCGATCAGGATAACATTACGAAGATAAATTTGGACTCTTTTATATCTGCCAACACTTTGATGTTTCTCGACATACAAGGTGGTTATAATTAAAGTTGGCCTATTTAGAGCATCCTGCAGCTGCAACCAAACCAACAGTCGGAGAGACACCAAAAGTTGTATATATACTATTCAATGGATGCGCTCAACGATTCTGCAAAAAAAAATAGTTATAAAATCGTCTGCTATGAACGGAAAACGCGAAAACATAATGTTCAAAAATAAAGTTATTTCACATAAACAGTATCAGACATTTGAACGAGTCATGTGATATTTTTCAATATGTTCCCCTGGCAAATGTGTGCAGATGACGAACTGTATGTCAACCGCTGACCGTAGATGATCACTCGTGATAGTTCGCACATGTAGCATAATACTATCTTTTAGTTCTGCTAATGTTGCAATATTCCACGATACACCACATCCTTTAGGTATCCCCACTAGCAAAAATCGCATGAAGTTAGATCAGAAGAATGAGGTGGCCAGGCAGTAGGGAACATGTGACTAATTACTTGATCATTGGAAAAGTATGGACGCAACAAAGTTTGCACGAACCTTCCAATATGAGGAGGTGCACCATCTTGCGTAAAAAAGGTTGAATCAGAACATTGTCATTCCTGCTGCTGAGGTATTACAAAGTTCTGAAGTATGTCATGATATCTACCCGCAGTCACGAAACATGTCTGAGGACCATTAGCAATGTTTTCAAAAAAATAAGGACGCAGGATAAAGTTGGATGTAAACCCACACCAGACTGCAAGCTTGAGCGAATGCAGAGACATTTCCTGAAAAACCTGTGGATTTTCCTTGGCCCTCGGCAATTTTGGGTATTGACAGTACCATTCACGTACAAGTGTGCTTCGCCGCTCCATAGGATGTCCCATGGCCATGACTTATCAACTTCCATCCTCGCCAGAAAGGTCAATGGAAACGTAAGTCTTTTCTCCTTATCGCCTGGAAGCAGTTCTTGTCTGTGACTGATCTTGTATGGAAAAAAATGACTTAAATTAATTACAATTAAAATCGTTCCTCAGAATGAGGAAAAGGATTAATATATCACTCTCACGTTGACAAGTTTAGATTTATTGACTGGCAGTGGTTATGCTTAGAATGAAGACAATAAGAAACATATGAATTTCATTTTTTTTGTTTTTTGGTAAACGGATAATATCAAATGAATTGAAATTATTGGTGGAATAGAAAGCTAACTATAAAATTTTGTATAAAGTTTTACCAAGTTCTACCAAGTAAATCTGTCCAGCCTTGTCAGCGTCTTGCACAAATAAATAGATAAGCAGACTAACAAACAAATCGAGTAGAAAAAAAAAGGAATAATGAGAATTATTCATTATTTGCTTATTAACTTTGTAATAGTTGAGCATCCTAAGTCTTAGGATTAAATATTTTTTTCTTCTTATTTCTCCCATTTGTCTGCTTAACTGTTTGCCTGTTTGTCATGCTCAAGCGGTGAGGCAATTAACTTTGGTACGCAGCTTATTTATGGTCCAACTTAAAACATAGGTCATTTATTTTGGTCTCCCAGAAATAGAAAAAAATCCGCTGTTTTCACTGAATTTGAAATAAACTAAATTACACTTAAAGTACCACTTTAAAAATAAGAAAAACAAAAATTTAATCCATATATTTCTGAAGTTCATGTTAAATACTGAATTTTAAGTACATTCGTAAAATACAAAAAAATAATTGATTGTATAAAAATGAAATAGAGTTATCCGTAAACTACGTAGACATGTTGGCGGAAGGGAGTTGTGATTAATACGACAAAGTTTGACGAGGAAGAGGGAGAAGGTTAGATAATAAGTAACGTCACGCTACATTTCACTTAAGTCCATTTTTCGAAATCGAAAATACCTACCAAGAAATTCATTAAAACACCTGCAATTATCTAAACATTAAAGTTAAACGAAATATATGCTTGAATACGATGTAAACGAATTACTACAGAATGGTCCTAAACAAACAGTACTGCAACACGAAAGGTCCGCCAGTGAAGTTACTGAGTTTGACGTATGCAAATAACATGTTCCAGCTGCCCCCCCCCCCCACCTCCCTGTCAATACAGAGTTCGTAGCGGCTCTAAATTTTGTAGCATATCCTGAAACAGTGGTGCTGCATTTCGCAGAAGATTCGAAGATTTCGGCAATGTCGGTTCTTTAAGCATTCTCCAAATGTACGCATCGGAGTAAGAAATGGTGAATGTGACGGATACGGAAAGTCTCCCAACCGAGAGATGACATTTCCATGAAAGGTGTTGATGAGAAAGTCTCTGCACATTCGTGTTGTGTGGTAGGTTGCGCCGTCCTGTTGGGACCGTAGATCTGCAAAACAGATCCTTCCTTGGCAGAAGGCACGAAGACCATTGACGAACGGTATCTATTCATGGAGCGATGTTGGTTTTGTGTCACCGACTGATTAAACGACTTAGACATTGAACTGATTAATAGATGTCTGAACTGAATCTTATAATTACTTTAAAAAACAGTTAAACAGTTAAAAATATTTTAGTTTTAATGGAAATTAGGGGCTGCGTCATATTGTCATGTAAAGAGGGTTCACAAGATTGTGATAGTGTAGCAAGGAGGGGGGGGGGCGAATATATCAAAAATTAACGTGTTGTAGTTTCAGCACAGCTAATAATGTAGTTCATAAAATTATTTAATATGTTGTTTTTAATATTACAGAAAAGAACATTTACGATGACTGGACATTGTTTCATAAAATACTTAAAATCAAATATAGTATTTCTAAGGATCTTATTGCACAGAATCATACAATGATTAATACATTAAAGTATTCAAAGCAATTATTTTTAGACAAAATAAGAGTATATATTCTAATAGAGTTGATAAAAAAATCATAAAAATATGCATGTGTAAGTGTAAAATGCCTGCAAAGGCAAAAGCACATAGTACAATAAAAATATAAATTCTAATAATTCAAACGCTACATTTACTTTTTAGTTCCAAATTAGTTTTCAGGGTCAGTAAAAAAAAATATAATTGGTTATTATATTTTCTCAATTTGAGTTCGGTTCAATTTTCTTCAATTTGAATTTTAAAGAAATAAATAAGAAAATCAAGAAACTTCTCTTTCACTATTCTCTTTATTTGAAAGAAATTCAATTCGGCATTTCCTTATTTCAATTAGGAGTGAAAAGTTCGTGACTTACAGCAAGTGACATCTAGCGGCAGAAAAATTCACTGCGGCTACTATTGACCAATCAGGATATGTGGTAATTTATTCATTCCCATAATACGAATAAAAAGCAGGAAAGCTTTTACATTATTTCGTGAAGTTAATGAAAATTAAAATGATCTTCTTTGTTTGGCTGATGACAAAATGTCTTATGTTGTTAAGCCTGTCAATCTCGGTGGTATTTTCTTCTTTAAGTGAAATTCAGCAAGAAAGGTACGATCTCTTTATCATTTACGACTAATAGTGTTTTTTTGTATAGTTTGAAGTGGTTCTGTTAACTTCTTCGATTCGCTGTCACTGATCGTCCATGTATTACCACTATATCTGCTTAAATTAAATGCTGTTTTGTTCTATTAAAATACTTCTATTATTTCAATGTTTCTTAATGTTTTTTCAAAAGTAAAGTAACACAGACTTAAGTAGCATAGATGACAGAGCTATTTGCACGTGAATGCCTAAGATAATTCTTCAGCGTTTCTGAGGTATTCATGTTAATGCCTGAATATTGGGTTTAATAATTTTTTCGGAATACTCGCTTATTTTTAATAAATCATATAAAGAATTTCTATTCATTGAGTCATAAACTTGTTTAAAATCAATAAATAATAAATGTAAATTAATTTTCAAGTATTGATCTTAACATAAATAAATTATAAGTTGTTCAGCGCCTTCTCCTAAAATTAAACTAGAAATCCCTCGGCGTTTCTTCTGTATATGGTTTTAACCATTTATTAATTGAATTTTTAAAATAATTTCTAAAATACAATCAATTGAGCAATTTGAAAAAGTAATTTGTCATTCCTTCTTATAACTAGAAAAGATTATTGAAGTATCCCATTCTTTAAGTTTCATTTAAAGGGAATATTTCTTCACATTGAAAATCCCCATGTAAATCCTGAATTCTCTTACCCTCTCCAGAATATTTATTATTATTTAAATGTTTTATAATAACAACCATCTAGTAAAAGATTAGAACTATATTTCCAGTCCTTTTGTTGGTCCACCAACTTACTACTGAGACATTGCTGCTGAGACATTCATCAAACTTTTGCTTTCAGCTATCATTTGATTATTTATTTGGAAAAATTGCTATCTTTTATCTTTGTACATTGAGGTTCTTGTGTGGAATCTTAGCTCGTTGTGTAGCTAAAATATCGAAGTTATTCATCTCATTTCCTTGCTTTTCAGACGTTTTTATTTACAGTATTTTTTTTTCTTTTAGAAATATCCTTGACTTGTTTTTTCATTTGTATAATGTTCACCAGACTTGATTGATGTTCTGTTTTCAGTCTAGCTTATTTCCCTCGCATTTTTTTTTTTTTTTTTTTGTGTGACATTTATTATCAAACCTTCACTTTTTCTTCCTATTAATTATTTCTTTGATAAATGGTTTTCCACTTTCCGTATTTTCATTCTTTTGTAGTATTCCTATTTTGTAAGAAATATATTAACCTTATTCCTTTCATCTGTCTTAATTCAATATTTTTCTTTTTTTTATATGATACTTCTTTTATTTTTTTCCCCTTAAAATTTCTGTAACAGAAATTCTGTTTCGATATTAATTCATATAATGTAAAGTTCGGATTTCACAATCTACATCTCTACAACTTCTAACATTTAAGACATTCGGCGATGAATCACAGCATAATCACCTGGATTGATTTTTGATCCCATCTGCAGATTTCTATCTTTCCTGATGTTTTTTAATGCTTATTAAAGGGTCAATCCATACGAAATCAACCAATGGGTGTTGCTGACATATTTTATTTTATTTCTGATAGTACATTTTCTGTTTATATATACATTTGGGAGTACAAAACGATTTTTTCTAAAAAAATTATTATTATTACTTTAGCTTTTATCAGCCATTTTGTACATGAGGGTCGACCGTTTTTAGCGTTTTCAGAGGTTAGCGATAAGTTAAATAACTTTTTTGTTTATTAAGATATCACCTTGGATTAAAAACCATCTTATTCTAAATAAAACCATCTACAAATCATGTTATAACCAAAAATGTGTTAAGTTGTAAGGAAATAACCTAAAACTTAACTAGAATAATGTGTTGTCGATTAGAATAAATTGAAGATTTAGGGAATTTTTAGGATGCACATTGACGCAGACTCCTAAAGTGTTAAAACACTTAAAAAAACACACCTAATAAACTAATCTATTCTAGGCCTACATGTACAAAATGTGTAAACTGTAATTGAAATCCAGAGCTACTATTATTGGAGTAACCCTCAAGTTACCTTGGACCCTTGTATGAACTGCATGATGGTGAAATCAGCCACAGAAGCCTTTCTGTTACAAGTGACTATTTAGACCATAGGACCGCGACTGTGCACTGCTTTCAAAAACATTTGACTGAAGATATATTAAAAAAATGCTCCTTTAGTAAAAAAAAATGTTTATTTTATTATTTATTTAGTTTATTAAATGTGTTTTTTAAGTGTTTTAACACTTTCGGAGTCTGCGTCAATGTGCGTCGTACTGTGTATTTTTGCTTTTTTCTTTAATTAAAAAAAATACTTCTGATTAAAACACAATGATGAAATTTCATGTGATTATTACCAGATACTAGAAGAGTATATTGTTGCGGAAATATAATTTAAAAGAGCAATTGCCATAAGAAATACTCACCTAGAATGAATCCGGTTGCTACAACAATTGAAAGGCTAAAGCACAAGAGACTCACACTTTTATCCAGTGCCGATTGTTACTGCAACAAGAGAGAAATGACACGCTCTTAGGAACTTGAAGGGATTGTTTTGGATTCTGCTTTTGCGGAGAAGCTGTTCCGTTTTCCGCCATGAATAGACGTATTTTGAAGATCGCTTGATTTCCTTGATGTTGGAAGATCAACGATGGATTCTTTCGCATTTAATTCGATAAGGAAGAAAAGGATTTGTACTTCGAATTATCGCAAGGAATATATCAAAGTTTAAAATAGGATTTTAAACTTATAAAGTCTAAAAGAACTAATCTTATGTTGTGATATCTTTCAGGAGTTTTCGTATTGTCGCTAGGCAACAGATATTCGACAATATTAGGTTTATTTAGGACGTTCCAATCCCGAAAGGTCTTATCAGATGAAAAATAACATAAGTGAATTTATTTTTCATTTTAATACAGCGGAATTATATTCTCGGAAGAATCGAAAGGTCTATTCGTGATTATATTTAATGGCGTTAGCAAGTAATCAAGTAAAGTAAAGATTTGTCCAAGCTCTTAAAGTAATTTGATTAAAGTTTAATCAAGTAATCGAGAAAGATAAAAGATTAGTTCAAGTGTTCTAAGTGATTTGATAAAAGATTAATCATGGAAATAAAGTAAGGATTAAAGATTTATCAACTGTTCATTGTTAGTGATCTCCAAGGATTTATCAAAGCGATAAGGCATATGATAAGTAAAGGCTTAATCAAGATATTATGGGTCAAATTTAACGATAAAGATTATTCATTAATAAAAGTGAAGACCTGTTAATATAAAGTTAAGATTTATAAAAGATCAAGTGAACTCTTTTCAAGGACTCTATGTTAAAGGTTAAAGATTTATTTTAGAAGCTAAAGTAAATCCCAGTCTTGTGAAGACACCTAGAGAAAGTTTAAAAGGTTAAATAAAGATTTGCATTTTAGGAGAAAGATTTAATGCAGATGAACTTTTAATAAAAGCGGATATTGACATAAGGAACTATTTGTTAATATTCAAGTTATCTTTTATCATACAAGTATTAATAAAAGGATAAAAGATATCATAAGAAGAATATATATAAATGTAAAGGAAACAATTCTTCGTTTAGCAAATAAATTATTGTTGTCTTAATCTTGAGTATAAAGGTGTTTGTTTACTCTGTTAATAAAGCTAAATATTAAGGTTATTCAATTAGGATACATTCAAGACTCTTTAGAGGAATTAAGAAGATTTTTCCATGGGCTCAACAGGTTCCAGTAATCAGGTAAAGAACAAAGGTTAGGTTCCTGAATACAGTGAAGACTAGATCAATTGAATAACATAACTGTCTGCATCATAAAAGGTTACGAACCTTAAGTAAAAAAAAAAAAAAAAAAAATTCCCCACACATATTTTTTTGAAAATTTCAGATTTTTTGATTCAGTCCCTATTGGAGATATGCCTGTTTGAAAATCGGAATTTTGGACAAATTGAGATATTTGAAGGCCTGTAAAACCTAAAGGTGGCATTTAAAAGTTATCAAATTTTTTTTAAGTCTTCTTCTCTATTATACTTTTAAGGGGAAAAAACATTAAAGTTGTGTTTTAATCCCTTCTTGGAAAAAAAAATTCCCTAAATCTTCAATTTATTCTAATCGAAAACACATTTTTCTAATTAAATTTTAGGTTATTTCCTTACAACTTAACATATTTTTTGTCATAACATGATTTGTAGATGGTTTTATTTAGAATAAGATGGTTTTTATTCCAAGTTGATATCTTAATAAACAAAAAGTTATTTAACTTATCGCTAACCTCTGAATTTGTCAAAAACGGTCACCCTCATGTACAAAATGGCCGATAAAAGCCTAATAAGAAATTTAAAAAAAAAATCGTTTTGTACTCCCAAATGTATATATAAACAGAAAATGTACTATCAGAAATAAAATAAAATATGTCGGCAACAAATTATTTTTTTATTGGTTGATTTCATATGGATTGACTCTAAAGCAGATACTTTGTAATCAAGTTGTTGCTAATAACAGTCAACAGCTCGTAACCCTTTATCATTTGAAATTTCAAGCAAACTCCGTTTATATTTCCCAATTATTGAACAAAAATTTACTTCCTTCAAAATTTGGCATTGATGTCTCCAATAATAATTTTGATGATATATCCTGGCATCTTATAATCTTGAAGGGCGATCTCCGATCACGGAGTTTCATGTTTTATGGATCACTATAGTTCCTATGGCGAAGTCCTAGAAGAATCCACAGATAACAAAAACTGAGGTGGTTTCTGTTACCTACCTCAGGAAGCCATTCCGGGATGGTTTCAGCCCTGAAGAGAAAGTTAAAGAAGCAGACAAACGCAGAGAAAATAATAAACCCCCATGCCTGCGCCGGAATTTCAGACCAGCTTCCGACACATTTGTCTCGTGGAAGACTGCTGTTTTGACCACAAGGCTATGAGGAACGGAATCTTATAAAATAACTAATTAAGAAAGATGAATCAAATATAAATTTAATATCTATCAACATTTTATGTTAAGTTTAATAACATAAAATGTTGATAGATATTAAACTTATCTTTGACAGATTAATCTTTCTTTCTTTGAGCGCATGGGCACACATTAGCAGCCTTGGATTAACCATTAAGCCATATGAGTTTTTGCTTAGGGCTTGAAGAAAAGTGGGGTACCAAAAGATTACCAATACCACAGTTCTATCAATTGAATTTTAAGGAATTCCTCATTCATCGACTCATAAAAGAAAACTTGAAAAAAGAATGTTTTTACATTGTAAAAATAATAATTTCTCTAGTACAATATTATTATTATTATAATATTACTTCCAGTAAAAGTACGAACATTTATATCTGAAGAAAGATAATTTTCAAAATTGAAATGTTTGCTTCTAAGACCACATAATTTCAGTATAACAATAGAAATCTATTTAAAATCCATGGTTATTTCAACTAGACATCATGGTTTTCAGTATTTTATGAAACAATTTCCAGCCATTATATATGTTCTTTTCTGTAATATTAAAAACAACATATTAAATAATTATATGAACTACATTATTAGCTGTGCTGAGACTTCAACACGTTAATTTTTGATATATTCGACCCCCCTTTACATCAAAATATTATGCAATCCCTAATTTGCATTAAAACTAAAATATTTTTAACTGTTTAACTGCTTTTAAATATTTATAAGATTCAGTTCAGACACCTATTAATCAGTTCAATGACTAAGTCTTTTAATCAGTCGTAGAACTGATAGAGAACTTATGCTTTAACTGGCAAATCGACCCAATTAGATTATGGAACAATAAAAAATCAATTGTGTCTATTGATCTCTAGGCAATTAGTTAATAACCAAAAATAAAAATAAAAATCTGACTATATTTTAATTCTCAATTTAGTTCTATATACTATAAGTAAATATACAGGATGGGCCAAAACAAACAGTGAAACACCGTGCCGCACCCCTCGAGCGGAATGCATCAGAATCATGACAGTGGAACATTCCATTGCCGTGGCTGTAAATGGACATGTGATAATGGTGCTGACAACAGAGAAAAAGGTGTTTATTGTGGAGCAATATAATCGCTCATACAGATTAGGCTGTAATAATGGTCCTAGTATATATCGAGTGAAGGATTTGTTTCCACAGCAGTTCTGGAAACCCTCACCCAGCAACAGAGTCATCCTAGCAGTGATTAGCAAGTTTAGACGACCGGTAGTGTATTGACACAGCGCCGAAGATGTACAGGGATTCCCAGAACTAACAACCAATCCTGTACTGTCCAGGGTGCAAATTGGCTCAGGGAGGGCGAGAAGGTGACCCGGAAACTTTAATGTGCCCGTGTTCGCGCCATGACCTGTGAAATCTCGGAGTTCTTGATAACATTTGGTTCTCCGATGGGGCGCAAACTCACGTTACACGTTACACTAATCAACGATCGAACTGGTTCATAGGCTTTTCCCGTCCGGTTATCGTGCAGGAATGTCCACTGCATTCGGACAAAATAACCATTTGGTGTATGGTATCAGGGTACGGTGTCATTGGTCCCTACTTCATTGAGAAAGATGGGGTTCCTGTGACACAAAACCAATATCGCTATATGAACAACCCCCTCCCGTTCGTCAATGGTCTTCGTGCCTTCTGCCGAAGAAAGATCTGCTTTGCAGATCTATGATCCCAACAGGATGGCGCAACGTGCCCCACAACACGATGTTCAGAGACATTCTTATGGAAATTCAACACCTTTCAACACCTTTCATGAAAATGTCATCTCTCGGTTCATAGACTTTCCGTCTCGTCACATCCGCTAGACCTCACTCCGATGCGTACATTTTGGGAAAGTTAAGAAACGTGTCTTTCGTGCACATCCCACTGATAGTGCCGAAATCACAGAGGAGGTCCTTCGTTTCTTCCGCTAAATGCAGCAGCCTCTATTTCAGGATATGCTACGAAATTTAGGGAGCCGCTACGAATTCTGTGTTGTCAGAAAGGGGGGGGGGGGTCCACAGACGTTATTTGCAGACATCAAACTCTGTAACTTCACTGCCGGAAATAAAACCATGACGTTGTTGTTTCGGTACTATTTGTTTTGGACCATCCTATATTAATACGTTTACATCATATTCAAGCATATATTTCGCTTGAACTTTAATGTTTAGATAATTGTAGGTGTTTTAATGAATTTCTTAATAGGTATTTTCGATTTCAAAAGATGGTCTTAAGTGAAATGTAAAGTGACGTCACATATTATCTAAACTTTTCCCCTTTCCTCGTCACACTTTGCCATGCTAATCACAACTCCCTCCCGCCGACATGCCTATGTAGTTTACGGATATTCTGGGCGAATCCAACTGAGGAATGTCATGCCATCCGAAACAGTGCTGCCTTGGATTCCCAGTATTAAATACCAAAAACAGCTCAGTGAATATTGTTTTTTAATGTGCGTTTCTCTTTCTTTATTTTATAATACAGTTTGAGGATATATTTAGAATACCGATTTGCCATAATTTCAGAAAATATGCAGATTGCAATAAACTGACATAGATTGAAGGATATAAAAATATGAAAACGAACTATGTCTGTTAGGTCCGACTGATGTGCTATGGTTGCGCAATGGTGCTTTCATGTTAAACCGACTGTAGTAGTAATAATAAAATATGAAAGCAGATTATATTAAAGCGTGGTTTCTTAACCCTATAACCTTTGGTGAACTGAGGAACTTATCCTTAGTCGATTATCAGAGTGCTTAATCGTCACCTGTCTGTTGAAGACTGCTGGGTCTGAAAATTAAAACTTTTTCTTGCTTCTTCTGATTAATCCTTGAACATACTCTTAATACTTAGCCTGTTGAGTCGATTTCTCAAAACGGAGTACCTAAGTTGCTTCGATGGAATTTACCTAAATCCATTGTACCTTAACTTTAACAAGTAAATAAATACATATAGACTTGATACCAAAAGAATAACAATTTATTTACGTGACGAAGTGATTCGTTTACATCTAAATTCTTCTTCTGAAGATCTTGTCCTTTTATTATATCAACACTTGTATGATACTAACTTAAACATTAACTTAACAGTCTTTACGTTAATATTTATTTATTCAGGGTTCATTTGCATATCATTCTTTCCTTTAATGCAAAATCTTTACTTTAAACATTCTTTATTAACTTCTTTCAAGACTTGGGTCGAATAACTAGTATTGGCTTTAAACTTCAAAATGTCTCTTTAACTTTAATTCAAAACCTTTGTAAAGAGTTGACTTAATTCTTTGAAGAGATTTTACTTTGAATCAATAACCCTATTATTCTTCTTTAATAATTATCCTTTTTCCATCGTTAAAAGAAGTTCTTAACTTCCCGTTTAAGTCTTGATTAATTATAATTTTATCTCTTGATAAATCTTTGAACCTTACTGAATTTAAATCTTTGCTAAATCTTTAGCGTCTAGCTGTAGCAACTTGAATAATCTTTAATTAACTTTAATTACTTGTACTTGATTAATCTTTAATCAACTTTAAATACTTGTACTTGATTAATCTTTAATCGACTTTAAACTTGTATTTGATTAATCTTTAATCAACTTTTAAACTTTGGATTAATCTTTTAATGCCATTTAAACACCTTCACGAATATAGCCTTTTAGGATTCTTGCTAAATGTTGTTCCGTGGTATTAATATGAAAATAAATTAACTTACTTTATTTTCATCCTCGAAAAACCTTCATGATTGGAATGCCTAATCTATTTATGCCGCGTTACCTAGCGACCGACGAATATCTCCTGGAAAATATTGCAAAGATAGATTAGTACATTTAGTCTTCTAAAAGTAGAAATTCCTATTTCACATTTCAATAAATCTCTCGTAACAAACTCGATGTGAAAATCCTTTTTCCTTCATCAAATGAAATGTGATATTTTCATCGCTGATCTCATAACTTAGAGAGAATAAGCGGTCATCCTAAAGCGTCTGTTCGTGGTAAAATCCGAACGTCGTCTCCAGTCAAAATGGCAGCGTCCATACCATCACTTGAGATTCGTCTGAGTCTGATACTTCGATTGTTGCTTCCAACAATTCGCTCGTGAACAAGATGCATCGCCTTCTGCTTTTGGCTTTTCGATTGTTGTTCAAACTGGATTTCTTTCGATGTGAGTATTCCTTGTGGTAATTGCACTATTTTAAATTATATTTTCACAACACCTTCGCTATGCTAAATTTACTTGATCGTGCTTTACTGGTGAAACTTTACTACCAGAAAACAACATTGCTTCTGTCGCAATTCGGGAATACCGGAGGTTGAAGAATTAACGAAAGGTCCAATGACAATCACAAAATTGCGAAATAAAATTTCAAAATACTAGATCGTTTTAAGTGATGCCAGTACGTCGACGTAAACCGCTATCAGATCAACAACTTGAAACAGTTGCATCTACTGCAGTGGAACCAAACGATGCACATGCGTACAGCAGTACACGAGCAATCACCAGGCAATTTGATTTGCCGCATACAACTGTGTCGAAAATTATGTGTAAACTACTGAAGTTTTTCCCATATAATATCAGTCACACTAAACAACTGCTTCGAGGAGATGCGGACGCTCATCTGAACTTTTCTATGATTTATCTTGCTCGAATGGAAGTCGAGGATGCATGACCTCATCCTATGGAGTGATGAGGCACATTTTCATTTTAATGGAATTGTGACACACAGAGCTGCCATATTTGGGAGTTGGAGAATCCTGAGAATGTGTCTCAGCAGATTTCTTTGCACTCATTGTAAAATCACTGTTGTGGCATTACTGCTTCGTCATCATAAGTCCGTACTTTTTTGAAGAAATAACACCAAACGATCCCGTGACTTGCTCCATCAATGCTGTGAGGTATCACAGAATGCTACTTGATTTTGTGATTCCACAACTTCATCATATTTATGCAGGATGGCGCGCCCGTTCACATTGGATTGGGTGTACAGCAAGTGTTACGGCAGCGTTCACAAAAGACAATTAGTCGAGCGCTTACTATGAGTTGACCGGACGTTCATCTGATCTCACTCCCTGGGACTTTTGGTTATGGGGATATTTGAAAAGCTTGGTGTATGAAGGAGGCATGGATAACTTATTAAAGGACCGAATTAAAGGACCTGTATGTGAGACAAATCACTGGAGATCTGTTGCGTTCTGCTGTAGCAAATGCTGTTCACAGAATGCAGTTATTGCAAGAAAAATATCTGTTTTCAGATGAATCACATCTGTAAATGATGCTGAATAAAAATCACTACTGATTGTAAACTTTATTCATTTTTTACGTCGAATTTTCTCTCCACATGTCGCTTCCAGTGTCATTTTCTCATTGGTTGCGAAATTTTGAACTAGTTTTTTCTTTAGAAATCAAAATCCCGTTGTCTAAATCGCGTTCACACCAAATTTGATGGAGTTGACCCGAGAGGGTTTTGATAATTGGCCACCCGATAATATATTTTTAATACTGTTTTAAAAATAATGAAAGTCTTTGGAGATCTGAAAAACTCAGTTTTTTCTTTGTTTATAGTATACAGCATTGTATTATGTTTTATAAATAAATATCTATAAAAAACAAAAGAAAAGAAAGAAGAGGAAATGAGTAAGAAAAAATGAAAATGTGTTCCCTGTTTCCAATAACACGTCTTTTATTATGATTACTTTAGTGGGCGACATCGGAATTATATTCAGAAAAGAACAAATCCCAAAAATGCATAATCTATCATTATCTAGATCATGGAGAATATTCCTCTTAACGGAATATGACATTATGTGACACTGACATTTTAATTTTACAACAAAGTTCAAAGTTAGCATAAAAATAGGATTTTATTATAATTTTAAATTATAATATTCCCTTCACCAGTACGGAACTAGTGAAATCTAATTACTTGAAATGAACTATGTGAATTTACCTTAACCAATCACATTTATGATCATGCTAGTTATAAGTTAGCTTAAAAAAAAATAACTAGTTTATTTGCATAAAGAGGAGGATTTGGCAGTGCTTTGAGAGGCACTGTTATAGCTTGTGTATAAGTGTGGGTAGCCATTTCTTATAAAGTTACGCCACATTTATTTGAACTTGAATTATTATGCAAGTAATTTTTATAAAATCTTTTTTAATTTCGTCAATTTATGAAATTAACAAATTCGAGATGAAATTAAGTATTTTTTGACAAATTTTTAATCTTGCGATTAAAAATAAACCTTCAGCTCATCCTAAAACTTGAGGTAATTTAAACTTAACCAAATAAACTGTTATTTTATATATGGCTATTAGGACCATTGAAAATCTTTGGATAACTATCTTTAAGGAACAGTACTCTAACATAAAATAACTACAGCTGAATTATATTATAAAGTGAAATTTCACTTTGATTTAACAATTTTTGGCTAAATATGATATTTTGTTCCTTCATCTATCTCTACAAGGAATTAGTTATTCATTTACTCTTGCTACAATGGAATTATCTACAAAAGTAAATTTTCGATGCCTAAAGTGACAGTTTGATTAAAAACAGCAATTTTACATTATTTTTCTTTAAGATCAATTTTTTTTATCAATTAATAATGTTTTAAAAAGTAGTTCATTACAAAAACAAAAATATTAAAAATTCATTTTTAAAATTCGTTAATAAAAATTAAATTTGTTTTATAATTGTTTCAGCTACAACCAATGTAGTTCATCCTTAGATGATTTATTACCTTCAAATTATGATAAAAACAGTATACCAAATTTAGAGTATGAAGTAAGCAAATCAGAGATAAAACGTAAGTATCCCATCTTTGTTTCAAATTGTAACGTTACTTACAACTTCAATTACAATTAATCAAAACTATCCGTAACCTAAACTGTTTTTTCTCAAAAACAGAGTGTTAATTATTAGAAAATGCTAATATTGTTTTATAATAAATAGGTATACACTTAAATTTAACTTAAAGCTAATGTGACAAGTTAAATAAACTAAAGATAACTCTCCAAATGAAGGGATAGAAATTAAACGAAGATGATGTTTTATAATCTTATTTTAATTAAGAGATTCATGACTAAGTTAAAGAATTATCAAGGCAAAATTTGTTTCATGTTGTACACGAAATCATAGGCCCAGTACATGTTTCATTTTCGGCCTCTTCCTGATATGAACTCGTATTTTTCCCCACCTTTAAAAATCACAAGGTTTCCAATAAGGTATCATTCATGCATGTCCAACTTTAAATTTGGATTCTAGAGTGGCACTTTGTAAAAGATCTCTAAGAAAGCCTTGATGGAGTGGATGGATTCCAAAAGCATTAGATGTCACAATATTGCTGTTGTTTGAAATCCTGACAATCAAGTTACTTTCTGCATCTGTTTTGAAATAAAAAAAGTGCCTCAGTCAGTTTTCTTTATAGCAGTAGTAACGTTAGAGTGCATTTCACAATGCGATTATCGCATATTGTACATGATGCGGTTATACTATAGTTTTTCAGTTTTTCCAACAAAGAAAGGCCTTCCCAAAAGTTGTCGAAGTATAAGTGAAAAGGGAATGCGTCAGGTGAAGTCAAAATATCACAGTACTGCAGAAACAATAGCTGTCCCAGACAAAAATCTTTATAGATAGGATTTATAGTGATAGATTTGCCTTGGTAGATCCTTCCATATTACAGAATCCTCCGAGGTAGCACTAACTTATATTTTGTTGTCATATCTTACGGGTTAGTCTCTATATTCGTTTGCGGTACACATTTTCTCATCTTCGTTGAGCTTATCAATTTGAAACAACTGTGTCAATTCAAACGGTGTTATAAGTTGTGATCCAGATAGGTTGTTTAGAGCGACTATATCCTAGTCACCAGTCCTAGTCTGTTAAATCTTCAATGCAGTATAAAGAAATAGTAGTATTTACATTTTTACAGAAAACCTTGTTAATTTATTAAGACCTCCTTTGGAATATATTACATTCAATTGATGGAATAGTGCAAGGTCGAAACCGTGCTGTTTCGTTTAATGTTTTTTTATTACTTTTGCAATTTTAATTGTACAATTAACGCATTGTATTTTAAATGTGTTATACTTTTCTAAATGTAAATACTGCTTTTAATAAATATTTATGCCCGTACGTTAAAGTTAAAATTACGAATTTGTTTGTTTATTTTGGTGTCTTCAAAGTTGCATATACTGCGAGGTATATGAGTTTTATGTATTTCCAATAATGACAGGCATCATTAGATACAGCGTGTACAGTTTGACTCGGACAAAATTAATTGTATCAAGAACATTTCACAGCTTTGCGCAAACTTCACAAAACATTGTTTGCAAAAGATCGACACCTCTAAGGGAGATAATAATAAATAAAGATAACCCACAGGCAACAAAGGAAGGTACAGAAGTGTAGCAATATGAAAGAGAAAATGGAATTCTTGACGAGGTTGTCATATGATCCAGGAATAGGTACTAGATAATAGCGAGAACAGAAGGGATTTCGCATACAATTATTATCAGGAAGGTACTTCATGATTAGCTACTGAATGCATACAAAGGGTTAGTTTCCACAAATTTTCTTTTTAGGCTGCAGTTCGTTCGTTGGTTTCTTGTTCACCTTCTTTAAGAACTTTGAATCTATTATTTTATTCACTGAGAAATTCCTGGTGTTTTCCGAAGTAGCTGAAAAAGGTTGTTCATTCTGTTAAGGCTGTGCCATCTTCATATTTCTGTTGATAAACAATATTTTAATATGTCTCTAAAGCTGTAAATCAGAGGATTTATATCTGGGGCCCATGCAAGCCAAGTATTTTCATTTTCCCGAAATCGTATTATGAATTTTCATAATGCGCAATTATGGGTACAAGAAAACCCACATGGAATCGTGCAAAGAAAACACGACCATCCTAGTTTTCTTTAAATGTATTGGCCGATGTTTTGAGAGTTTCGATAATTGGTTCCTATTTCCTCGGTTCTTCGTTAAATGAACAAATTAATCTTGATTTAGCTCAAAAGCACTTAACCGAACTGTTGAAAGACAATCTTGAAACGAGAAGGCAATTATGATTCATGAACATTGGAGCTCGAGTCCATTTAAAATTTTGACGTCATATTTTCATCAACTATTATTTTCCACTAGATTGATCCTGTTACTTGGTCTGCACGGTCCTCAGACTTAAATTCTCTGGATCATTATTGAGAGCACTCCATTAGTGATACTAAATTATCTCAGTATTATTAGCGTACAAACCTACAGTATTAGGCGCGGAGTAATATATCATACATCTAATGGAATAATGGGTATTAATTCGTCAGCTAGGCATCTCTGACCATATATAAATTAGACACTTATTACTGATTTGTATTTGTAAAACCTGTCACTGTCGTTTGTTGCAGTACCGACTTGTAAAAATGTATATATGCATAAGTACTTTTTAATTGCTATCTATATTAAAATCATATCTTTTCTCTTTTTAAAAGCATATCCTGTTACTCTGAATCTGTCAATCATTCCGGTTGAAGTTAGTACTATTTCGGCAAAGCACATGGTAAGTAAATTAATTCTCTTATAGAAAAATTACTAGTCAGACCGCCTACTGTCCTCCAAATGAGAGATGGCCGCCCTGTTTTTGTGAGATCTGCGCATGTATCATCGTTTAGTCTGGTCAGGCACTTCCGTCTGATTTTATGACAGGACGCCGCCATTGTGCTAATCGCTTGTTACTTTGCAAAAGAGCATTGTATTTATAAATAATATATATTTATTTATTTATATAAATACTTATTGTTAGCAACTGGTATTGAAATAACGCTAAATAGTCGAGAGAAGTTTTAATTTGGCGTTATCAACATGTCTTTCTCAGTGAAAACAGACTACGTCGTCCATTGTGACAGGAAAACATAATTGATCAGCTACCGGAAGGGCTGCGCAGTTCAAACTTCCGCCGGCCAACTTTCATTTTGAGGACAATACATGCTTTTAATTGATTGAATACGAAAGTTACTGGTTTGGTTTCTATTATAGGGTTTTGTTTGTTTTTTTTATTTCAACGTCCAGCAAGTAATACATTGTCAACCACTGTATCGATATAGGGTATATCGAGTTAAAAACTAATTCTGTACAGTTGTTCCATTTTTGATCTGAAATACGTAGAAAGTGAGGGATTAAAAACAAATTTTAAATTTTTTATGTCTTTATTAATAATTTGATTTGTTAAAATGAAGCCGATACATTACACTAATTAAATCTTATTTTAAATAAGGTGTAACTTGAATTATTTGTTATTCAAATAAGTCATCTCTTTTTTTAATGAAACAGTAACTGTAACTGATAAGTGTTAATGATACTATACATAAATTGTGCGATTTCCCTTCGACAGAAGCTCTAAGGTTCTGAAGGGGAATCACATTTCGTTCGCCGGTGAAAAGGCGGGCCAGGATTATCTGCTTTAATGTTCACTAAAGCGTCGGAGATTTTAGCTTCTAAAGAGCGGAGTGCACCAAGCCTTTGTTAACTTTGATGGTTGTCAAATCTCCCAGTCATCAGTGATAAGCCGTTAAGCTTAATCATTCTTCAAATACAACTTGGTGTGCACTATTACAACGAACTTCATTGATGAGTCCTTGATAGCGTATCGTGTTTCCAAAAGTGGTTAAATAACATTTAACGTCATTTCCGGATGTCTGTTCAGAGGTGCAGTACGTTTCAAAGTGGCAGCTTCCACGGAAAAAGAAAAAACACGTGGACAGAATTTTTTTTTTTCTTGAAAATATGAAATGTCCAGATAAAAACCTTCACAGAGATTAATCGTATTCAACATTATTTTCAGAACAATACATGAATTAGATGTATTTTTTTCCTATTAAAATTCATCGTCAAAATCACAGGAGTCGGTTTCAATCGAAGCCGATGCCAGCCATTTTGACAAATTGCACGGTGCGGGGGATGATGGGAGTTGACAAACGATTTGAATACTACTGATGGGAATTGTCGGATGGAAAATCAGTCATCTAAAATTTTCCCATTTCCCTTAAGCATTTTATTTAAAAAGATTGTTTGCAATAAAATATTGACTTTATTTTAGTATTTTATCTAGTTTCATAGAATTGTGGTTATCTTTATTATTATTTATTTTATTATTATTTACGTTTGACCTACTGTGCTCGTTTCAAATTAATACTACAAGCTGTTTAGCCGAGTTCTTATTTGCTGGTATAATTTCGATTAATTTATGTAATTTAACATTGCTTGATATTTTTTCCAATTAAATGATAGTTCTGACCACATATTCCACGGCAGTTAGACATTTGCCAAGATAAAATTACTTTAGTAGTGCTACTATGAATTAACTTAGTTACTTCTTTGCATATTGTGTGGACCTGAAAGCTAAGTGGTAAGGAAATTGATTGCGGCCTGCAGGACCGTAGTTCAATCCCCGACCCCGGTGGGATTCATTTCAAATGAATGGTTGCAATGAATTCGAAAATAGAAATACAAACATTGTTGAAGAAATTATACAGAAAATTAAAGAAAGAATACAAGAATCTTGTTACATCCCAATTTATAAGAAACTAAATGAAGCAAAGAGTTTAAAAAAATTGTTTTACTTTTTCCTATCACATTGTTTTACTGTTAAAATAATGTGACGGGAAATTTAAAATATATACAAAAATCAGTTATGGGAATTATGATTATAACTAGCCGGGTACCGTCGTTTCGCTCCGGAACCCTTGCATATATAGCATTAAAAAAAAAAAAAAAACTTTATTTATTTAGGAAATTAATGTTGAAATCAGAGAATATACGACGTCCCAGCCCGTTGTGGCCTTCTCCGCTTAACTCAGGTGTATTGCGGGTTGGCGTCACACACCTGGGGTTGCCGGCACACACACTTCATGGTCAGTTTGCCAGATCATTCCCTATCCCGTAGGAATTTCGAACAATCCGGCCTTACTCCTTGTCTACATCATAAAGGGAACCTCTGTGCAAAATTTCAGCTACCTAGGTCCAAGGATTTGGGGTGGGCGTTGATGAGTCAGTGAGTGAGTGAGTCAGGACTTTTCTTTCCATATAAGTTGATTTTCATGAATTTTGTTTTGTTAACCTCATTAATTAGTTCTTTATAGATTAAATTTTGATCTGTTATTTTCTCCTTTTCAACTCTTTATTATCCGAGATTCGTTCTTAACTTATTATTCCTGGTGTTTCGATATCATACTTATTTATGAAAATACGATCTATATTTTTTTTCGTATTTCCATGAATTGTACAGTTGTTTTTTGTTGTTCCGTAAAGACAATTTTTGAAACCATTACTGCACATAAGTTTTAGGTATTTCTGTAGGAAGCTGCATTGTTTTTAATCATTTTGAAAAGATCTACATTTACGTCGGCAATTAGTATAGTTGGACAGTGGGTTTAAAATATATTTTCAATTTCTATGAACAGATTCTGTAATTCTTCAGTAAATTTATCTTTCTTTGTGTTTGGTGGTTTATATATGGTTAAAATGTTAACATTTTGTTTTTGATAACACAAACACATTTTTGATAATGAAACATATTAGGTTTTACTTCAAAACTTCATGATAAATAACATCTTTGTGAAAATCCTTGAATCATTTTCCAAAAGATTTCCTTGCTCCGACGTTTTAGTAATTTGTAATTTAACATTTCGTTACAGAATGACAGACAGAATACGTTTTTATAATTTACGTATTTACAATATATAATAATAACAGCCACGTACCATCGCTTCGCTCCGGACCCCTTGCATGTATAGCATTAAAAAAAAAAAAATATTTATCTAGCAAATTAATATACAGATCGGAGAATACACGACTTCCCAGCCCGTTGTGACCTTCTCCGCTTAACTCAGGTGTATTGCAGGTTGGCGCCTCCCAACTGGGGTTGCGCCACACACATTTTTGCATGGATCTCGCAAACGCAGAAAGATTTGTGAATGATTGATGTATCGTTCGATAGAACTTTCAAATACCAACATTTTCTCAATATAATGTTCTCTTTCAACTTTTGTATTTTTCGTTTAAATTGAGAAAAAGTTGTAGGAATTAGAAGTCTTTATGTATATTTTTTTTTCCCCCTTGATTTTTTTTTTCTCGTAATGATTTTCAAAAACGCTATTATTACCGACGTTTGCCGTCAGGTGGCATTGCCAACCCACTGCCATATAACACCGCGCAAATCAAGTTGCGAGAGTTGTCACAAGCAGACTTGACTCGAGCCGTCACATTGGATGTTGTGATGATGGGACGACGTTTTCCATCGTAAGGATTTTTGCCCGGATTTTTGTAATGTATGCAAGATTTTTATTTATTATCTTTGTAATTTAAAAGTGTCTAATGCACCGCTTATTATTTTAGATCTTGCGGTTGTACGGGAATTTAGAGGCAAGACGTGAAAGTCTCTCGGAATGGTCCCATGGTTATTTGGACGAGCAAAGGCGAGATGGCTGATTTGAATAAGCCGAGCCAGTCCAACGTTATCTAGTTGATATGAAAGAAGTTCACAAGGATTGATAAAGTTTGCTTATTTTAATCATTCCCTTTAATAAAAGGCATTTCAGGTGTGTTGTAATATTGAAACATTACCCGGTTACGGACGAGTTCATTCGTTTGTCGGAAGGCGAAGGAATCCCCCGGAATTCCTGTCAATGGTTGCTTCCTCAAGGTAGGAAAAGGATTCGAATATTACACCGAGCTGCCGTCTATTATTTAAATGTATTGAACTCAAGTGATTCTAAGCTCGAATGAATATGTAATTCTGTTTTTTGTATGGCTGGCAAACATCAGTAATAATGTCAGTGAATTGATTAACGATATATTATTGTGTTTTGATAAGCATAAGCAATTGTTATTGTAAGTAAAATGAAAAGTTAATATTCAATGAGTGTAAATACTGTAAATGCTTGACGCATAAGTGAGTGAATTAATTGAAGGAAATAATTTCGTTAGATCGAATATATTTAACAATTTAAAGTTGTTGAATAATTAAATTTATTGAACTATTTGTATTTAAGTAATTCAAATTTATGTGAGCCAATATCTTTCAAGTGGTAAAGTTAAATTATTGGTTATTTGTTATTGTTTAATTTTGATTAATTAAAGCTCTAATTTTTATAACGTATTTGTCAGTGTCCTTTACAATCACAGCTCTGCTAATAAATTTATTAAAACTACTATTTAATCTATTATTTAGTACAAAAGTAAAGAATTTACCCTTTAAAAGGCGCCATCTTTGAAACCAAAAACTTTTTTCGAAAGATTTTTGTAGCATTTCGTTTGTCTTAAAAAGATCTACATTTTATCCATTTACATGACCAATCTATCTCTTATAGTTTGGTCACAAAATTTGAAAAACAAAGTCTTATGACAGACAAAATAAGGCTTTTATAATATACTAGCCGGGTACCGTCGCTTCGTTCCGGAACCCTTGCATCTATAGCATTAAAAAAAAAAACTTTATTTATTTAGCAAATTAATATTGAGGTAGTAGAATATACGACTTCTTAGCCCGTTGTGGCCTTCTACACTTAACTCAGGTGTATTGCGGGTTGGCGCGATACACCTGGGATTGCCGCCATACACTTCATCGTCAGTTTGCCGGATTATTCCCTATCCTGTAAGAATTTCGAAAAATTCGGTCTTATTCCTTGTCTACATCATAAAGTAAACCTCTGTGCAAAATTTCAGCTTTCTAGGTCCAAGGGTTTGGGATGGGCGTTGATGAGTCAGTGAGTGAGTGAGTGAGTCGGGACTTTTCTTTTATAGAGGTGGATTTTCATGAATTTTGTTTTGTTAACATCATTGATTAGTTCTTTATAGATTATATTTGGATCTGTTATTTTCTCATTTTCAACTTTTACTCGATTCGTTCTTTACATATTATTCCTGGTGTTTTGATATCGTGTTTATTTATGAAAATATGATCATTATTTGTTTTAGTATTTCCATGAATTGTACAGTTGTTTATTGTTGTTCCGTAAAATACGATTTTGAAACCATTATCAAAATCAATCAGTATATAGTTGGACAGTTGTTTAATATATTTTCATTTTTTATGAATAGATTCTCTATTTTAGTAACATTTTAGTAATTTGTAATTTAACATTTTGCTTACAGAATGACAGACAGAATAACGTTTTTATAATATATAATAACAATAGCCGGGTACCGTCGCTTCACTCCGGAACCCTGGCATATATAGCATTCAAAAAACAAACTTTATTTATTTAGCAAATTAATGTTGCGATCGTCGGAGAATATATAACTTCCCAGCCCATTGTGGCTTCTCCGAATAACTCGGATGTATTGCGGGTCGGCGTCACACACCGAAAATTAACATTTTTGCATGTATCTTGCAAACGCTGAAGCGTTTGTGAATAAGTGATATCTCGTTCGATAGAACTTTCAACTACCAACATTTTCTCAATGTAATGTTCTCTTCATCTTTTATACTTTTCATTTAAATTGAGAAAAAGTCAAAATTTCACCCTTTAAAAGGCGCCATGTTGGATACCAAAAACCTTTTTCGAAAGATTTTTGTAGCATTTTGTTTGTCTTAAAAAGATCTACATTTTGTCCATTTACATGACCAATCTATCTCTTATAGTTTGGTCACAAAATTTGAAAAACGTAAAGTCTTATGACTGACAGAATAACGCTTTTATAATACAGTATAAGATAATTGTAAGAACAAAGAAGGGGAAAAGTATATATGCGAATTGTGTGAGTCGGCGGAGAGTTTATTGGAGCATCTCATTTTGATTGTTTTAAAATAGTTATAGTAAGGAAAAGACTTCTAAATGTAAAGAAGACTAATAAGAAACACTTACTTAGTATGTTCAGAGAAGACAATTGCAATAAAAAAACTATGTATCTTTAAGAAAACTACAAAACATGTAAGAAATCAACAGATAGGAAAAAAAGAAAATTAAAAATATAAGAACGAAGAAATATAAAGTGATAGTGAAGGTGCCCATCTATCCCCAAAATAAAGAGTTCTTAATTGGGAAGAATATTTAAATCCGTATGCGTTAACCAACGGACGTACTGGATAATTTACTTTGTGAATTTTTACTCTACCGGATCTCCTATACAAAATTTGGCCAGGAAATTAAGTTTTTGGGAATGTCCGTAAAGCCCAGCACAGAATAAACAAAAATACAATTTACCTTTTCCGATTCATTTTACGGGCAGGAAAAGGCAGTTGTGTTTTTGTTATTTCTTAGTCCAGTCAATGAATGATTATAGAGCGCATGGAGGGGGGGCAGAATTTTTGACTTCAGGGATGGGTTTGGGGTTCGGGGGAGGTGAAAATCTCAAAAGTACCCGACCCTCAGAGGTGAGCCGAAGGGGTTGGGGCGTCCGGAAGGCCGTAAATTTTGCGATTTTTAGGTTTTTCCCTTAAAACTTGAAAACTGTAGGTTTTGGAGAAAAAAGTATTCTGACCTGTTTGAAAGCTGACAAAATTTCTGACATTTTTTACTTGGACAAAAATTTTCTATCTTCAACCGTTTTTGAAATATCAGCTTCTGAAAATCACCTATTTCCGGAAAACGATGTTTCTGATCACATGGTTCGTCGTACTCTGCTCTTTAACACCTCAAATCTGCTAAGATGCTGCAAACTACGACCAAAATAAGTGAAGAGGATTACATTTGCTGAATAATTATACATTCTAGATGCACAGTGGGCGGGCGTCGGGCTAACCACCCGACCTCAACTTCGTCCCGTTAGTCTTGAAACGTTGGGAGCCTGACCTCCCGTGACCCCAAAAGCCTATGTAGGCTTATAGTGGGATACTTTAACTAAGATGCACAGTAATAGCTGAAATTATGGATTTCAAGATGTTATGTTGTAATGTGATAGGTTTTAATGCTTGAAATCAGTAACTATCTTTTATTACATCCATTTGGCAATTGCAACAGGGATTACAGAAGATGCTACAATCTCCTGTTAGGATGCTCTTACAGTTGGGAAGAATGCAATGTCTAAAATGGAAAATATGCCATTTTCAAACATAAAATTATCACGAAAAAACCAAGCACTTCCTCTTTCTTCTATGAGTTCATCAATCACAATAAACAATAACAAAATTGCAGTCAATCTCTATTTACTGTTTCAACGCATTTGCATAAGCAAGAAATCAGACGATGATCTAAAGAACTATATGGGGTACGAGTTGGTCCCTTACCCTATGGCTGTCTTTAAGGACGCTGAAATGAGAAAATGTAACAAGGCGAACTTGTACAGTCTCTTTACAACAACCGAAAGGGATGTTCAATTCAGCAACCATGCGATAGTTGTTGATGGGGGATTCCTTATCCACAAGATCGTTTGGCAACACGATAGTAACACAATATCATCTATTTGTGACGAATACGTACGATTTGTAAAGAAGTTGCACAGTACTATCCTGGAAGAAGTTGTACCGTAGTTTTTGATAGCTGCACCAACATATCAACAAGTACTAAAGTGTCGGAACACAATCGTAGATATCGACTCAAACGGTGCGTGGATATTCAGTTTACTATGGAAACTGAAATTAGAGTGAAGCAAGAAATCTTCATTTCGAACGCCAACAACAAGAACCTTCTTATCAAACTACTGATGAAAAACCTGGAGGAAAATGACATCAACACCATTCAAGCAGAGGATGAAGAAGATGTGAGCATTATATGTGCAGCCACTGAAAAATCAGAAACTCTTTAGTTGCTGTGATAGGCGAAGATGTGGACTTGGCAGTCCTGTCGCTGGCGAAAACCCCTCCCGATCGTGACGTAATTCTGATGAAACCTGGCAGAGGAAAGGTACGCACAGCAACATACTCTTCTCAAGTGCTGCTGCAGCCTAGCACTTTCTCTTTCTGCATAGTTACACAGGCTGTGATACCACCTCCTCATTCTTCAGAAAGAACAAAATCAGGTTTGTTAAATTATACCAGAGAACAAATTAATAAAGGAAGCAGCTGCCCTTTCCCAGCCCTTCGTCGACACCATCCGAGATCGAAAGAGCTGGAAATAATTGCATACTCAGATGGTATGGTGCTCCAGCTAAGGAGTTGTCCTTAGATGCATACAGGTACCGAGCATTTATAAAATCAGCTTCTTCGATCAATCTGGACATTTCTACACTCCCACCAACTGAAGGGGCCACGAAGTACTACTCCTGTAGTTAGTATCAAATACAAAAGTGGATGGGAACGGTACTGGCCCCACATGCGTGGGGTGAAGGAATGCCTGGCTGGGAGAAGAAAAATGGGGAGCTGGTGCCTAGGTTCTGTGACAAAAATGCTGCACCCGACGAAATTTTAGAAGTCATATTTTGTCGATGTAAAAAGGAATGCGACTCTAGAAGATGGAGCTGCAGAAAGGCATCGTTGAATTGTTATGCAGCATGCCATAACTGCCAGGCAACTGCCATAACGGGGTCCCCATCAACGAGGAGGAGGCGGAAGAATTCGATCCAGTTGCAGTTACCTAACAGGAATCATTTTCTTCTTCTGGTGATGTTGAGTGAGTCTCTGTGGATAACTACCCCCTTCCAACATTGATGGTCGTTTTTATTTCACAGATGTTTTTCGTTTTGTTGTACCTTTTACATACTGTTTGTTTTTTGTGTAATTAGACGTAGTTCAAACCATATGTTATGTTGTTTTATTGAAATACCTACCTTTTCCCACTAATTGGAGTGTAGCTACTAATTATTATACCAAATGCAACAACTTACAGCAATAAATAGATGAATCATGCCAAATGGATGCAATAAAAGCTATTCATTGATTTCCAGTATTACACCAATCACATTATAACACGACATCTTAAAATCCATAATTTCAGCTATTACTGTGCATCTAGAATGTGAAATTATGCAGCAACTCTAATCCTCTTCACTTGATTTGGTTGTAATTTGTAGCATGTTAGCAGATTTGAGGTGTTAAAGAACAGAGTAAGACGAACCATGTGATCGGAAACATCGTTTTCCGGAAATAGGTGATTTTCAGAAGCTGATATTTCAAAAACGGTTGAAGATAGAAACTTTTTTCCCGAGTAAAAAATGTCAGAAATTTTGTCAGCTTTCAAACAGGTTAGAATACTTTTTTCTCCAAAACCTATAGTTTTCGAGTTTTAAGGGAAAAACCAAAAAATCGCAAAATTTACGGCCTTCCGGACGCCCCTAACCCTTCGGCTCACCTCTGAGGGTCGGGTACTTTTGGGATGTTTACCTCCCATGAACCCCAAACCCATCCCTGAAGTCAAAAATTCTGCCCCCCTCCATGCGCTCTATAATCATTCATTGACTGGACTATCTGTGCTGGGCTTTACGGACATTTCCAATGAGATTTGGCAGCATGTTAAACCCATTTATTTTGCTAAATTAAGTTTTTGGTGAGTGGTTTTAGATTGCCTAGTGAGAAAGTGATTATCAAAAATACGAAAGATTTGGTAAACAAATTACATTTTTTTAATAATAATAACAAAAGAAACGGAAAAAATTCCATCTCATATCATTAGATATAGAAAATATGTTTAACAACGTTCCTGTAAATGAAACTTTAATGATCTTAGACAAACATGTGTATGATAATAGGGAAATCTTGTTGAAGTATAATTTAGATGAAAAAGTTTTTAGAGAAATTGTGGAATTTGTTGCTCTTAATACTTATTTTAAATATGGCAATAAGTTTTTTAAACAAACTAAGGTATTCCCAATGGGGTCTCCAATATCAGGAACTCTTTGCAATTTATATCTGAACCATTTTGAAAACAACTTATTAAAAGATAAAATGTTCAGTCAAGAATTTAAGTATTTTCGATATGTTGGTACTGATTATTTGGTATGGATCGCAAAGACATATTTGAAATATTTTTTGATAATTTGAATAAAAAGAATAAAGATATAAAATTTAAAAAAAGAACTGGAAGATAATAAGATATTAAATTATTTCGATTTTAAATTAATTAATGAGAACAACAAAATTAAAATGAAACATTCTTCAAAGGACTGCCAAAGTGACCATCTTTTAAATTTCAGATCTGGACATAGAATAAATAATAAAAAGAATATAGTGGAAAATTATATTAGAAGATTGGATAGAAATACTTCTAAAGAAGAGACATACAGAGAAAAGATTAAGGATATGAAAAGTTTATTAATCAAAAATCATTACTCTGTAAAATTAATTGAAGATCAAAATATTGATTAAAATAAATTTAAAATTAAAGAAAAATATGAGGTCCAAAATAAGGTTCTTCATTCCTTATCTTAATGAAAACAGTATGATTCTAAAGAAGTTGTGTAATGATTTCAACAGTAATATAGGTTTTAAATATAAGAATAAAATCAAAAATTTAATATATAGGAAAATTAATTATAAGAATAAGCAAAATGAAATGGGTATAGTGTATCAGATTGACTGCAAAACTTACAGCAATTTTTATATTGGATAATCCAAAAGAACCTTGGCTGAACGTGTCTCAGAACATGGTAGGGCGTTAAAGAACAAAAATGTGGACGCCTCTGATATAGCTTACCATTGTTTGAAAAAAGATCATATCATGAATGAGACATTAACATTTTGTATAAAGAAAATGATTGGTAATTACGAAAAATCTTTGAGAGTTTTGTCATAAAAAATACAAGGAATAATAAGTTCAATAGGTACGAGAGAGTTCGCGTGGATCCAATCACTGTTGGATTAATGAGAAATTTAATTAAGACTGATGCTCATAAAGGAGTAAGAATCAATATATTTTTATTAATTTGACAAATTGTATTAACAAAAATAAAGCGCTAAAAATGAATCCTATTTCATTTGTTTTTTTTGAAAAAATTATAAAAAATCATACAATTTTGAAACAAAAATTGAAATTAGAATAATTGAAACATTTGGAATAATTGAAATAATGTATGTATATATTGTTATAAGTGCATAAATTTTATTTGTTAATGTTCGCTGGTCTTCTAAAAATTAAATGATCCAACACAATTTTAATCAAAGTAATAGCTGAGCATTGAACGTTAATAATATTCAAAAATAGTCAGGCATCAAAGACAATAAAATCATTACATTTTATTTCTTAATCACTAGATCAGTTAAATATTACTAGCCCATTCAATAGTCAAGAACAAAAAACATTAATAATGAAATAACACTCAATAAAAATAGTATACCTATCTAAAGTTCGAATGGAATTATCTAAAACGTTATCACATTAACTTTATAAAACGTTCTTGACTTTACAAATTAAATATCTTCTTATAACTTAAATCTCTTAGAATTAACTCTATTCATTACTATTTTCAGGTGTGGATTCTAAATTAGAGGCTTTCTTTTGAAAATGTTCTTCAAAATTTCTTTTTTCCTCTTTGTTCATAAGTTTTTCTATATCAAACTTCTTCGTCACTTGCCTTCCTCTTATCTTTTTCAGACGAATATCAACTTCGCCTATCAGTAGGACATGATCTGAATTAATATCCGCTCCTGGTAGAGTCTTTGCAGTTTTTAAGCAATTTCGATATCTTTCCTGTACGAGTATATAGTCTATCTGATATCTACTGTCATCCCTTGGGCATGTCCACGTGTATCGTCTTCTTTTATGCTGTTGGAATAATGTATTTCCAACAATCATTTCATTCCGTTTACATAAATTTACCAAAGATTCTCCTCTGTCATTTCTTTTTCCCAGTCGATATTTTCCAACCGTTTTTCCATCTTGTCCTTCTCCTACTACTGCGTTCCAGTCGCCCATTAGGATTACACATGCACCCTTCTTCTCTTTCTCAACTATTTCTTCTATCTTCTCGTAGTATTCTTCCACTTTCTCGTCTTCTAATCTACTATGTGGCATGTAAATTTGCACTAGCACTAAGTCCAATTTTTTCCCTTGTAGTCTCACCATTATCATCCGGTCATCTACATAACGCACTGATATCACTTTATCTTTCACACATGGTCCCAGTAGTACACCAACACCATGACTTCCTTTACATTCACCATTTGAATAAAACATTCTAAATTCATCACTCACCAACTCCCCAGTATTTCTCCACCTCACTTCTGATACTCCCATCACATCCACTCTGTTTCTTCTCATTTCTTCCTTCAAGTTTTCCAACTTCCCCGCTTGAAGAAGAGTTCTCACATTCCATGATCCAATCCTCAATCTTCTTTTCTTCTGTCGGTTTATTGCTTCGTAATGTAACCTTCCTCAGTATCCCCCTCCCGGAGTATGAATCACTGGGATTGTAGCGCCGTATTTGTTTCAACTTTAGCGCTGTAACTATTCCAAATACAATAAAATAAATCTTTTAAATTATTTTACAAGACATTGGGGAGATAAATAAAACAAATCAAATACTTATTCAATGAAATTACCTACAGTTAAGGAAGGATTGTATAGAATTGTATATATTTGTTGTTAAGGAAGAATTGTATGAGGTTCAATAGTTTTGTTATTCAAGAAAGATTGAGTCATGAATGATTCCATGATTGTAATGTATAAAAGTAACTCTATAAACTTCATAGTATTTAAATAATTTATTTAAATACAAAATAGCGAATTTTCGGGAACATAATATTGCATAATTCCCTTCTTCAAGCGAAATAAGAATTAACAAATCGAACAATAATCCAAAAAAGAAAGAACATCATCAATTCAAAAGTACGTATCAAAATAAATGCTATGAAATTGTTGTAACAATGGTAATTGATTTAACTTGTCAAATTATTAAATTTATATATAATGACAATAATACATAAAATTAATATTCATAAAACAATAAGTTGATAAAGTCAATAATCCAATCAATTTGTACCAGTGATTGTAACTCCTTTTTTATTGTCTGTTTTAATAAAATTTCTAATCAAACCAATGGTGATTGGGTCTACTCTGACACCCTCATATCTATTAAAATTATTGTTTCTTGTATTTTTTATGATACAACTTTCGATGATTTTTCTGAGTTTCCAATTTGATTCTTTATATAATATCTTGATTTCTTCATTCATAATGTGTCCTTTATTTATACAATGGTTAGCTATGTCCGATGCGTCCAGGTCTTTGTTCTTCAAAGCTCTTCCATGTTCTGGCACTCGCTCCGCCAACGATCTTTTCGATTCTCCAATATAGAATTTACTACAAATTTTGCAATCGATTCAATAAACAATTCCCATTTCATTTTGTTTATTCTTACTGTTAACTTTTTTACATATTAGATTTTAGATTTTATTCTTATAAGTGAAACCAATATTAATGTTCAAATTATTACATATTTTCTTTAATATCATGCTGTTTTCATTGAGGTAAGGTATGAATATTTATTCTGGACTTTACTTATTTCTTTAATTTTAAATTACATAGATGGATATTATTACATAGATGTATATTATTGTCCTTTATGATTTTAATAATATGAGAATGTTAAATGAACAAACCATTGTTCCAACAATTATATTATTCAATTGATGTGTGTCAATTTAATTTATGATGTTCTTTCTATTTCTGTTATTGTTTGATATGTTAATTCCAAATTTGCTTAAAGAAGGGAATAACCTTAATTCGCTGCTATAGTATTTAAATAAACATTTTTAAATACTTAATAATGGGTGTGGAGTCATTTATATATTATACAAATGTAATGTTTAAAAATGTTTAAAATAATTATTGAAATTTAAATCCTAAATATTTGAGATGTTTAGTATTTAAATTTGTATTTTTTTGTTGTTATGCAGTGAAGAATAATGCACTCTGTTACTTGTTTATCAACAATTTTTAAGTCATTTTTGCGCAGCTTCATTTGGTATTGCAATAATATATTTTAATTTTATTTTAGTTATACTTAGGATGAAGGGACAGCTGTTTCGTCCTTATTAGGACTCATCAGCCGACGCATTCCGAGCTCCATTATCAAAGCTAAATCTGGCTGATGAGTCCTAATAAGGACGAAACAGCTGTCCCAGATTGCTATTGATAATTGCTCAATGCATTGAAAGCAAACAATTCTAACGAATTTGTGCATTTTATAGATTTTTTCTTCCCTTTTCATGTTACATTAATGCACGTTAAACCTTCTTCATATCTTATATCTTATGATATTGAAAAATGAATCCTTTTTTGTGAACAGATAGAATAGATTTATGATTTCAGTTTTTCTATTTCTTTTCAGATGCTTACTTTGGACTATTTTATTACAATCACTTGGCAAGATTGTAGATTGAAAATTTGCAAAGATAATGTAGTTATTAATTCAAAACTTGCTGCAAAATTATGGACACCCGTTCTATTATACATGAACTGCAAAAACTGTAAAGAGGAGACATTCGATCCCAATGCTCACATATTACGAATTGTGAACAGTAGTTTACAATATACTAGTAGGTAAGTGTGCTGATATCTTCAATCAACAACAACCGAAATCAAATAGCTTCCAAATACATTTTATATATTGAAAATCTTCAATTTTTACATCCGCTTGCAATTACTTTGCATTTTTTAGACTGACATAAATTTACTTTCTTCCTTAAAAAACAAAGGTCATAACAACTAGATTAAACTTCATCGTATGTTATTTTTCACTATATTGAAACTGAGAAGTGTTAATAAAATTGATAACTCAAATCATTAAAACTTCAGAAGATTAAACCGATTTTAAGAAATTTCTTTTTTTTAATGTAATTCTCAAAAATATGAAATCGCCAAAATTTTAAGTAAATTTTATTATTACTATTTGTTTTAATTCCTTATTAATGTTAAACTAATTCATTTCATTTTTTTGGACTTCAAGCGATTTTATTACAATGAAATCAAAATCTGAATCAAAATCTGAGAATCGCTATTAATAAAGTACGATTCCAAAATAAGCTTTAAACTATCTTTTAAGCTTTTTACAAGGGAATGGTTAAGCTTGATAGGTAGAAGCCTCCCTCGAAATTTTTATCATTTATTCATGACCTGAAGTAGTTATTGTATAGCAAATTTTAGCTGCTCTTATGCATTGGAAGGGAGTTAAAAAAAATGCTAAATTACAAGAAATAGAGATGAGACATCAACACTCTTTGCGAGCCACGCAAGACGTCATTCTATCTCCTGCTGCTCGCGATCGCTCACGGTCAGCCAAAACGATCGACGCGCCTGAGCAAAATACTTAAATTATAATAAAAATGCTAAAATAATTACTATTTACAAAATAAAAGCAATAACTGAAAAGTGTGGCAACATTTATATTTTGTCAGAAAGTAATTTATGCTAATTTCTTTAAGTTATTATTGGATTTATTGTCATTATTTTTATTTGTAATTGTTTTGTCAGTGGGCACAAGAACAAATACAAATTGGAATTTGTTTTTTCTTTTGGTGCTATTTTCTGATGAATTGACATCCACTAATCATGGGTAAGTGAACCGACACAGTATGCATTATTGGTCCGTTGAAAATTCTCTACGGTTAAGGCAAGTTGAGCACGAACGTCCACGAACTGTAATAACAAACGAGAATTATGGCCATCTTTTGGAATGGACAATTACGTCGGCACGCCGATGTCTGAACTCAACAGCTTTGAAGCTTTAACTCTATGGAGATCTCTAGGACGAATGATGAAAACACTGGCCGGTATGTCCTACCTTATTAAGGTAACCCCAAAACGCCAGAACTATATTTTGAGCTAGTCATTTTATGTGTAATATATACTTCTCAGATGAGACATATTTCCAATTATCAGGGTTAAACACCCAGACAAACCACTGTATTGGATTTCAGCTCCTGATTTTGTTATGAAGGTGCCAACAATAAAATAACAGTGTGATATGCGGTTGCAGGACATTTTTTCGTTTAGGAAAATGGAAGACCTGTAACAGTAACTTGAAACCTGACGTAGGTCCGTATACTAAGGTTTACTGATCAGTATTTCCAACAGGATGGAACCCCTGTCTTACTACTGTGGCGTGCAGGCAGTTTCATCATGAAAACTTTCAAGGCCGCGTTATCTAAAGGTTCACAGAATTCCCATATCCTTCCCATTCCCCCGATCTTACTCCACCTGACGCGAATCTTTGGGGAATATTAAAGCAGTGGGTATTGCACACTAACCAGGAACTCAAGCAGACAGTTAAACATTACTGTCATAATATGAGACAACAGTTATTCAGAAATACGATAGAAAATATGTAAGAACTGCGTGTCCCCGTAACGGATTTATGCCCTTATAATTGGAAAGATATTTAGTAAAATGCCAAGTTTAATAACTTGGTATTTTACTAAATATCTTTCCAATTATGACGGCATAAATCCGTTACGGGGACAAAAAATTAATAAGCACTAATAATAGACATTTTAAACGGATTTTTGAAGAAGAATCAATATAAATAACAATATACATGTATTAAAACTTTTAATACTCAAAGAAAAAGAAACACATTGTGATTGCGAAAGTCTTAAAGTTTAATTGTAAGAAATAACCAATATAGGAATAAAAAGAAAACACTGTGCTTACTTAAAAATTAAGTAACAGGTTTCATTTTTTCAGTAAAACTAAAATACCAAATAGTTTACATTTCGATTGCATGAAAACACAGATCCATTTGAGTAGTAATTTCTTCTCCTATCTTAATTAGTTGAAATTGGTAAAGAAAATTATTAAAAAATATTACAATTTGATACAATGCTATCTTATTTTTTTTTCTTTCTATTTCCAAATAGAACGTTCAAGTCTTGCAACTTTCGATACTGGTAAAAATTCCATATTCAGTGAAATCTTAGTGATTTTAAGAAGCAAAAAGAAAGATATTTTCTTGAAACAGATTATTATTTAATTAAATAAGAAAGTTCACTTCAGTATCTACAACCATCAAAATAATGATGATATTTATGATATAAAACTGCGAATTAAAAGATAATGAAAGAAAAAAATTCCAGTTAAAAAAAATCCTTTTTTATATAACGTTTCAATTTTTTTGTCAACCAAGGTTTTTTGTAAAAATGTAGAATAAATAGATGTACACTACATTACAAAGGAATAAAAATGGATAAAAACGCACAACAAATAAAATCACTGAGCATTTGAAATATTTGACACCGGTAATTCAAGACAGCCTGTTTCCGAGTTAATATCCTTCTTCAGTTGGGTTCATCCAGTGTCTGGAGCTCAGTGATCTCAAAGTAAATATAAACAAGAGACAGGTAAACATAAGAATTGCCCTTCATATAAAAATAACATTAAAATATGTAAATAAAAAATAAAAAAGGGCAATTAGTTAATCCCCGCCAGTCAACTGCTAGCTTATGAAGGGATAACTATAACAAAAACATATACATAATTTTAAATTTTTATTTTTTTATATTTTTTTATATGAAGGGTCATTCCTATGTTTACATGTCTCTTATATTTCCTTTGATGTCACTGAGCTCCAGACAAGGGATGAATCCAACTGAAGCAGGGCTATAACCCTGAAAAAAGCCTGTCCTGAAATCGCTGTATCAAATATTCCAAAAGCAACTCAGTGATTTTATTTGTTCTGCGTTTTTATCCCTCTTTATTCCTTTATAAAACTTTTCTATGCACGTTCATTTTAACATTACATATATGGCTGTCCTATAGTCAATCCTTCATCCCGCAGCTGACTGGCGGATTAACTAATTGCCCTTTTTTATTTCACGTTATCAAATATTCCAAAAGCAGCTCAATGATTTTATTTGTTGTGCGTTTTTATCCTTTTATTTTTCTTTTGTAAATTTCTGAACGTTAAAGTTTACACTAATTAGTTTTCGTTTTCTCATTTATGTAAATTAAATTTAAATAATTTTAAGATGTTTAAATGTAATGGTAAATTAGAAATGATTATATCACAAATAAAAACTACCTATGTTATCAAATACTTAAAATTTATTATTGTTATTACTAATATCATTGGAAAAACTTTCTTAGATTTATAAGACCTTTTTAAAAGTCTTAAAATACCATCTTTTCTACCATCTATTAGTTTCATTGAAGCATGCTTCCCATCGGTAAGCTTTCCCTTAAAATAGACCAAGGTTGTTAGAAAGATTCATTCACTGAAGATGACCCGTTAACGAAATTAGTTTAGACTTTTATTTTTTAATTGTAAATAGTTTTCATTTTAAATTCAGTGTGTTCGCTATTTTAAGACTTTTAATAACTTTTGTCTCACACGTTATTAATTATAATTTATAAGATCTTTTGTCAAAAAAAATCACACTAAAATAAGATTTTTTTTTATAGGCGATTAATAACCTTGGCATGTAATATGGATTTTCGTTTATTTCCAATGGACGTTCAAAGCTGTCCCTTAAAAATTAAAGGAGGTAAGCCTTCATTTTGTTATTTAATTTCACTGTTATTGTCATAGTAATAATAAAAAAAAAAAATTCGCTTCAACGGTGTTTGAATAGACCGGGTTTTAATAATTAATTGTGAGATAATTCAAAATTATGCACAGTCGAAAGATCAACAGGGGGGGTCCAGAACTACGTTCTCACTCTTTGATAATCAATATCTCGGGAACAAACAGACGTAAACGTACACTTTTTGCGCTATAGTGTCATTCAATAATTGCTCAACAGATGGCAGTGGTCACACGAAACATTGTAGGTGTTCAAAGTGACCACCATCAACGGCACTACAGCGTCGATGGCGCTCCTTTGCTGAGCGATCTACGGATGTCAGTGTGTCCGGTGTGAAGGCTTGCGCAAGATGCCTTGATGGATTCTCGTAGCGCTTTCAGTATAACTGGCTTTTGCGCACAAACTTCATTCTTCAAGGTCCCCCGACAGGTAGAAGTCCAGGGGTGTTAGGTCTGGAGACCGTGATAGGCACTTAATGGCACCTCTGCGAGCTACCCATCGTCCAGGTACAGTGGCATCCCAGTACGCCCTGACATCGCGATGGTAGAGAGGTGTAGCACCATCTTTCTATAGGTAAATACCTCACCGCCAAACATCTCTCGAATGGCAGGGAAAATCGATGTCTGCAGAATATGGAGATACTTCTCACCAGCTACAGAAGTTTCATAAAAGAAAAGGTCGATCAATCCGCGAGATGATAGACCACACCACACATTAACACCTGAACTATTGGGTGTGTGCAAAAGTTCTACCCGTTGTTGGATATGAAAATTTGCAATGGAATTGCCCTCACACATGACATTGTAATGATGCAAATCGTCTGCCAATCAAACGTGTGGATGCCTCACATATAAATGCATCGTGTCTCACAAAGTTAATCATCTAAAAAAAAAAATATCAGAGGGTGTAACATGGAACGTGAGAAGGAGCATATAAGACATTGTTTGTTATACGAGTTCGATAAAAAGAGTACGGCAGCCGCAGCATGTCGCAATTTTAGTCAAGTTTATGGGGAGGATGCAACAGACGAAAGCACATGTCATCAATGGTTTCGTAAATTTTGGGAAGTATACAGAAGCTGCCAAGTTCAGGCTAGGAGTGGACGGCCATCACACGTTGGAGAGGACGATATTGACCAAGCCATAAAGAACAGCCTGAACCCAACCATACAAGAATTAGCGGAGACCTTCAACGTACATCGGACAACGGTCGAGAGACGGCTGGTTAAGTTGGGTTTTAGTCCGGTTCCACATAACCTGACAGCTAAGCAACGGAATGACCGAATCGCCACCTGTGTTTCTTTGCTTTCCTGGTACAACAATGACCCATTCTTGATACGAATTGTGATAAAAGATGAGAAGTGGGTTATGTACATAACGTAAAGCGTCGTACGACTGTGTGTCGCCCTTCTGATCCGGCTGCATCGATTTCGAAAGGTGAACTTCATCCCAAGAAGGTGTTATTGAGTGTGTGGTGGGATGTGCAGGGAATAATTCACTGGGAGGTCCTGCCACTCGACCAAACCATCAATGCTCCCTTCTACTGTCTACAGTTAGACAGGCTGCATTCAAATTTGGTAGCAAAGTGGCCAGGTCTCATCAATCGTCACGGTGTTATCCTTCATCACGATAATGCCAGGCCACATGTTGCTGTAATCACTCGCCAAAAGTTACTGGGCTTTGGTTGGGAGTTTTTATCCCACCCTCCCTATTCTCCAGACTTGGCACCAACTGACTACCACCTATTTCGTGCGTTGAATAATTCCTTCAGTCAGAAAATCTTTGATGATCTTGATGATGTGAAAATTGCCATCCAAGACTTTTTTGACTCGAAACCGCCGGAATTTTCCGCAATGGGGTTCATCTCCTACCAGAAAGATGGCAAGAGGTCCTAGATAGCAATGGGGATTTTGCACAATAATAGGTACTGTTCATTTTGCGTTTATTTGCTCTTCTTTATGGGTAATAAAAACGGGTAGAACTTTTGAACTTATCCAATACATTATGGCGCAAGCTTTGTACATCTATGTCATTTTGTTCCCGAGATATTATGAAAGAGTGAGTTCATAGTTCTGGACCCCTCTGTATATATAGAGAAAATGATATTTTTTTATTATTGTTAAGTTCTCAGGAGTGGAGATGTGAAATGCACTGTTGGTATTCAGTGAATATAATAATTTCTTAGTTTTATTGGGTATATGAATGAACTATTGATCTACAGTAGAAATGGAAGCTTTTTGTTTATGTTGACTCCTTCAGATTGTAGTTCTGAAAAGAACTATTGATGTTCAGTGGACATTCAATTTTAATTGAAATAACATGATTGTAATGTTTACATTTCGTCATTATCAGGGTGGTTGCCAATTTCTATTACAAAGCTTTCATCCTCTGTTATACAGGGTTATTCAAAATGATTGTCGGGGAAGGGGGGTTTAAAAAAAATCACCACATATAATACAAATGAGATACGAAGATAACACCTTGTTTATCGTATAAGAAAATTCAACAAGCTACAAACATTCAGTGGCAGATACTCGCCAGGAGTGTCGCCAGGTTGCCCGCCAGGAGTCATTGATTGCAAATGGCGTCCAACGGTAGGTAGAAGGCGTGTCACTGTTGTTCCGATACCATTGTCTAACGGCAATTTTGTGCGAAATTTAGAAAAGATCCACCCTGAGACAATTCCATTCGCAGGTTGTACGCACATCTTGTGGAGATGGAGTGCCTGTGAAAGGGAAAAGTAGCTTTTGTCTCACTGTGTCTGAAGAGAAAGTGGACCAGATCACAGAGCAGCAGTTCTACGTAATCCTATCAAATCAACTGTGAGATACTGCAGGGAAATCAATATCCCGCAATATACAGTGTGGCATGGGTTACAGAAGCGTCTACGAATGAAGCCATATCGCCTAATCCTGCTGCTAACGTTAACACCTGATGACCATCAACCCAGGGAACATTTCTGCACGGAACTGCAACAATTGATGGAAGCAGATGGTTTTTGTGACAGGCTTGATTTTAGTGATGAAGCAACGTTTCATGTGTGTGAAAAAGTCAATCGACACAATGTCAGAAGTTGGGGGGACGGAAAATCCCCAAAGTTTTGTTCAACATGAGCGTGCATCCCCCAAGGTCAGTTTTTTTTATGTAGAACAGGAATGACTTACCGCAATATGATCACTGACTGGTCCTACACCATCTCAGAGATGACAGCAATGATATATAAATAGAAGAGAATGGTGCCCCACCCCATTTCATTAAGGACGTCCAGGTTTTACATCAATATCTACCGCAGCGCTGGATTGGGCACAGGAGCGAAGGTGATGAGAATTTCCTATCCTGGCCTCTCCGTTCACTGGAGTTAACACCATGTGATTTTTTTTGCTCCGGGCTACCTAAAGGATCACGTCATTGTCCCCATTTTAATGCGACCATCTTGGAACTGAAGATGCAAATCGAGACCGCGATTAGGAACATTACCGCTGATACGCTGGAGCACTTGTGGTTGTAATTGTATCGATGTCTGCAGAGTGACACAAGGGGCATATTGGGCATTTATAATGCATGTCTGCAAATTGTTGAGTTTTCTTACACAATAAACAAGGCTTGGTCTCCGTATCTCATTTGTATTTTTTATGATGATTTTTTAAAACCCCGACAATCATTTTGAATAACCCTTTACTATCAATTTTCGAAAACTTCGTCTAGTGTTGTAATATGTTTATGAAATTTTTCCACATTTCTTTGTTGATTTTGGTAATCGACTTTGCTATAAAAATATCTTAATATTTTCTCATATAATAGATATTAACTTCTTCGATTTTGCAAATTTTCTGAAATGAACTGTTTACATTCAGTGACAATCATAATTTTTATTTCTGTAAGTTCACAAGGCTGCTGATTTTCAGTGAAAAGATTGCTTTTTATTTTTGTAAGTTTACACCAGTGGACAGTGGTCCGAATTCAAGCAAAATCATGTGAACTGATGCAGGCATGTAGTACCATGGATACTTTGCCACAAACAATCTAGCTGTTTGCACTGCTTATTCATCGCGAAGCATCATAGTTCAACTTATATCCACAAGATAACGCAGGCAGGACCGAATCTTCTAATTACGTCTTAGTCTACATCAGTAATGGAAGCGGATTTAGATGGTTTTTCAAAAAATTCCCGTTATTTGGTGTTCCACTTCCGCCGAATTTCGGAAAACTCAGTGAAATCCCATTTCATTTCTAAAATTTTCTTGTATTTTCTTCTTTCGTGTTTCAACAACGGATTTCTTGTCCTCTCGCACCTGCCAGTTTTAATATTCGGCCTATAGGATATTGTAGAAGACATGCGAAAGATCGAATCCAGGCATTGAGAGTTGATAATCCAAATGTAAAGGATTTTTCGTTGACCTGTCTTTGTAATATTCTGTCTATCTCATTCATTTGAGTGGGTGATGTTTTTCATACGTAGCAGATCTGAGCAGATGAAGTGTCAGTAAGGGAGTTACAAACTTTTCAATTTTTCATTGACATTACACAAATGTAAAAATGTTGAAGAAATATAAATATTAGTGAAGAGAGAACGAGTCATTGCGAAATTAGAAAAAGAAGAACATAGAAATGGATGGGAAAAAGACACAGAAATAAAAAATATATGAGCATTGATCGGTGAGAGTTTGGGACGGTCCGTTTCGTCCTTTTTAGGGACTCATCAGGCAAGCCCACTCACTAGATGAAATGCTCAGATAGTGCAAAAGTAATAAGGGTATCCACACCCGCTTCCCTTCAAAGGAAAATACATTAAAAAAAAAAGAAACAAAACAAGTATAATTTCAAATCCTGTCCTGAGAATCTATCAGGCGAAAAGGAATTTGAATACCAAAAATAACCAAAGTAACCTGATTTATTTAAACAAAAAAAATTGTTTATTTTTTTTAAGTCTTTGTTTAATGGGAAGCCACAGCCGGAAGCAGGTGTGGATACCCTTATTACTTTCACACTACCTTAGCATTTCATCTGGTGAGTGGTTTGGCTGATGAGTCCCTAAAACGGACGAAACGGGCCGTCCCAAACTCTCACCGATGAATGCCCAGATATTTTTTATTGTTGTGTCTTTTTCCCATCCTTTTGTATTAATTTGAGGCACGTTAAATCTTTGCTTAAAGAAGAACATTTTAAAAAAAAATTAATATTTGAAAACTATGTGACGACCTTTCCTCTATAACAACCTGAAGTCGTTAAAAAAGCTTAGAAAATATTAATTTCAATGAAACAAAAATTATTCTTCTCCAAAAATATAATTAAGTTAACGATCTCCAGCCATATGAAGCTGGATTGTTTGTAAGACATTCCTGCCGAGATTCAAAAAAATTAATATTTCTCATATTAGTAAGAACCAGCATATATAGAACTTCAAGCTAAATTTTGGATATTTTTTGATAGCGGGGACTCGTGGGGAATTTTTTATAGGTCACAGTAGGAACCTTTACTCACGTTCAGCCGATAAACAACATAGGAAATGATGCTTCATAACTAAGTAAATTGAATATTATTTTCATGAAATAAAAACTTCTTTATTTACCAAATACATCTTTAATCATCACGATATTTCGATAAGCTCATCGTTTCTTTTTCAAACAGCAAATAAAAAACAAATATACATCATTTCTCTTTTAATAAATATTTTGGAATGAAGTTAAGGAATCATTACTCTTAACAAATATGGTACGCAACATGACATGCACGTTACACAACAATAAGCATTATTAAGCATTAGATTAGATTAGATTAATTGAAAGTGGGTGGCATGACTGCCGAGTACGTCGACCTGAAAGATCTTTTGTACTATCACACGGAAAGAAGGACAGACGGAGAGAAAGACTGAGAAAGGATGGTGTGAGAAATGCAGGGGAAACGGGAGAACCCCGGATAAACCTGCCCAGCGCGGATCGCCTCCATCAACGAAACCCACATGAGAACCAACCCGGGACTCAGTGAGTGTCTTAGCGACATCGCTTATTAAGCATTACTAACGTAATAACGCTTTTAAAACAAATTTTTGAATACCAATTTCTGAATATAAATTACCTTTATAGTAATTTTATATTATTTTCTACATAAACCACTCTAACGTTTTTATCCAAATTAATATCAACAGGCAAATTTAAAAATTTGTAATCATGATGCACTTCATCTTTATCTTTAACCACAATTATTTTCTTTTTGTTTTTAAAGAACTTATTAATAATCGATTCAATAAACCTCTTGGAATATTCATTCATCTTTAACTTTTCTTTCAGATCATTTTGTTTCATTTTCCATAATTTACAGTCTTCAGTATAATTTGTTAATTTTTTAAAATATTTCCAAATTATGGCTTTTTTTGTAGAAAATCAATGATTAGAATTAAAGTTTAAAATATGTTAACTTTGGTAATTTTTATGGAAATGTTCTTAACTCAATGTGTTATCCTTATTTATTAGTAATAAATCTAAGAAAGGAATCTTTCATCAACTTCTTTTTCATAAGTAAATTTCAAATATTGATTGTACAGAGTTTATATGGGTGAAGAACTTAGCAAATTGCGTCTCTGTTTCTTCCCATATCAGCAAGACGTCATCTGCATAACGCAAGTAAGAATAATTAGCAAAATTCCAATTCAGGATTTAGTTATCTTCTAACCAATTAAGATACAAGTTGCAAATAATTCCTGATATAGGACTCCCCATCGGGAAACCTTTTGATTGAACATAAAATTTATCATCAAACCTAAAATATAATAAATTTAAAAACTTAAAGAAAGTTACATAATCAACGTTAAACGACTTCAAAATATCTTAAATATCAATACATTTTTTTCTTAACTACTTTAAGAGCTTCATCTACCGGGACGTTCGTGTACATAGCTACTACATCCAAAGAGTATAATCTTAATTTACTCTTCATTTTTAATTTTAACAAATCTTCCTTTAACTTTTTAACATAATTTATAAAACCAGGTGTATTCTTTAGTAATACATTCGGTCTATTCAAAGGCAATTTAAGTAAAATCTTATTCAAAAATTTACCAACTCCTTGCAACGGGGAACCGAATATGTTAATAATGGGCCTAAGGGATAGCCAACTTTGTTTTTTAACCCGAAGTTCAAAAACAGGTGTTCTGGACATGTTCTTAAATATATCTTTGTATTGATACGTGTTTAAAACGTTATCCCTTTTTATTATTGATACGTGTTTAAAACTTTATCCCTTTTTAATTTTTGTACTTCTGTTTTTATTTTTCTATACAAACTGAACGAGGGTCTTTATTAATCTCTTTAAAATCATCTATCTTTAACATTTCTAATGACTTTAATTTGTATTCATCGTAATTCGTAATAACAGTTTTGTTACCTTCTTTGTCAGATTTAGTAACAATTTTAGTTTCATCGATCAATAACTTCTTAACATTATTAATATCTCGAATTGAAATGTTATTAGCCATATATTTATTGTCATTTTGGTCCAGATTTCTGAAAACTTGAAATAACGTTTCTTTCTTGTTGCTTAGCATACTAGTTTTCTTCTCAATTTCTGCTATAATCTTAATTAAATTAATTAAATTAATTAATTAATTAATTAATTAATTAATTAATTAAAATCAAGACCTTTATTTCAAAAAATAATTTTTTTACTAAAATTTACAATATAATTATTATTTTTTCAAAGCCTTGATGAATTTTTTTCCAACATTAAAATGCTTCCTTTCTTTGTTGTATTTCAAAGAATCCATCTTCATGATGTCTTTATAAAAACTGAAAGGTTCTCTCCCAGATAATGTTTATAAAAGCCGTAATTTGGAACAATTTAAAAAGATTAACAGATTATACTGAAGACTGTAAATTATGGAAAATGAAAATAGATTATCTGTAAGAAAAGTTAAAGATGAATGAATATCCTGAGAGGTTTGTTGAATCGATTATTAATAAATTCTTTAAAAACAAAAAGAAAATAACTGGGGTTAAAGATAAAGGTGAAGTGCATCATGATTACAAATTTTTAAAATTGCCTTTGGTACTAATTTGAATAAAAACGTTATAAAGGTTTGTGTAGAAAATAATATTAAAATTTACGTACAAGAAATAATAATTTACTCCAAATCTCATACCGATATTTCGTCATAACTTAAAATCAAGCCTTCCTCATGGTTCTGATACAAAATACAAATGAAAAGAAGAAAATTATTCTTAATTTAACAAAATAAAATATATAACAACTGAAAAACATCAAACCTTTGTGAACAACATCAAACCGTGGTTAAAAATAAAATAATGTTAAATAATAACAACAATAAAAACGATAATAACAATGAAAAGTAAGTTGAAATCGGAAAGACAATTATTACGAAATCATTGATCGCAAAAACTTTATAAATTTTTAATTTTATTACTTTAATTTCTTTGTCTTCCTTTTACTTCAATTTCACAATTTCTTTTATTCAGTTGTTACATGTTTTATTTTGTTAAGACGAAATATCGGTTTAAGTTTTGGAGTAAATTATTATTTCTTATACGTAATTTGATGTTAATGATACAGAAGTACTTGTATAGTCTGTTCAAAAAGAAACAGTTTAAAAGTAAAGATGAATATAATATATTGTTTAAAATGGGAGTTGTTTATATATTAGAATGCAGAGAATGTGGAGAAATATAGATAGGAAGTACAGGAAGATCGCTCAAAGAGCGCATTGAAGAGCATATTAGAGCCTTTAGAATGAAAAGAAAAGGTATATCAGGTTGGGCGGACCATATTCTAAAGTTTGATCACAATCCTGACCCTTTGGTTAACATTCTTTATGAGTCTCAAGATAAGACAGAAAGATTGTTGATAGAATCTTGTTTTATTAATTGGAGTAGGTGGATGAACAAAGAGAAAGTTTTAAAAGTGAATGAAATTTCATTTGGTCTCTTTAAAGAGTGTATGCAAAAAAAAACAAGAAGTTAAAAGCTAAACTAAAGTTAATGTAAGGTGAATTATTAGTTCGTTTGTATGTTGCATTGTTAAATTTTTATTCTTGATTGTTTGTGCTAAGTTTCTTTTTTGTTTGTTTATTCAAAATTGCTTATGTTGTATTTTCACTTTTGGTTGTTTATGATTGTTTTGCGAAAATGCTCATTTTTCACGTTCATGATTTACATGAAATTTCAAATTTTGTTACTTATTAAGAAGGAGAACGATGGTTTCTCTTCTTGCTTTATGTAATCTTTCCTGATGAATGTTTTTGATAAAGAAACGGAAATATTGAAGTTAATGGATGATGAAGTAAGTTGTTTGTGTCTGTGTGATACAGTGTTTCAGAGCAATACAATAACAGTACTTGAAAACAGCGTAATTAATGCTTTTAGACATTGTAAAAAGCAAAGCGAACCCATAATATCCACTATTTTTCAAACAAAATTAATATCGAGATCGGAGAAGATATAACTTCCAGCCCGTTGTGGGACTTGTGGCCTTCTCCGCTTAACTCAGGTGTATTGCGGGTTGGCGCCACATGCATGTAGTTGCCGCCAAACACTTCATGATCACTTTGCCAGATATCCCATGGGAATTTCGAAAAATCCTGCCTTATTACTTGTCTACATTATAAAGGGAATCTGTGTGCAAAATTTCAGCTTTCTAGGTCCAAGGGTTTGGGCTGGGCACAATCAACATGAAATTTTTCACATTTTTGCATGTATCTTGCAAACGCAGAAACGTTTGTGAATGATCAATCTATCTCTTATAGTTTGGTCACAAAAATTGAAAAACGTGAATACAGATTACAGATTTTGGTTTTATAAGATTTTATCGGAAGCGACCACTTTGAAACCGCAATTCCAGGTCAGAGAGTGGTCCTACAGGTCTAATTTTTTGGACGTGATCACCTACTTTTTGATGCTGAACAAATTGATGAAGGTTTTATTATTGTATCTCTAACCGTTTGGCCACTTGTGGAAGTAATTAAAATATAGTACTTTCATTTTGTTTTATTTCACGCATGTTAATATGATTAACATTAACAACGAATTATCAAACATCCAAGGACATGACACCTGGGAAGAAGCGGTCGTACCGAATCATAAAGTCCCTCTAGATACCCAATGGATATTTAAGAACAAGTACGATGATAAGGGAAATTTAATCAAGAGAAAGGCCAGATTGGTGGTGTGTGGTTACACACAAAGAGAAGGTCTCGATTACGGAAAAACGTACGCGCCCCACCGATGATTGAACACCTTAGAATCTTACTGGCTCTGGCGACAGCATAAATGGTTCATACATCAAATTGACATCAAAGGGGCATACCTAAATGGTAATCTTGAAGAGGACATTTACGTCAAGTTTCCGGATGGTGTCAAAAAGAAGGAAAAACATTCAACAGGCCTACGCTTGAAGAAAGCGCTTTACGGACTGAAGCAAGCGGGTCTAACATGGCACAAGACGTTAAAGGCTGACCTTATCAAGATACAAACACAAGGACGGACGTGTGTGTGTTCAAGTCACGAATACAAGATCACCAAATTATCATTTACGTTCATGTCGACGATATACTCATCTTCGGTTCCAAATTAGAAAAGATTCAAGAGATCAAAGACCACTTGAATAAAAGATTTGGCGTCACTGATCTAGGTGAAATAAATTCATATCTTGGGATGAAGATTGAATATAATCGAGAAGATCAAAGAGTAACATTGTCACAAAGACTTTTTATTGAAAGTCTTCTAGAAGATCAGCAGTTAATGGACTGTAAAAGTGCAGCTACTCCTGCTGAAGTAAACAGAAAATATAGTATGGATGACAATGAGAATCAGCCGTTAAATGAGAAAGATCACAACATCTTTCGCAGTGTATTGGCAACACGACTAGACCTGACATCACCATGGCGATCCATGCGCTATCACGTAAGGTGATGAAACCTAACAGAGTCGACATGGTGGCACTTCGCAGAGTACTCAGATATCTCTCTGGATCTGTCGATACGAAACTAGAATATTCCAAGAGCATGGAGAAGTTAATGGCGTACTGTGATGCAACTTGGAACGACTCAGCAAGAGACAGCAAATCTACGAGTGGCTACGTATTGAAAATGAACAATGGAGCCGTAATCTGGAAAACTCTTAGACAGGATGTCATTGCCCAATCGACCCAAGAAGCCGAATATTTGTCTATGGCAGAAACCTGCAATAAAATCAAGTCTATTACAAGCTTCATGAATGAAATTGGACAAGACAGTCAAGTTGCCAAACCCACGAAGCTGTTTTGCGATAATATTGCTGCAATCAAGTTGGCTAACTCTGAAGACAACATGAAAAGAAGCCGACATGTCAACTTACGCTCTCACGTCGTAAAAGATTATGTGGATAGAGGTGAAATAGTTCCTGTGTACATACAAAGTGATAAGAACATTGCAGACGTATTGACGAAACCGGTGGCAAGTAATAAACTTGGATCAGCTATGCTAAAATTCGGTTTGACGTCATAAACCTAAAGATTTCATGAAAAAAAATTAAAGGGGAAGAAAAGTTATTTTTAAGCACTTCTCACATTTTTGGGAAATATGAAAAGAAAATTAAATGAATATGATAGTACGAGTACTTAATACTGTAATTGTATTTATTTATAGAATCTGTATTATGTTACATTGATAATAATTTAAAATAAATACTAAATTGTGTATTTTAGAAATAAAACAGAAAAGAAAGTAGGGGAGTATACTGTGGAAGTAATTAAAATATGGTACTTTCATTTTGTTTTATTTCACGCATGTTAATGATATGATATGAATGTTTTGTTTCTGATATCATGTGTAAAAGCGTTGTTATGTGGTTTTAACGGAATCACTCACGAGTTGGCGCTGGTTGACGTGAGTTGGTTGTTTTCCTATGTAAACTGATCTGATGTTGGGCTGAAGTAAGAGGCACTCAAAGATAATGTTTGATACCTCTGATGTTTGCCACGAATTTGGCAATGTGATTTGTACTTGTCCTATAGCGGGAGAATAGATGTACGATTCATCCATTTTCATCAACGGCTTGGGATACAAATTGAAGTAGGCTTCGGTAGATATGTGTAGGCCTATCTGGGAATCTCGGTAAGCCGGCTAAAGCAACAAGTCCGATCTGATGCCAAATTAGAGTTATACAATTTGGGCGGATAATTGTATATTGGAGAGAGCATTACAGGAAATACCGTCAAGCGTCCCGAACACCTTTTCTCTTGGTCGAATACTGAAAGTTGAATCGACGGACATGGAGATGGTTCGAACGCCGTTTGATTACGTTGTCAAGGGATGAAATTCCTATTATCATCTTAGAACTTCAATGACAAGGTAGGAAGATTTAAGTTATCTTTCACGACGGATTATCAACGAGTGAAGAACCGGCATTCTTGAGTACTTTAAAAGGACAATTCGTAAAGTCGAATAAGATATATTCGAATTATTGTGTTAATAGTAATATGTCATATGTTTTAACGTTAAAGCTAATGTAATCACTTTGGATTAGTAATTATTTAATGGATTCATTTTAAGAGAGCTTTAGACAAGATATAAAGTTAATTTATTGTTATTATTATCACAGAGTTCAATATAATGAAATGAGTAATTTGAAGTGACACAAATGTATGTCAATTAATTTATTTCTGAGTTTAAGATTTACATTGAAATCTTAATTTAAAGATTATGTTTCTCAGTGTTTAGTTGAATAATAATTAAACTCAGTGTTATTATGAATATTTAGTTTAAAGAATTCATACTCAGATGAAAGACTAAGTATAGAATTAATTCCAGATTTTTATTCTGATAAGTTCAATCGAACATATGTTGTATCTGATATTAAAACATGCAGTATAGATACTTTATGTTTTCAATTATTTAATTGAATATAGCATTACTTGAGCGAATAGAATTTGATACATGAAATTGATTTTAATGCTTATTTGAATTTAAAGTTAATGAATTCTTGCAATAACTATTAGTTAATCATTTCTCCATTTAGAGTTGTGTAATGATTGCTAGTGTTATACCAGTATCTTGTTAAATAAATTATGTTTAGTATTTTGCTATCAGAATGTTTCTTTTGTGAATATCAAGGTTAAACATTTACTCACTCTGCGATCATATTCATCTAGATTTCTATTATGGTTAATTACTTTAAACTTTGACCGTGCTCCAGCAATCGATCATTTATTAGTTAATGTAATCATAGTAGTTTCACACCACTTCAGAGTGTGACAGAATGTGACAGCAGGACAAAAGCAAAAGCGGTTCCCTAGGTTTTACAGGCAGGCTGTAACCTAGGGGCCGCTAAAAATCAGTATGGTGTAAAGCCTCACGAGCTGCAATAAGAGCTGCTATACGCCATCGAATCAAACAGGCCTTGGATATGTTCCTGGGGTATCGCCTGCCAAGCTGCTTCTAACCGAGTCCACAGTTCAGCGGTATTGGTTGCTGGATGACAATGACGGGGTAATTGCTGAGTGACCATATCCCAAACATGTTCAATAGGTGACATATCGGGCAAACATGCAGGCCAGGAAAGAAGGGTTCCTTCGAAGACGGCTAGGACATTTCTGGCAACATGTAGTCGGGCGTTGTCTTGTTAGAATATGGATCCAGGATTGTGTTGAAGGAAGGGTACGACTTCAGCCTCCACAAGTTCCCTGCTGTAGCGGTTGCTGTTGAGAGTGCCCATAATTCATAGCAGCCAAAATCGCCTATAGTATCCAATTGCTTTCAAACCGTCGCACCTATTGTTCGTGCAGTATGACGCTGGACAAAGCAGTCTGGAAATGATCTTCACCCAGATATGTTTAATGCGTTTGCTGCCATCATTGTAATCCAAGTTAAAGCGGTACTCGTCTCCAAATACCACATGTTGCCAATCTGAATGCCAGTGGATGTTTTCGTGAGCCCATTATATCCTGAGGCATCGAAGGTTCAGACCCAAGGGTATTCTCCGCAAAGGACTGCATGCATGCAGTCCTCTGCGCGTGGAACCGTGAAACAGACAATGTCAGACCTGTAGCAGTGTTCCAACGTTGTGATAACATTCGAGAAGAAACTGAATGGTCCGTCACTGCCATGCGGATGAGGTGTATATCTTCCAGTATTGTCGTCACATTTATGGTCCACTTCCGAATTTTCGACTCGTCCTGTTCTCATCAGTCCATTGCTTCCACATTCGCATCGATGTCGTGGCATTTTTCCCGTACGAGCAGCAATTTCTCGTGGTATGAAAATCCTCTTTAACACTAGCCGATCATTCAGTCCCGTTCAAACTCCGCGGCTTGCTTATAAGGTGGCCTTTGACGTCGACGAGACATACTGACTCCAGTAGGCACGTAAAGAGATTGTAAAAATAACCGTGGAGGGAAAAAAAAGAAAGCGATATGAGCAATGATAAGGTCTCTGTGTAGGAATTATAAACGTTGAACGCCAAGACGTAAAGAGAACCCTGAAAACTAGAACTCAGAATCGTAATGCAGAATCATTAGATCAAGACCTTCAAGCACAGTTTGAATATTTACTTTAAAAACATTGATCGAAAAACGAGTGAAGAGCGGAAATACACTCCATTTAAATTTTATTAATCTTCAGAAGTATAGGGCACTAGATCTGTTAGTAATTTTTTGTCTCGTAAGCAAAGAAATGCTGTCAATCGAACTACCTCCTGGAACGAATTAGCGAGGTTCCATGATATAATAACTTCTTTATTTACCAAATACATCTTCAATATTCCAGATATTTCAAGCGGCAAATAAAAAAGGAAATACATCATTTCTCTTTTAATACATAGTTTGGAATGAATTTAAAGAATCTGTACTCTTAATAAATATGATATGCAACATTGACATGCACGTTACACAACAATAAGCATTATTAAGCATTACTAACGTAATAACGCTGTTAAAAACAAATTTTTGAATACAAATTTCTAAATATAAATTTTTGCATCTACTGAATTTTTTTTTATTTGCCGCTATATCAAGAAGTATGTTGTTTGTATCTCGTTATGGAAGTAGAAATTCTTTAGAAGTTTCTTTAGAAGATTTTGGTATCACACACATTACTAATAGTGATACAAACAAGCGATTGGTTTGTTTGTATCATTATTAGTAATGTGGCTAATAAATTTCCTTCCCTTCCGATGGTTCCTTCATGGTGTTGCAATGAGTGTACAATAAAGTGATGGAATCACCGCTAGGGATTAAAATTAATAAAACAAATTAATCGTCAAATAAGTATGTAACGACAATAATATTAGATTGATATATTACAGAGCTAATGCACTAATAAAATAGAAAAAAGGAAATAAGATGGGGGTAGTTTATGAACCTAAATATAGAGATTATGGTGAGATCTATTACGGTAGCACAGGGAGAACTCTTAATGAACGGGTTAGAACACGTACGGGCATATAAGAATGATAGAGCGATCATTCCCAATATCACATTGGGTTGGTCATTGTAGAGATTTGAATCATAATCTGGACGCAAAAGTAGAAATCTTATATCACAACCAGAAGAAATCGAAAAATTAATGCTAGAATCTTGTATAATTAATCAATTTCTTTGAATTAATAAATTATTTTTTTTAAAAGTGAGTGATATAATATTTGGATGATTCAAAAATTATAGTAAAAATACAGAACGATTTTTAAATTAATAAATTAAATTAATAAAAGTAAATTACATTTGAATTTGAATTTTCAGTAAATAACTTAATATTTATCGCAACAATACTATAAGAATTGCTATTTCTTTAATATTAACGGATGATTTATATTTTGTAATGATCTTTTAGATTGAGTATTGTGTATTGTAAACACGTACGGTTTCTCTATTGCTTGTACGTGTTGAAATAAATTAGAAATTGAATTTGAATTGTCAGTAAACAAGTTATATATTCATTTATATCGCAATAGTAGTATAAGAATTACGATTTATGTATTGAAAAACGGATGCTTTATATTGATCCGACCGAAAACATTTCATGTAAAATAAGTTGCCAAGACTTACACGCTCATAATGCTTTCACTGGTAAAAAGATATGAGATCTCATGTAAAGCCAAGCCCCTAACTTTACAAGCCCTAACTCTAAAAACCCTATATCTTGGTCAAAAAGTATGGCTTGGCCGTTTCGTGGCTGTCGCACAGACAATCCCATGGAGTTATGTAAAGGATATGGAGTATGCCAAGGCATACTTTTTGACCAAGATATTAGGGTTTTAGAGTTAGGCATGTAGAATGAGGGGCTTGGCTCTACATGAGATCTGATAACTTTTTAACAGTGAAAGCATTATGAGCATCTTGGCAACGTATTTTACATGAAATGTTTTGGGTGGGATGCAATAGTTCCATGAAACGACCAAGCCATACTTTTTGACCAAGATATAGGGTTTTTAGAGTTAGGGCTTGTAGAGTTAGGGCTTGTAAAGTTAGGGGCTTGGCTTTACATGAGATCTCATATCTTTTTACCAGTGAAAGCATTATGAGCGTGTAAGTCTTGGCAACTTATTTTACATGAAATGTTTTGGATCGGATTTCATTTCTTTTTGTAGTATGAGATCTGATAACTTTTTAACAATGAAAGCGTTATGAGCATGTGAGTCTTGGCAACTTATTTTACATGAAATGTTTTGGGTGGGATTTCATTTCTTTTTGTAAGATGAGATCTGATTACTTTTTAACAGTGAAAGCGTTATGAGCATGTGAGGCTTGGCAACTTATTTTACATGAAATGTTTTGGGTGGGATTATCTATTACAACTAAATTTAGTTTTAAGATTATTTAGAAAATGGATTTTTTTTCAATACCCTACTTTTCTGTTTTTCTATTGGTCAACTTGTATATACAAGCTGTTTGCACTTTTGTAAGAAATCACATTATTACACAGTATTATTTAGGCCGAAGCATTGAGGGTACGACGTATTTCAGATCTTAATAAAATCCAAAGTATAAAAGCTAGAAATGAAATGAAACTTAGCGTATTTGATTAGTATGGTAACTGCATCTTATCC
>JAFIDM010000001.1:27438684-27452798 GCA_023159025.1 Thereuonema tuberculata
CCCCCCCCCCCCTTTTTGAGGGGTTGGAGGGTGAAAGTTACGGATTTCTTAATTATTTTGTTGTTTGTGTGCTAATCCTAGCCTGCATACCAAATTTCAGTTTTCTAGGACTTCAGGAAGTACCCTAGAGGTTTTGATGATCATGAGTCAGTCAGTCAGTCAGTGAGTGAGTGACGGAATCGACGTATTTTAGGTATTAATAAAATCCAAAGTATAAAAGTTAAATAAATGAAACTTAGTGTATTTCATTAGTCTGCTAACTGCATCTTATCCTGAAAATTTGAGCCCTCTAGTATTATCCAGGCCGAAGCTATAAGGGTTCGAAAATACGACGAAACACTTCCAGAAAAGGTACGTAGTGCCCTTCCTGCCTTCGGCTCGTCTTGGCCGGGGCACTGCCGTGCCCCCAGATTCTGTATTGTAAACACGACGGTTTATGTATTGTTTGTACGTGTTGTATAGTAAACAATTTTTAAAATGTATCGTAACGAATTCAGTTGAAGAAAGAGATTTCTTGTCCTCAGTTATTCAACCTGAAGAAGTTTTCTGTTAAAGAAAATGAAATATCGTTGTTGTGATTAAAGAAGACATTTCAGGAATTTTGTATATTAGAGGAAATCGATAAAACTAACGTCAAAAATGATGAAATTCGTTAGACCCAAATCCATATATGTTTTTGAAGGACCTGTTATAAAATTTCATTTTACAATTAAAACCGTGATATACTGGTTATGCTGTCTTCTTGTAAGGCATTTCATGATTTTATGTTGAGCGTTTCAAGATGGTGTTCTTTTCTCAATGAATAGCAAGTCGGTAAGAAATTTTAGATGCCTGTTTCGATCAAAGCTATTACACTCAAAATTATTCTTTGTATAAAGTTGAGACAGAATTTTAAACAGAAATTCATTGTTTTTATTATAGCTATTTTAGTTTGCACTATGTTATTATATTCAATTCTACAATTATTTGATTAGTATTCAAAAAATCATTAGAAATATAATTTTAAAATTATTTTTTAAAAAATAATAAAACTCGATTACAAAATAACACATTTCAACTTTTGAAGTTTTGATGTTTTAATGATAATTTTACGACAAAGAAATAGTAGTAACAAAACAAATTCTGAAGGGAATCAGAAAATATTGTCAGAGAAAGTGTAAAGACATTGTAAAAAATTTATTAAATATTTTCTCTTCAAACTTGTAATTAAACAATTCTTTTTTTATGAATTTTTCTTAGATGCAAATTCGTTCTTCTTGAAATTCATTGATGTTTCCGAAGAAATCAGTATCGAAGAAAAAAAACAACCTCCCGATTATCAAGTGTTGAAAATAAAGAGTGCTAGATGTAAGGAGGAAGAAGGTAATTACAGCAAAGATCCATATTTTAGAATAATATAAATTGTAGATAATGATATTGATTATTGATGTTCATTTCTTAAACATTCATTAACGTTCATTTCTTTAATTTTACTTCAATTACTTTGTATCGACTATTGTTTAAACGAATAAGCAGTAGAAAAAATTACATTGAAGAAATGAAATTAGAATAGAATAAAATCAGGATTGGCAGTAGATTACTTTAAAATTGATTACTTAATAATACGTGTAGATTACTCTGTTTATATTGCACTTGACTGAACTAAGTAGCATTGAGATCAGGGGCGTATATAAGGGGGGGTCCGAGGGCCCCCCCCCCGAAATACTGAAGGTATGTCCTCCCAACTTTATTTTTGGTTGAACAGATAGGTTTTCATGGTTTTTTTTTTGGTTGAATAGATTTTTTTTGGCCCGGGGCCTTCCCCCCCAAAAAATAATGAAGATATGTCCTCCCAACGTTTTTTTTTTTTTGGTTGAACAGATAGGTTTCCATGGGGTGTCTACTTAAAATTACTGAACTTAACCTTACATTAATTTTGGGCCCCCCCCCCCAAAATATATTCTATATCCGCCACTGATTTAGATAGAATTGAAAATTTCATTTTGTTTTATACAGAAACTCATGATAATATTTCACAACTATCTTCTTTACTCCTTAAGTATCAATACTTCGAATAACCTAACCGGTTATTCTTCATCGAGTTGAAAACAGAAAGAAATTTTTTCTTTCTACAGAGTTACATTGGAATAACGTAAACAAACATGAACACTTAATATATCCAAATATTAAACATGATATGGCATCCAATTAAGAAACGTTAAACGTTCTACAAAACATAAATCCAAAATAATAGACATGATATGGTATACTTTTTACAACACAATTGTTAATTGACAATCAGTAAACATAAAGTATTATTGTCTCACATCATATCGAACACTAGTAAATAAAAATACAATCATCAAATTATAATCAAGAAAAGTTCTATAATCATTTAAGTATAATTTAAGTTTTATCTGTTTTTTTTCCTTTATTAAATATTTTTCTAAAAATTCTAAGTGATATTGCAGAAACTTTTAAAGTTTTGTCCTTAATAAAGCATTTATTTGAATTTATATAGCATTATGCAATAAGCAGCCTATCCAATTCATTATTGCATTTGTAAACTACTTTCGCAATGGGGTCTAAGTTATGATTGAATTTTAATGCATAATATGCCGAATCTGATATATTAGTTTGTTTGTTTTTGAAAGCTCTAATGTGTTCTGATAAGCGCTCTTTTAGTGTTCTGGAAGAACTCCCTTGGTAAATTTCATCACAGCAACCAAATCTCTTTATTTATATTTGCTAACGTATAATTTGGTGATGTCGACACGAGAACTACACCTGAATATTTCGTTTGTGTAGCAGTTATGGTTCTCTCGGCTTCCGAGAATCTTTTGCTTCAAATGCTTGATTTGCCACAATATTACTGCTCTTTCTATTCCTAAAACGATAGTTTTTCGCTATGTGACCTGGCTTGTCACAGACATAACATTTACGCTGTTTATATTATTTTTGTATGGATTTGAAAGTACTGATTTCTAGTTTCCTATGTGGATTTAAGCAGAGCCGTTGCTAGGTGTTCTGCCACCCTGGGCGAGAACTGAAAAATGCCGCCCCCTCTCTTTCAAATGCCGCCCCCAACAAAAAAAAAACGACAATCGTATTCTAACAACCCCAAAAATAAAGCAAAAACGAGAATCCTATTTTAACAACCAAAAAAAAACAAAAACGAATCCGTCCTTCGGCCGCTCTAGGCGGCCGCCTAGTCTTGCCTAATGGTAGAAACGGCCCTGGATTTAAGATCTTTATTCTTCCGATCCACTTGACGGAAAATCCTATTTACTAACGTGACAAATGTAAACTGGAGTGTTCTCAGTTAACATTAGTCCTTGTGCAGTTGAATCAAATTCCGGAGGCAAACCTGATAATAGAATCCAACATAATTCTCTGTTGGCAATGACTCCTCCTATTTGATTCAGTTCAACAATCAATAACTTCCTATTCATAAAAGCCTGATCTAAAGTATTACTGTCCTTAAAATGTGTTACTTCATAAATTTTTTCTTTTCAAACCTGCAATATTTAGATAATCTAATATATTATATTTACTATCAAGTTCTTGCAGTACGTGTCTGAAATTGATTCAAATCTAACAGCAGCTGTCTTTCAATCAGACGCAAATCAGATCATAGGTCTCCAGATTACAACGGCAGGAAATCTGTAAGTCGTCAACATATAAAGAATGGTGGATAAATGGAGGCAAAGCAGAGATGATGCCGTTGATCTTTAAAGAAAAAAGGATAACGCTCAAAACACAACCCTGGACTCGGAGTTCTTGAGGATAAACGGTGGAAAGCATAGATCCCAGACGAACTTTAAAAGTACGATTTGTAAGAAAATTACGAATGAAAATAGGCATGTGGCCACGAAAGTCATAAAGATAAAGATCTTGCAAAATGCTAAATTTCCATGTGCGATCATATGCTTTCTCCAATTCAAAGAAAATGGAGACGAGGTGTTCTCGATTAACAAAAGCAGTGCGAATAGTATCTTCCAAACGGACAAGATGGTCAACCGTAGAACGATATTGCCGGAATCCATACTGTGTGGGAACTAGTCGCTTATTGGCTTCAAGATACCATTGAAGTCGTCGATTTACCATGCGTTCAAGCGTCTTACATAAACAGCTGGTGAGTGCTATGGGGAGATAATTATTGGCATCATTTTCGTCTTTACCAGGTTTAGCAAAAGATATGATGAATGTTCGACGCCAACTATCAGGAAAGAGGTGTTCTAAACAGATTTTATTAAATGTAGAAAGAAGAATATTTAACGAAGAAAAGGGATAAGTGATGCAACATCACGTAAAGAAGTCCGTCAGGGCCGCATGCGGTATTTTTGCTATGGTCTAAAGAAACAATAATTCCTGGAAACTAAAAGGGAGATTATATGGTTCTCTGTTGAAAGAATAATGGTTCTCCGTTCTCTAATGGAATAGCTTCAGTACGGTCTTTAATCTTTTTTAAAGTAGAAGATGACAAAGCACAGCTGGAATTTCGCGCAAAAGCCAGTCCAAGTGCTTCAGCTTGATCGGAGATATTAGCTATTTCTTTTCCATCTTCTTTCAGGATTGAGAGACATGCAAAGATTGAGAGACATATTTTCCGTGCATCTTACGAATTTTATCCCAGAGGGCCTTTGAAGACAGCTGATGCTGACGTCATGCAGTGAGCAGCTATAAAGATGGAGGGCTGCGCTGCGTGAGTTACGAAATTACGCCACAGTTGCACACACACTTCCGTGCATGCCTATTGCTTAACTGTACTTTGAAGAAAAAACAAATGTTGAGATGTGATTTCTTATATTTTTAATGTTGCGTGTTAATAAAATTGTTGTTAATTATATTTCTTGCTTTAAAAATCAATATGTAACATGGTTTTCCTTACACTTTCACCAAATTTTTTTTCCTCAAATTGAAAAACATCGCGTAATTTCCCCACCCCCCTTTTTTTGTCAAAATATTGATGAAAAAAAAGGGGATATTATGCGAGTAAATACGGTATTTTACTAAAAACATTAACAGTCACCTTACTGCTGTCAGCTTAATGCTATAAGGTACAGTCACCTTAACGCTGGTTCATTACTGTTGTAGTAATAAAATAACTTCGTCTTTAAGGCTTTGCTTTTAAAGTTTCGTCTTTAAAACTCACTTGGTGTTGATATTTATAACTAAATGATTTTTAAATTATGAAGCAGTTTTTACAGCTGATAATTATGTAAAATTTAAATGTTAAGGTTTAACTCTATTTCATTAGATTTTTAAATAATGGTGGATAAAACAAAGAGAATGTCTTATGTTAAATTACATAAGTGATATATTTATCTTACTCGAAAGATATGCATTCGGATATATAAGAAACCGTATTTAGTCAATACAGAACTGTAATACAAACATATCATGTCTATCATCAGTTCTACCTTCAGAACATCCAATTTTTAAATCTAATATCCTTGTAAACTACTCCATAACAAACAGTTCCCTCTACTGCTTTATTAGGAAAACTCTTTTGCGTCGTCGAAACTGTAAAGCGCCGAGATTATTATATCTCCATTAATATAAAATTATAAGAAATTAAAATTAAAACTTTATATTTTTAAAAGATATCTTACACTATAAAAGTTATTATCAAAATCTTTGCTGCAGCACAGAATCTTTGTGATGAGGAGGCTGCTGTCTCTCTCTTCAGAGGCGATGATTCAACTCATGATCAATGATCAATACTGATCATGCATCCCTCTTTGTATTTCATCTGAATCTTATTGCATTTCTGTGAGTTTTAACTTTATATTTTTCATCTTTCTTTTTCTTTTCATCTTTTTCCTCTTTATATTTCTTCTTATCTATATCAATTGATGAATTGTCTTTTTCATCCTGCAGATGAGGTTTTTAATGAATACGGTTTTTTTCGATAAGTAACGAAAAGCAGTGGTAATAAGATAGGAGACTGGATGTTGTAATCGTTGAAGGATCTTTGCTTATCTTGTTTGACCATTTAACATGGTCGAAATCAGTTCATTGGATTGAAGTGGACATGGTTTGTGAGTAGGACAATCATAGTATTGTTTTTGTTTAATCTGTCATTCCGTTTTTTGATTTCGCAGCCATACACTGTTGCTCAGAACTGGACACCTTTTCAAATGTAGAAAATCTAGTTCTAAGTTGTTGCCTCATCAGACGTACAGCTGGTGAGATACCATTCTCACGTGGAGTAGCATTAAAGTTCAAAAGGGCCAAGTCCTTATCGTCCCTGTAATATCACATGCTTTCAAAATCCGTTTTATATTGTTATCAACATTTTTTGGCAAACTGTTTGAGCTTGGATTGTGTGGGCTGGATGTGTGAATTTTAATACCGCAATCAGATGCAAACTTTCTATATGCTTAGGAGATGAAACAATTAATTTAGATATACTACTTGTTCTGAATACTTGTCTGCAGAAACATATAATCTCTTCAGTTTTACTGGCTTTAAGTTGTTGTGTTTCGACCAAACCGTATATATAAGCAGTTAGAGCAATATTAGAACCTCGATAGTCAGATAAATCAGCACCAAGTTTAGTGAATGGAACATGAGGTACCCTTGGAGATTTAAAGGTTGATGTGGTTATTGTTTCTACTGGCTTTGACAGACAAAACAAGAGACCACTACAATATCAATGCCAGCATTAGTACGGAAGCAAGTATAGTGATTGAAAGAATGATTGAAAGATTTTTATAGTTCAGTTCTGATGTGACCTTCATGTATGAGTTTCAGAAACCTGTAACAACGACTTTTCGGTGCAAGTATACATTCAAAGTGCAGTATAATGTCATCTGAATCACCAGATCATCTTTGACTCTCCAATATTCGTGCAGAGATTTTTTCTGTTAGCCACCTTTGTCAAATTACATTACGAAGTGCACAGAACTGTTCATCTTTATCAGTGGCTGTTTCAATTGCATTTCCATACGGATACTGTGGTTGCAGCTACATACAAATGGTGTACTGAGCATTAAGTTTGCAAACCTCAGCTATTGAATCTCTGCTAAGTGCATCAGCCGTATTTTCTTACTAGGAACCAATTCAATGTATAGATCACAACGCTATAGAATAAAGAGCATTTTATGTAATCGAAGAGATATATCACAGAGATTTAGAGAAAATCTTTACCAAAGGTTTATTATCAGTATGATCTGTAACTTGCTTACCAAAAAGTAATAATCAAAACGTTGGCAACCAAAATCTACTGCAAAAAGGTCCTTGATAATTTCAGCTTCAAATTTTTTTGGCTTGCTTTTAACAAATGTAATAGTTTGTTAAAGCTTTATATCTATTAGTTCTATTGCATTCAACAGAGTAAGTATTTGAATTTCTTTCTTTTTTGTCTCGAGACCAATCAGTCTGGCATATGAAGTAAGAACCAAGTTTCTAGTCTTCCCACCGATCAGCAGCATAGCTGTATATATATATCAAATAGAAAGGCGATGAAACATATAGAAATGCAGCATTGCTATCAGCCATTGAAATGATTTTAAAATGTAATTAGAATTAAAATATAATTATAATTGAAACATAATTAGAATTTAATAATTACAGCTGCGACCGCTGATAAAGATATGCACTTCAGAACACAGAAACACTTGGAGCATGTTCTACAAAGGCTTAGAAAACCTATCCGTAAGGCTTCAAAAGACATTTATTAAAAGAAAACTTTAGTGCAAAATTGCACTAAAATTATTTACAAAACAGCATTCTAATCCTAAACCTAATGTCCTTTTAAATCACTCACTTAACAAACAATTCCCTCTGATGTTTTATTCAGGATAAGGGCTGAGTATCATAAAAAATTTAAAGCGTCGTAACTATCTTACACTTACCACTGTCAACGAAAAAAATGTCACTGAGTGAAAGGTTAAATCATTTCCAATTGTTAGGCTTTGCTAACATATGCTGGCAATTTTGCACTAAAGTTTTCTTTTAATAAATGCCTTTTGTAGCCTTACGGATGGGTTTTCTAAGCCTTTGTAGAACATGCTCCAAGTGCTTCTGTGCTTTGAAGAAATGAACTAAAATTAGTATGAACTTGTTTTTTTAAGTAAGTTTCAGGTCAATAAAAATTTTAATATATTGATATTTTATTAATTTTGTTAAATTTTTTTTACAGAGGGGATATCCTGTATCCAAGTAAATTTTATTTTGAAAAGAAATTTATATCCATATATTTTTTCAACTTATTTAATTTTAATCCTGATTATTATTGCCTCTTGGAAGTCCTTTTTCTTTTCTCCTACTGAGGCCTCCGCAAGAACATCAGTTGGAATGTCTTGCTTACTTGCAGCTCTTACTTACTATTCTGTAACTCTCAGAAGTCTACCCAAAGTGGAGTATTTGAAAGCAGTAGATGTCTGGTTTATGTTTGCGATATCTATCGTATTTGCAACATTATTAGAATTCGTAATACAATATAAATTAACAAAGAAGAAGCAAAGACTAGAAGAAAAATCAAAGCCTTTACCTTCACCTGTAAAAGAGCCTCCAAGAAGAAGAGGATATTATGTTTTCGAGGTAGCAAATTTTAATTTCTTTCCTAATTTCTAACACGGAATTTGTCACTAAATCTGTGACAATTTAAGACAAAACCTTACATACAATTGTATTTAATTAACAATCATCTTTTTAATTCAAACATCTATAAAATTATAAAAGCAAGATATCAGAATTATAATTTCATTCATTGCTCATAGTATCAGCAATCCTTTACATGTTTCCAAAATAACAGTAATAAAATTTTCCAAAATTAAATTTATCTAAATATTTAGGAAATAAGATCAAATTGATGTAAATTAAATTTTTTGTAAATTATATTGATTTCTAAATACATGTTCAGCCCTATTCTGAAATCTTTACTACGAAATAAACTTACAAAATACTCGTAGAATACAGATAAAATAATTAAAAATAAATTTCCATTAACAGAATACTGTAATTATGTAGATATGAAAAGAAATGCTTTAATAATTTTGGAAATTTCCAGTAAATAACTTCAACAATATTTTTGGATTTTTTGTGTAATATCACTTTCTGTCATTTGCTGTACTCTTTAAAATCATTTTAATCTACTTCTTTTTTTTCAGTTAAGTTAAGTAAATGAAGTAGCATTGCTAAATTATTTGGAAAGGTTGATAGAATACTAATCCTTTTGTTATAAAGATTAAGTAGCAATACATATACTGCTTTTTGTAAAAAAAATGCAACACCATGACGGAATCATCAGAATTAAATGAAATTTGCAGCAAATGTCAATTATAGAATGTTATGCAAAATAGTAAAGTTTCAGAGCCACCGCGCATGCTTGGCGTGCGCAGCGCCCTCTGAACTGATGCTGAAAGCGTATAAATAGAGGGCTGTAGCGGAACGTTTACAATAGTTAATGATTATTTGTTAGAGGCGAACGTTTAGTGAGACCCAAGTTGCCTCCACGACGGAAGAAGGAGAAATTCCAACAACTTACAGAGGGTTAAAGGGGAGGGTTATCGGCCTTCGAGAAGGAGGATTTTCCTATCGTGCAATAGCAGCTCGTGTGCAGCGGCATAGTTCCACAGCGATGCGAGTTTTGAAGCAGTGGACCGACGAGCACCGAACAACTCGAAAAACTGGCAGTGGACAACGGAAGGTGACGTCAGCGCGCGACGATCGACAGCTGCTCCGCATGGCGCTGAATGACCGTAAAGCTTCCTCCAGGCAGTTGGCAGCACGTTGGTCTACTGCTACAGGTGTACTAATGTCGGCTTCGTCAATTCGTCGACGTTTGCATTTATACAGGATCCCCATCACGGCAAACCATCGACGGCTGCGTCTGCAATGGGCTCATGAGCCCAGAGCCTGGCAAGCTGATTCGCACCAAGTTGTCTTTTCAGATTAATCACGCTTCAATTTGTGGGACCATGATGGCCGCATTCGTGTTAGACGCTATGCCGGTCAACGCTGCCTTCCAGAGTGCGTTATTGAGCGACATAGTGGCCGAACACCGGGAGTTATGGTCTGGGGTGCGATTTCGTATCAAGGATGATCGAATTTGCTACGAATTGAGGGTAATCTCAATAGCAACAAGAACGTCCGTGAAGTCCTACAGTCCGAAGTCGTCCTTCAAGGCCTCCCTGGAGCTAACTTTCAGCAGGATAATGCACGCCCACACACTGCAAGAGACTTCTGTTCAGCCCAACACATGCAACTTCTTCCGTGGCCTGCTTATTAGCCAGATATGTCGCCTATTGAGCACGTGTGGAATGTTGTTGGTCGGCGTCTCCCCCGTTAACCTCCGTAAGTTGTTGGAATTTCTCCTTCCGTCGTGGAGGCATACTTGGGTCTCACTAAACGTTCGCCACTAACAAATAATCATTAACGTTCCGCTACAACCCTCTATTTATACGCTTTCAGCATCAGTTCAGAGGGCGCTGCGCACGCCACGCATGCGCGGTGGCTCTGAAACTTCACTATTTAAGAGAACCGAACTCTTAAAAAATATTAACATAAACCCAAATAACTGGGAGGAGGATGAATTACTGGATCACATATTAGGATTCAAGGGAAAATTAGATCTGAATAAAATTAAAAACTTCTTAAAACTTGCTTGGATTAAGAGACAAACTCTAAATAAATCCTTAGGGTATCCTGTCTGAACAGGAAGTGCGTTTTAAAGCATATCCCTATAAACATACATACATACATATTTTGAATAATATCCTATAATTGACATTTGCTGCAAATTTCATATAATTCTGATGATTCCTTCATGGTGTTGCATTTTTTACAAACAGCAGTTTATAAAACAGAAAATCAGTCACTCCTACATAATACTTACTATCAGAAAGAGAAAAATTGTGTCATTCAGGAAAGTGCAGCTTTCAAGCAAAAAAAAATTGTATTGCTTTCTTACGAAATTAAAATGCAAATTGCGATTTTACGTAAAGGTGAAAGCTACATACATAGAGAAATTGAAAACAGACACCCACTAAATATTAAAGTATAGAAAGATTTTCCTTAATGATCTTAAATTATTGTAAATGTGAGAATTTTTTTTTGTATTCAGTTCATCATTTTTTTTGCTGTAAGAATAAATTTGTAATATTAATGTTTTGGTCAATTTATATGAACAAAATGGAAAGGTAAACAATTAGTAATTACCTTTAAACGAACAATTAATGATGTATTTTAATTCATGTATTGTCAATCAAATTCTAGCACAGACTGCAGTTAGTAAATATTGTGACGAGGATTTGAATTTCTTTCTTTTTAATTTGATTTCCGAATTTATCGCATAATTTAATTTTTAACAAACTTTAAAAGTAATCTATTAAAATATGTTATCAATGTGATTGCTAGACAGAATAGTTCTAAAAGAAAATTAATGTAAAACTTAAGTAAATTATAAAATATTGTAAATTATAACCTTAAAATAACTTTTTTCGTGAATTGATGCATACAAACACTTATTTTCGTTTTTCTCAGAATTTTTTTTATTTCTGTACACATATTTTTCCAATTATTCAAGTAGTTAATTGACGAGAAGAAGCTTGGCATTTTTTTCAGCGAAATCGATTGTCCCTTTTTCATTTCTTAATTTTATATTTTTAAAGTTCCTGTACTTTTAAAGATGTGTGTGTTGGCAGAAGTGACTCAGCTAAAGAATTTGAAAAGAAATCCCAATACCTATAGAATTTACCAAAACAAATGCTACCAACAAAACTAAACTTCAAACACTTCACAAACAAAACAAAAACTAAACTTCAAACAACTTTAAACACAGATTCAAATGATAAATCTGTGCAGTTGTTTCTTTTTTTAACAACTGTTTGACTAAAGATTTAAACTTGAATTCTTTCAAGTGCTGAAGTCAACAGATTCATTTGTTTTGAAAAAAAAAACTTTAGTTCTAGGCAACTTGACATGCTAATCGTCTCAGATTGGCAGATGCTTAAGACAGACACAGTAGATTTGCTGTGTTTAAGGATGAAGAGAATCGTTATGATACAGAGGGTTTCATGGTGTTGCACACAGAACTTTGATGTAGGAGTAGATATGGTTGACATTGGTGTGCAAGTAGGTCTTAGGCTTAACTAATTCACACTTAAATATGCACAGGTAGCCTATTATGGAAAAAAAATACAGGATCCTCACAAAACCATAAAGGATGCATTGCATTATGAATGATTTGCATTTCACCTTGGATGCTAATAGTTATATCTGAACTCAGCACTTTACCATTATATTGACAAAATGGATTTGTTATTTTGCTTCTGTGTATTGCATATATTTGCATTTATTGACGCAAATGAATAGTGTTATCAATTTTCCAATAATAAATCCAAGAAGCACTTTGTTTTCCCTCCGTAATCTTTTTATGTTTTTCTGAGTTCTTTTGATATTCATAGTAATACTAATAATTTGTAAAAGCATACGGTGATGAAAGAAAAGAACTTCGACAATTTTGTAAATGTTTTCTCAATCCATTTTAAAATTTATAAAGTAAACAAGTTATTTAATAAATTAAGATTATACAGGGTGTCTCGGAAGGAAAGGACAATATTTTGGAAAGTGATAGTATCGTTCATTTTAAGCAAAAATGTTCTTATGAACGAGTGTTCAATACCGAATGGTTTCCGAGATAATTGAAATTTGGCTCACAATTGTCACTACGCCTGCTGACCTTTGTTTTCCTTTTCTTCCATCGCACGGCGTCAAGATGTCCCCTTGGAATATCTGTTCATGGGATTGGATGAAAGGTGAAGTGTCCAGATGTACAGTGGAATATAGGAGACAAATTGAAATTTAATGTATTAATTATAACTTTTTTGACAAATTAATTACTTCTCTTTATTATCATTCATTTTGAAACTACACATTCAAATAGCTCTATCTCGGAAACTATTCGGAATGGAATACTCATTCATACGAAGTTTTTTGCTAAAAATGACCGATAGTTTCACTTCCCAAAATATTGACCTTTCTTCGATAAAAATTACTATTTTTCAGCTGATAGCTTAGGATTCATATATGAGTGGGCCTCTCGGAGTTGAAATGTGTTCATTCATATCTTGATAAAAAAAATAGTGAACTATTTTTGATAAAAGTGTGATATATTATCAGCTTTCGTCAGTCTTTCAGCGCCTCAGGACATCCTAAGTCAATTCTAATTAAATATAGATTCAATACAAATACAAGCAGGCACTACATTTAACCAACTCTTGTTTCCAAATTGAAAATGTCTGAAGATAAAAAAATAATTTTATGAACTAATAACATACCGTAAAAAAGTTTGTTGATCAATAAACCTTACATTTTATTTTAAATCTAAATAAATGAAGATTTACTAGTTCACAACAATGAAGCCAAGTGCTGCTATTTATTGTACAATCTATGAATTCTAAATTGAATCAGTACATAATTTACTATCTAAGAAACACATCTAGTTGACAGTTGTGTCAGCATTGTTCACTACTGCTGATATTGAAATTAGAAAAACTTCCTATAAAAACTCATTTTGTTCTGGTTCTTCTAAAAAATACTCATTTTGTAAGTTTGCTTATTTGGTTTATGGAAAGTATGATTCTTTATTAGTTTGAGTTAAATATCAAATCAAGAAAATGATGCACAAATACAGACTTCACAATTATATAGTTGTTTAAAGCAAAAATGAGGATAATGATGAGACATTTAACGTGAGCCATTTTGCTTAGCTGAAATTGACGTAGAAATGCACAAATGAAATTTAAAAATTCAATGTTTTAAGATTTCTTTTTTGATGAAAAAAAATATTTTAAAAAGATTTTTAAAAATGGGGATATGTAATTTGAACGTTAAATTATTGTCTGTAGGGATCCTCTCTATTCGTAATAAACTTTTTTCGAAATAATTCAAATAAAAAATAAAATATTTATTTCTAATTACAATTTCTGACAACTTTTTCTAAATATATCTGCGTTATTATATGCGAGATCCAATCATAAAATACAGTAAATTATTTTTTTAATATATTTTTGTGCTATAGTCACGTCATATCAAGAGGTTATATACACTCATGGACAAAAAAATTAGCGCACCAAGAAGGAGTCGTCAAAATGAAACGAAAATTTACATACGTAATGACTACT
>JAFIDM010000001.1:27453198-27465113 GCA_023159025.1 Thereuonema tuberculata
AGTAGTCATTACGTATGTAAATTTTCGTTTCATTTTGACGACTCCTTTTTGGTCGCTAATTTTTTTGTCCATGAGTGTACATCTTTAAATTACGACGAATCGCATGGGGAGGGGGAAAGCACGCTTGCGGAAAATTTGAAAATAAACAGAATGAACGATTAATAGCAAAATTTGAATGTAGAATGGAATAACTGCTGATTAATACAAAACATTAAAAATATAAGGATAAATAGAATAAATAGAACTATAATACAATGATAAATATCATTATAATTATAAAAATCATTACAAATATCCCCGTTTTAAGATTTTTCGTTCTCGAAAATTATATACAAAAAGAATATACATGAAACAACAATGATAGGGCTAAAAAAGGTAATATATATAAAAAATGAATAAAATACTGAGTTCATAAAAATAAAATTATTTCCAACCGTTTAAAATGAAAATTCAGATGCATTGTCGAATCCGGGTTTAATCCAAGGCACTGAGGGAAAAAAAGAAATCAATCAGTTCCTAAGTTCACTAAATGCCACTAAAAATATAATTTTCAGTATAGTAGTCCTTGAGTAATCTTTAAGACACTGGGATCAGGCTATGGGCGGGACTCTTCGTGATCGTAAGGTGATTCTGTCAGGTAAGGGGAGTGGAATGTTTGGTAACTCATGTTCTGGGGTAGCAACCTCTGGCGTCACAGTTTCTGTATCATCGGCAGCAAGGTAGGGCTTCAGGCGGGCGATGTGGATCACTTCAGGATGAGGATGGCTGATTTTATATCCTGGAGCAGGAATGATCTCCTAGGTTACCAATGTAGGATGCCTGGCAGATCACTCGGAATGGTCCATATCATGAGTGGAGAAGCTCCTAGGCGAAGCCGACTCGACGAGTGGGTATATGTACCCATACGAGATCAGCAGAACGAAAAGCGAATGGTCTGTGGTCTGCTTCCTAATAGCGTTTGTTGGTGTCTTGTGCGTCTCTAATGTTTATCCGGGCTAGCTGATACGCTTCACCTATGATGCTTAGAGGAGGGCAGGATACTCCTGTTGTGGCTGGACTTGTATTGGCAGTAAGATATCGATCGTTGTCACCTCATTGTGAAGTTGGCTCATAACTGCGCTTATATAAGATGTCATCTTTCAATTCGTATCCGTGCTTGTCGGATTGTTGTGATGTTTGTAATGCATAGATGTGCTTTCGAAGAGTGGGATCTTAGAGTTGTTCTGCTATGATGTCAATCGATTCATCCAGGAACTGAACTGCATTGATGAAGTTTGGCTATTGCTCGGCTGGTTGAACTGTAAATCTAGATAAACAATCTGGGTCAAGATGCTTGACTCCGGACTTGAGACGATATTCATATTGTACTCCTTTAATCGCAGAACTTCTCGCTAATCCGCTGGTAGGATCCTTTAAGTTTACTAATCAACATAATGCATCGGTGAACTCGTGGCCGTACAGGTATTGTCGGACTTGGCAACTGTGCATACATCTGCCAAGCATTCCTTGTGTGAGGTGGCATAATTTTGTTCGGCCTTCGTCAATGTTCTGCACGTATAAGCTATCACATGTTGTTTTCCTATGATAATTTGTACAAATACGGCTCCGATTCCATAGTTTGAATGATCTGTATGGAGTTGAATAGAGGATGTTTCATCAAAATGTGCGAGGATCGGTTCGAGAACGAGGGCTTTCTTCAATGTATCGAATGCTCGTTGTTGTTCCTCCTCCCATATGAATGGATGTGTTTTCTTCATAAGAACGGATAATGGGCCGGCAATCGTGGCGATGTTGGGAATGAATCTTCAGTAGTATGAACACAATCCGTAGAAACTCCTTACTTGCTTCTCCTTGACGGGCGGGCGAAAATTGTTGACTGTGGCGATGGTGTCTGGATGCAGACGAATTCCATCTCGGCTTATAACATATCCCAAAATCGTAACTGCTCGAGCTGCGAAAGTGCACTTTTTCGGATTGAGCTTCAGGTTAGTGGCATTAAGGCATTCTAAGACGGTGTCAAGTCGTTGTAAGTGCTCCTCGAAGTTACGTGAAAGGATCAGGATTTCATCAGTTAGCACAAACAAATAGACCACTTTAATCCACGAAGAATTTTGTCTACTAACCGTTCAAATGTAGCTGGCGCATTACAGAGTCCAAAAGGCATTACCTTGAACTCATACAGTCCATCATTGTGAAATAATAATTAAATAGTCTTAAGGATAATTCAAGTGGTGATTTTTTAAATTAACTTGATCCACTATAGTGGTCGAAGCGTTGCATAATGAGCTTCAGAGAGTGTCCAGACATGTTCGATCAGATTCGGATAGGGAAAATAGGCTGTAGGCCAATTTGTGGAATATACTCGTAGACAAGATACTCCTCCACCAGTCCAGCCCTATCAGGATATGCGTTGTCGTCCATACAGATGATATCAGATTCACACACTCCCCTGTAAAGTCACATATACTGCTCAAGGATGCTGCTGCGGAATCTCGCCCATATATCTGATCCGTTATGACACATCTGTCGAAAATATGGAGTGTTGTATGTGCGCTCAACATTATGTCATCTCCATACCGGTAGTGTTCGAAAATGTTCGATGGTCTATGTCTGCTCTCGGGTTTTTTCCGGATGTGGACACGTCGGGAATCACTTTCTGATGTAATCTGGATACATCAGAAAAGATGACATGCGACTGAATCCATGCTGAGTGTTCTCTGTATCACGCCAGATGGTGTCTGATTGACCAATGTCAAGGGAATGAACAATGTCAAGGAGATTGTTCATCCGTGTCTCATTTAATACATGTACGTGTCTCATTTAATACATGTATGCAGTATGTATACGGCATGTATTCAGTATGCCTCAATACAGCTCTACAGTGGCTACTGGCAAGTCCCTGCTAAGTCCCAAAATGTGCTTCGGTTGTGCCACATACACTTAAGAGAGGTATCGGTTCTTCTTGGATGTGGTGATTCTTGGATGTCCTTGTCCAAATCGTTCATGATGTTCTCTCCCTTTTGAAATCTTCTCAAAAATCTGGATATGATGCTAGTCGAAGTGTTTAGGGTCTGTGATACCTCTGACTGTAATTGATATCCAACTGGGTGTGCAACTGGCTCAGTGACTCTATCTTATGTTATGTTATCCAGATGGATACTCTGGACCATGATAAACTATCAGCAAGCGTTGAAGGAATCGTAAGAGTCACCCAGTACAAGGTATTATAAGGTACATGTCAGTAATGATAGGTGCTGTTCCGAACCTGGCGTTTTCGATAGTTTTTTTTTTTCCCCGAAGAGTTGCTGCCATTCTTATGTTTTGTGTTTAGTTTGTGTTAATATAGTATATAGGAAATAATGCACCTTTGCACCACGGATGGTGATATTTTGATGCCTGAGCCGGTCCTAAGCTGCCGATCCCTTGTGATTTTGAGCATGAGTGTGTAACGACCCATGGCTCAATACCTACCAGGCTTCTACATCCATTTTTTAACTTTTATTTTCTTCATTCATTATAAAAAAAGTTATTAGAAATATCTGTCTATATTTTTCATTTTCCCAAACATTGGTTTAAATTGTTTCCTTCTCCAGGTGGCTTCCAGTAGAATATCCTTCTCATATGGTATCCAATCTACTCGAGACATATTTTCCATTTCGGTCTCTTAGTTGCTTTTATTTTCTTTCCTCTTTAATGCATTTCTTTTATTGCCCACTCCCTTTGTCTCTCAGCCGGTCATAGAATCAACAAATGTGCCGTAGACAGGTCGGCATGTCTCCCTAACCTGCTGTGTCTCTCAGTGATGTCAATCAGGGGGACTGTAGGAACTTGTAAAACAAAACAAGAACAGTGTGAAGCGAGGGCGTCCACGAAGGGCAGGTGGGAGATTTCCAGCGTTTCTGTGCAGCGCCAGCTCCGATTGGGAAAACGAGGGATACCTGCCCTGTTGAAAACTGTTTGAGGTCCTCTCGGAGAGCAGGACTCGGAATAATTGTATCACTCAGAAATAATTGTACGACATTGTTGCGTCAAAGTGTGTTCTTCAAATCCAGACTGCTGTAAAAGAGATTTGTTCGCTTTCACGGAAGGATCTTGTTGCGTCAGTGAGAGCGTTCAGCAAATCCTCCCAAGTGAAAGTGTGTCACTGAGACCAGAGCTCTAGAAGCTGACCCGAGTGTACTGGGAATCATGTCTGGTCTCCTCTCCCCTCGTCCTCTGTGCTCCGAAGTTGAAAGAAGACAAACGGAAGGTATTTACTTGCCTTACCTGCTCTCAGTTGGATGCTGCCCTAAGCCGACGAAAAATGCGGATTCGATGCTTCTTGAGAATCTTTGAGGACTGCATACGATCTCAGATAGACGTTGTGCATAAGAAGAACTTAGTGAAGTAACTACTGAACTGACCCAGTGTTAAGGGTTTTGCTAATTTGTATTGGTCCTGTATATGTATTTTCTTTTAGAACCCCGCGTTAACTATAACTTGCGTAAGTCTATATATACTCATGGACAAAAAAATTAGCGCACCAAGAAATAATTGCGGGATCGTAACGAAACTTGCAATGAAGGTACATGTCGGGGAGATATGCAAATGATTAGAAATGCAGCGTGATTGCGCATTACGTATAGCCGGTAGAGGGCGTTGAACATCGTACTCTGTGGAGTATAAAACAGGTAACCAAAGCTTGTTTGAGTGTGCTGAATCATTTACAAAGGAAGAGCTGAGGCATGCCATTACGCCGTGTTCGAAGACAGTATACGCAGTTGTCGCAGTTTGAGAGAGGGAGAATCGTCGGGATGATGGAAGCTGGGTGGTCAGCTAGGCGAGTAGCTCGTCAATTAGGCCGCTCTGATTGTGTTGTGAGGAGGTATTGGGACCAGTGGACCCGAGAGATGTCATGTACACGAAGACCAGGCTCAGGACGCCCTCGACAGACCAGTCGTCGAGAAGACCGCCACGTAGTCAGAAATGCACGCGTACAGCCAACTGCTTCATCGGCCGCCATCCAGGCACAGGTAGCACCTTCACTAGGGGCCTCTGTGTCTTCTCGAACCATACGAAGGCGCCTGGCTGAAGGACAGTTGGTATCGCGGCACCCATTACGTGTGCTGCCCTTGATGCCCACCCCTCAACGCCTCCGTTTGGAGTTTTGCCGCGCACGAGGAAACTGGACTGCAGCGGAATGGAACCAGGTCGTCATTAGCGACGAATCCAGATTCAATCTCGGCAGTGATGACAATCGTGTTCGTGTGTGGAGAGCCCGTGGTGAACGCTTCAATCCTGCCTTTGCTGTACAGCGACACACCGCTCCCACAGCTGGTGTGATGGTATGGGGTGCCATTGCCTACAATACACGGTCACCCCTAGTATTGTTCCGTGGCACCATGACAGCCCAGCGGTATGTTCGTGAAATCCTGCAACCACATGTGTTGCCACACATGCAACGGCTCCCAGTAGCCATTTTTCAACAAGACAATGCTCGGCCTCATACGGCAAGGGTGTCACAAGACTGTCTCCGCACTGTTACTACCCTTCCTTGGCCTGCCCGATCCCCAGATTTGTCTCCAATCGAGCATATCTGGGATCATTTGGGACGACGAGTTGGGCATCCCACGAGTTTGAACGAACTAGAGGCAAGGTTACAGCAAATATGCAACGAAATGTCTGAAGACATCATACAGAACTTGTATGACTCAATGCCCGATCGTATCGCATCATGCATTCGCGCTAGAGGGGGTCCAACGGAGTGTTAACTCCTCCGTTCTTTTGCCTTTTTCTCTGAAATAAATTATCGTTTTTCTTTGATTTTCTTATCTTTTACTTATATCAAAGTAGTCATTACGTATGTAAATTTTCGTTTCATTTTGACGACTCCTTCTTGGTGCGCTAATTTTTTTGTCCATGAGTGTATATATTTGTAAAAAATGCAACACCATGAGGGAATCATCAGAATTAAATGAAATTTGCAGCAAATGTCAATTAAAGGATGTTTTGCAAAATAGTAAAGTTTCAGAGTCACCGCGCATGCGTGGCGTGCGCAGCGCACTCTTAACTGATGCTGAAAGCGTATAAATAGAGGGCTGTAGCGGAACGTTAAAATAGTTAATGAGTATTTGTTAGTGGCGAACGTTTAGCGAGACCCTAGTATGCCTCCACGACGGAAGAAGGAGAAATTCCAACAACTTACGGAGGGTTAACGGGGGAGGGTTATCGGCCTTCGAGAAGGAGGATTTTCCAATCGCGCAATAGCAGCTCGTGTGCAGCGGCACAGTTCCACAGTGATGCGAGTTTTGAAGCAGTGGACCGACGAGCACCGAACATCTCGAAAAACTGGCAGTGGACGACGGAAGGTGACGTCAGCGCGCGACGATCGACAGCTGCTTCGCATGGCGCTGAATGACCGTAAAGCTTCCTCCAGGCAGTTGGCAGCACGTTGGTTTACTGCTACAGGTGTACTAATGTCGGCTTCGTCAATTCGTCGACGTTTGCTAAACCGTGGACTGCGTGCAAGGATGCCTTTATACAGGATTCCCCTCACGGCAAACCATCGACGGCTGCGTCTGCAATGGGCTCATGAGCCCAGACCCTGGCAAGCTGATTCGCACCAAGTTGTCTTTTCAGATTAATCACGCTTCAATTTGTGGGACCATGATGGCCGCATTCGTGTTAGATGCTATGCCGGTCAACGCTGCCTTCCAGAGTGCGTTATCGAACGACATAGTGGCCGAACACCGGGAGTTATGGTCTGGGGTGCGATTTCGTATCAAGGACGGTCGAATTTGCTACGAATTGAGGGTAATCTCAATAGCAACAGGAACGTCCGTGAAGTCCTACAGTCCGAAGTCGTCCTTCAAGGCATCCCTGGAGCTAACTTTCAGCAGGATAATGCACGCCCACACACTGCAAGAGACTTCTGTTCAGCCCAACACATGCAACTTCTTCCTTGGCCTGCTTATTAGCCGGATATGTCACCTATTGAGCAGGTGTGGAATGTGGTTGGTCGGCGTCTCTCCCTCCATAAATTGTTAGAATTATGATACATATAAATTATTTGATATTGTATAAATTATATAAGTTATATGATATTGTCTTTTATTATTAAATTTATTTTATAATTGAACCTTTCATTTTAAATCTTTACTTGAAGTATTTTGGGATATTAATGGTGCGCATATTTATTTGTTGACCAAAGCTACGAGATGGAGGAGCACCCTTTTTGGAGAGTGGTTTGCCGCGGGCGTCCTAGTTCTTCCTTTCCTAATATCTCCCCTTCGCCCTCTCAGCTACTGCCAGACAGCCTGGCGATATTTTCCTTTCCCCTTACTATGCTTACAAACTGTCCCCTTCCTCTTTGGCTTCACTGTCCGAGTCTGTCATCTATTCCCTGAATTCTTAATACTTTGGACTTTCTAGTTATTAATTTTTTAAACTATGTAAAAATTTGGACCCAGTGCCTCGTTGATCTTTTGATCATTTCATTGCCGAAAATTCTCCTTTCCCTAAACCCCTCCCCTGTGTATCAAAGATACCAAAGATATCAAAGAGACAGCAACTGTCTCGGATCACCCAAAGTCGATGAGGATCTGTTAATGATTTACCGTTACTTATAATCTCAGTAAAGTTTTCTCGAAATGACAAGATCAGACTGTTGATAATCACACTGGACTATTTTATTTGTTCTCTTCGTTCTGTCTTCAAATTGTCTGACTCGAATGCTTTTAGGAATATTCCATTGTCTCTCCCTTCTTTTCACAATGAATGATTTTCATATAAACGTTTGTCAACATGACTAGAGAACATAGAACAAGTGTGCTCTTCTTTCGAAAATTCTCTATCATTCATCTAGTTAGATAGCATTATCAATAATGTAATGTGTCTAAAAGAAATGACTACAGATATGTACAATAATGTAATGTGTCTAAAAGAAATGACTACAGATATGTAGCCATGATGTATTGGTTACTACATAGTTAATTTATGTTTTCAGTTTATTATGTATACATTTGAGGACGAGAAATTCTCGAAACGTGTCCTGTAAAGGTAATACAATTTTATTATATTAAATTCAATTAACGTGCCAAACAAATCTAAGTAATATCTCCAATTAACAAGCACAGATAAAAAGATAAAAATTAATAAAATATTATTACACGTACGTATTCGGACTGTCTTACCCCTAAGTCCTTTTTCAAGCGTTCCCCCCTGATTCTAAAAAACGTGCCTTCCTTCTGGAAGTTGTCGACATGAATGGGCTTGCTGTGACGTAAAGGGAATATCGAACCGTGTGGCCCTCTATTGACGAGAACCAGAACTAGTTTGTAACCATCGTCTGCTTGATGGTGAATACAATTTTGTTTAGAAAGACTTGTGTGTTATGGTCGTATCTAATAATAATAATAATGATAATAAAACCACTACAGAGTAGATCAAAGACCAAAAATAAACTTTAATACACTAATAAATAACATGGATGAATAGAACATAAGTTAACATAAAATTTTCAGATCTTTAAATTAATGAAATAAATGTGAATAAAAATAAAAGAACTTTTCCAAATAAATAAGTTAAGACAAAAATAAATAAAAATAAAATTGATTTAGGATAGATTAAATTATTTCTCGGGAACATATACATACTGGCAAAAAACAATATTATCTAAGCTAAATTTTCTTAAAGCTCAAAATAGATTCAAAGAGATCTTCACAGAATAACTTCTGTAAATTAATTTAGGAATGAAAAAAAATAACTGAAATGACGATTGAATTTCCGACGCCATTTCGAGCTCGAAACTTGCTTAGGCTTTAATCTCCAATAAGTCCGACGTTCACTGTTAACTACAAATACGTACTTCTTTTCCTTAAAATACACAGGATCCAATCCGTGCTATTTCCCACTTCAGTTGGTCTATGTTGATGGAAACTGTATATGACGCATCCTTGATCAGATCGTATCCAAGGTTGAAGTGGATAATTCCATTCAGCTCTCAAGAAGGGGATAAACAGGAGGAAAAATTGAAAGTGGGAATTAGAAATCTCTTAAAAACTAAAAAGAGGAAAAAAAATTCTTTTCCCTTATTTAATTAATCTTTAATATAAAGGTAGAATGACATTAAAAATAGTCATTAAATAGATTGAAAATAGATTAACTTTGCGTTAAAAAATTCCTTATAGAAAGAACTAATTTCTGAAATTAACAAAAGACGAATGATTTTCAAAACTAAAACTTAAAAACTTTAACTCTTCTTCTTGAGTTTAGATTTTGAAACTTTGCTTTGAAAATGGAAAATTTTAATCGATTCGACCTTTCAATGGGAACATTCTTTTTGTTTTATAACGAAAAACGTTTTCCTAGGGAAAAATTCGAAATAACTTTAGAGAGTAGCTGCTTAATTAAAATTCTAGTTAAAAGTATTAACATAACATAACATAAAATGGGAGGTACTATAAAGTCCCTAACACTGCGGCCTCAAAAGGCCTATTGTGTATCCCAATGTCCTTAATTCTGCATAAGTCCTAGGATTTTACCAATCTGTAGTGTTTTATGCAGGGGTATTGTCACATAGTTTGAGGGATTGGGAAAACCCATACCTATCAACTTGTGTCTAGTATTCGCAAGCGCTTCACACTCACATAGTATGTGTGCTGCTGTTTCATCAGCTTTTCCACATCGTCTACAAGTAGGATTTGAAACTATTTTTATATTAAAAAGGTGTTTCATTAAGTGACAGTGACCTGTAAAGAGTCCTGTCAAGATTCTAGTCTGGTTCTTATTTAAGCTAATAAGTTCCCTGGCTCTTTTCCTTAAAGGCTCTTTAATAAAGAGCTTTGAGTGTTTCTGCCTTGGAAGATTACTCCAATAGGTCTTTTACTGTCTCCTTGCCCAGTCCCGAATTGCAGTTTTAGTGGTTTCAATAGAGATCCCACAGATTGGTTCAGGTCCAATGAACAAGGTTTCAGCTCCTTTTTTTGCTAGCTTGTCTGCTAGTTCATTACCTTCAATCCCTTTGTGTCCTGGCACCCATATTAAGGCCCGCGCGCACACAACCCCGTATCACGTATTCCGTATTACGTATTGCGAATTCCGTATTCCGACTCCCGTATTTTACAACACGCATTGCATTCCGTCTTCGTCGTTGTTAAAATCGGAAAAGGAAATGAACTTTTCCCATAATGCATCTGTTTTCGCGCCAAAATTGTTCAAGATGGATCGGCTGAGAAACGACCAGCGATTTTTTGTGAATGCTTATTTATACACGGTATTGTCTGCGGAGGAAAAAAAAATGAAGAGTAGGAAGAAACAATGGGTGCGTGATGTAAATGATGTAACATTAATTTCATGTTCGCTTTTTGATTTCGTAGGTTTCGATTCGATTACAAGGACTAAAATAAATGCAGACTTACCTGATTTTCCTAAAAGTAAGAAGATAGTTTTCTTTTTTTATTCTTATCGAACTCTAAAAGCAGTGTTATTCAACAAGTGTGGTGTGTTAAGTGTGGTGCTACATTTTATTTTGTGATCTGTGAATGCTTTCACCCTGGAGTCGACAGCAGTCATGAGAATGCCGTCCGCATTCCAGTCGCTGGCGGCATGCAAGTGATGTCTGCCCGTCCACCGCAATCACATTTCCCCGGCGACTGGGGTATGCGGGTGCGGGCATGGGATACTACTCCCCCGGCTTGCGCCTTTATTCCCCTCCGATCAATAGCAGTTCCCTTCCACCGTGGACCGCTCTCCCTTCGGACAGCCGCCAAAGCGCGCAGCTGCGTTGGGATTGGTTGACGTTGTAACAAAAGAAACATTCTGATTGGTGACGTTAACATGACGTCACATACGGAATACGGGAATGTTCAAGCTCGTTGAACGTTCCCGTATAGTGAAAAAATACGTGAGTTTGACGTCACAAATCGACGGACGTAGTTCAAAATGACGTCATTTGTCGTTTTTCGGATACGTGGATACGGATACGGGGTTGTATGCGCGCTGGCCTTTAGGTTAACCCAATTATGTTCAGCAAAACTATTAAGGGTTTGTTTACATTCCCATACTAATTTAGAATTGGTTTTGGGAGAATTCAGGGCTTTAAGAGCTGCCTGACTTTCTGTAAATATATAGATATTTCTATTTCTATATTTACGTCTTATATTTTCATAGGCACATTGTAAAATGGCGTATGTTTCCGCTTGGAATACTGTTGAGTAGATTCCTAGGCTTAGGCTTATGTCCATCCTTGGTTTCATTCCTCGGATTCCAGCTCCGGTCTTCCCATTATGTATCATCTGTAAACCAGATTATTCCATTGACATTGGTGGGTTTGTCGTCATTATTCCATTCATCTTGGCAAGGAATGATAATGCGATAAAGTTTTGTAAAAGATATTCTAGGTATCATTTTATCAGAATTCATTTGTAAGAATGGTTCTTTAGAAATGTCCCTAGTTAGGACTGCATGTCCCATATTACAATAATGTGGTTTCCACAGATTATTAATTTTAAGTCTATGTATGGTCGCTCTTGCCTCTGCTTCAACTGCCAAGTGAAGAGGAGGTAGATCAAGAAGGACCTCCATACTGGCAGTAGGGGTTGTTCTCATAGCCCCAGTAATGCCCATACATGCTAGTCTTTGTAAGGTGTTAAAAAGTTAAAAGTATTAAATAATTTACATAACCTTGATCATCAGAAATCATATCTGCTGGACTTAATATTCATGGGAACAATCCTAATGAATGGATCTAAGGCAATCCCTTCTAATCCCTTTCTTTATACATTTCTCCATACTGTCGCCACAAATCAGAAATAACATTTCTCTATACAGCTGCTACAAGATCGAAATCCTATATATCTATATAGCTGCCACAAAATCAGAATCCCATATTGATGCGAGATTAAACCAGAACGCATACTTGTGTAACAGAGTGGACT
>JAFIDM010000001.1:27475113-27489201 GCA_023159025.1 Thereuonema tuberculata
TAGAAATAAATTTCACAGGGGTTTTAAATAATACTATATCACCAACACATATTAATATTCCTGTCATCACCAAGACAAAAACGAGCTAACATCATTTATTTTAACAAATTTCATTTTAACAAACAAATCTTTCAAAACTTTACCATCTTTCAACAAACTTAGCATATATAAGACTATAATAACCCTTATCAGCAATCTGACATTCACTAAAAGATAAACAAAACGCCAATAAACGAACCAGAGAGTTTCGATATGTACAAGTGTTTTGGAAGTATCCGTAAGCCGTTAGGTCTGGTCACCTTTCCTTATCCAAATTCGAGGGATGTTCAATAAGTCCCTGCAAAGTATATAAATTATTGTGAAAAATCAAAACACTTTTAGTCTAAAGCGCCAGTCTAATTACTAGAATAAAACATGCGCGAGACTTTGCGCATGCGGCTTCAAATGCATTTAGGCACGCGCCGTTCCATTGTGAAACGAAAGCCACGAAGAAGTTGTTCCGCAATGGAAATGTCTCTGGAAGCCTTTTGTACTATGATTTTCTACGACTTCAAAAAGTGTCTTTCAGTCGCTCATCATTGGAGCAGGTGTTTGGGGATGATGTTATGTACAACGGAATCTGTAATCCATCAAACCTGCTATCTGTACAATTTATAAGTGGTATGGGCATTTCCGCTGCGGAGTGCAAGTCTTTAAAGATGCACCCAGAGAAGGTCGCCCTGTGAGTCGCCCAGTGAGGAAAAGATCACCGCAGTGAGAAAGCTGTGGCATCAGACCCTCATGTCAGCATTGCACATCTCTGCCATGGGTTGAACACTTCATCGGGAAATGTTTTGGCTATCCTCCATCAGCATTTCGGATTCAACAGCGTCTCCAGTCGTTGGGTGCCTCCATCAATTGACTGCTGAACAGAGATCCAATCGTGTGGAGTGGTTACGGAAAATGTTGCGGCGTTTCAACAAAGGTCTTCGAATGCGGTAAGTGAGATATTAACAGGTGATGAGACTTGGGTCTGTCTCTACGACCTACTCACGAAACAACAGTCGCTGTACGGTAGCAGAAAGGGGCACCTCCGTCTTTGAAGTTCAAGCGCGAACGAAGTGTGAAAAAAATGATGGTTGCAACTTTCATCTACTGAAGCGATCACATGTGCACAGTACCACTAGAAACACAGAAATCTGTCATGGCAAAGTGGTACACGGATGTTTGCCTACGCTGTGTGCTGTATACCATCGCCCTGGTTTGTCCGAGGACCGGGTGATGAGGCCTGCTACTGCATCACGACAATTGTCCTGCACACACTGCGAGGTTAACCAAGCAGTTTCTGGCGGAAAAACACCTCAAGGAACTGCGGCAACTGCACTATTATCTCTATTTAAGTCCCTCTGGACTTCTTTCTGTTCCCAAAGATGAAATCAAAGTTATGGGGATGAAGTTTTGAAAGTGACAAAGAGGCTCTAGAGGCATACCTACATGAAATTGGTGAGGTGTCTGGGCTGGGTGCTTTGTAGTTGGTTCAAACGGATGCAAAGATGTGTAGATGTCGATGGGTATTATGTCGAAAAGCTGTGAATAAAATCTGTTGACTAAATGTATTGTTTCTATTATTTTGCACGAACTTATAGAAGACCACTCGTAATGAGATAACCAAATGAGGATTCTTTGAAGTACTGCTAATAGACAGCTTTTGTTTTGAAATTAGATATTGAAAATTCGAAAGGTTTTACGAATTAGCTTGGGCGAAAAATTCACTAATTAGCGTAGATAGCATCATTCTTATACTACCTTCCGTTCTATGAGTTTTCTCTCCAAATTCCAGTGTCTACTTATATATGGACTGTCGTGTAAATACTAGTTGATTTTCGTATCCTTTAGTCCAGAGTTTAGTAATGAGGTAAATATCTTCTCATAGAACTCCACTCTTGGCGATAGCTCGGCCCACTTCCGTTTCATTGCCTTTAAAATTATCTACTTTGTTTGTAGAGCACTCTAAAGCTCTTACCTATCATCATAATTCATTTATGGCTTCACATTTCTTTAGCTGAGAACGTTCATAATCAAAGTATTTTGTTTTTGATTGTTAATGTTTATCTACCGCAAGATGTCTTGTATTTGTATAAAGCGAAACAAAGCACAAAGATGAATTTTTGTAATAAGTACACATTCATTATATAAAACGTCTCTACGACTGTAGTAAATTACAGACAGTTGAATATACCTTAGAAATTCATAATAGATGGATTTTTATATCGACATTCTAATGTGATAGAGATGTAGCCGACGCGATGAAGGGCGATCAAAATGATAAGTGGTCTGCGAATCGTTATTTTTTCTCAAACATAACCATCATGAATAAATAGTGATATGACAATATACGACAAACAATTTATTAAGAAGAAAGATATCAATCGCAAGTATCTTTCTTGAATTATTCGGGCACGTTAAACTTCTTTTATTAATTTATTAAGAAATAATAGTAAAACGAAGGATGAAGAGAAAACAAAGACAGGACGATATAAACATCATAAATAAATATCTTTTTTGTTTTAACGAAAATAAAGATCACAATAAAATACGTATCTGATACTGTTATATTACAAACACTGGGTAATCAAATAAACAGTATTAAGTTAACAAAGATGTGTCGATTCAAATGTAATATAAGATTAAAATACATCAAGCCATTAAAAGCCATTAAAACTGGGATTCTCATGTTTCCGATTTATTATTTCATTTTAATATTAAATAATAAACAAAGTTTCTTTGATAGCTAATCTGATGAGATTATTGTCTGAACAGAGAACTTTGACATTATTCCAATCACATATTGGGAGGAAAATTTTCGAAGATAATATACCATCAGTGATTTATATTTAATGTAAATACAAATTACATTTTTTATTAAATTATATTCATTACTATCCCATAAGATGTTCCTTAATTATAATTTGATATTTATATTTTAAATCTGATTTCCTTCTGTCTGATAATTCTTCTTGAGAACTTCTTTATTAAACACAATATTTCGAGCGCATTTCCGATCTAAATTTTACTAAACCTATTCCTTACATTTTCGTAAAAATATAATGAACAAGTTTCAAATAAGCATAGAATAGGATTACAATAAGAACACGTTTGGCAACTACGAATTCAGGAGGACTCAATTTATGACCAATCATGATAAAAAGTTTAATATGTTAAATTGTGTACATTTCTATGTGGAACCTTGTAATTTTAGTTCAGAACAACTTTCGCAAAGAAGGTCGAAATCTCCTTTGCGAAGTTTTTAGTGTGTATTACAAATTTTTAAATGTGCTTTGTATTAGTCATTATTCCAAAAATTTTATTAATGCACTTTAAACTTTTATTCAAACGTAGAACTAACTGAACAATACAGAAGACAATGTGTTCAATAAAGAAAAGTTCTCAAGAAAAAGTATAATATAGTTTCATATTTATAAATAGTCCACTCGCCCTTATAAATAATGAAGGCTTATTGTTTTCCTTTTTCTACTAGGTAATTCCAGATCCTCCAACACCTCCACCCACGCCTCCACCTCCATCACCACAGCCTGAAATTACTCGGAAAGAACGTATTATTCAGCAGATAAGAAATATCAACTGGTCATTGGATTTTATATCTAAATTCGTATTTCCAATTGTTCTGCTAATATTTGCTATAATTTATTGGCTTTATTATCTAAAGCAGTCTAGATTGAAAGAGAAAGAACTGTTAGAAGATTAAAGCTCTCTTGCAGTATCTAAGATTGCTGTTCTAAGTAATATTCTGTCTAATATTCTGCCTGAACATTTATGGACAGAAATAAATGTTCAGATGAAGTTTTATATTAAGCTAAATTTTTAACTCTTTTACATTAAAATTATAAATATTACTTTGGAATATAACATTTTCAAATGTTCAAATTCAGAAGTGAATCTTAATTATCAATCGCACTTTAAGGAAAGACTTTATGAAAATTATAAAACTCTTTCTTAAAATTAACATGCATTTTGATAGTGAATTGCAAAACGAAATAGCCTTTCTAATGATGAAATGGATGCCGCAGCTTTTCATTACGTTTTTTCTTTTTGCTGTGATTTCTTAAGTGTAATAAATTAAGTCGTTAATTAATAATTTTATCTAGACTAATACTTTACAAAAATAAATTGTATATTTCTGGAATTCAAAATTATGGCCTGTCTTAACAATAAATCTTTGCTTAATTATGATATTCAATTCTGTTTGATTCTACACAAACATTTACATAAATTGTTTCTCTGTCAAAGATATTTACTCTTTTCCTGCAGTATTTGTTATTTAAAAAAATAGAAGAAAATGTAGCAAATAGTCTAACTGTAATTGAACACATTGATAAAGCCGTACACCTGATTATTTGAAACATACAATTAATTTATATAAAAAAGCAAGAATACAAATAAATAAGAATGGGATGATTCCATTCTTGAGAAAGCCATCTCTCGACGGCGAAACTAGTAGATTATTCATTTGTATTCTTGCTTTTTTTTATATAAATTAATTGTATGTTTAAAATAATCAAGTGTACGGCTTGATCAATGTATTCAAATACAACCAGTACACATAAAGCGTTTCTAATTAGTCTAACTGTAATTTTTCCTAAGGAATTTATAAATTAACAATTTTCTTAAATCGCTGGCTAGGAGTTAAAATGTTCTAACTACAGTGTAGATAGTTTTGAGAAAACAATCTTCTAAGTAAGTTATCGGCAGTTTTAATGGTCTTTGATTAAAATTTTATTTCTCAAATATACACGTTTGTTTATATATATCATTACGTGACATCATTTAATAACAAATGAAGAATAAAAAAAAATAATAATGTAGCATAAGGACTTATCTGTTTTGTGGATAGACAATTGTAGTATCGATGTCTATCAGACACATTTATTGAGTCCAAGGACTCCTTTTTAGAGACATATTTGGAAGCTTTTATGATAGCGACCAAAAACGATAGCTACTGTGTTTGTTCTGCCCGTTCGTTCGTCCGTGACTGTCCTCCCCTAACAGTTCCCGATCGTAAGGTCCGATCGACAAATTGATTTCATCATCGTGTTCAGAGGCCCAAACACTGTAGGAATGAAGTATTTTGAGTGACCAACAATGTTCGACATATTTGGAATTGTGTTTTCATTGGATTTCCGCTATTAGCTGAAATGCTAGAAATGCAACCATTTCATTTCAGTTGTCAGCTATAGCTTGATGGTTAAGGTTTGGGACTCATATACTGAAGGTTTTTGGGGGATTTTTTTCCCTTCAATCTTTTTTCCCAATGTCCGCGTGTTTTTTTTTTTTTTTTTTTTTTTTTTTTGTTTTCTTAATTTTCCTAACTTTTTAAATTTTTTTTCAATCTTTTTTTTTATTTTTCTTTACGTTTTTGTACTTCCTTTTTTATTATTTTTAAGTTTTTTTTTATTGCTATAGGTCGCCCTTAAATTTGTACTTTAGCACAAAATTATATTCACTTATCTTCATCAATACCAATCGCATTTGGATAGGCCAATGGTAATTTCAAATGCTTTGCTCTTTTTCTTGCAGGAAATAGCCACACTACTACATTATACTAATATTTCTTCAAAAAAAGTAATTTTCACATCACTCTTAGGTTTTACTAATCTAAGTCAATGCGTTGTTGCAATGTCTGCGAATGCTCTTGATTTTGCAATCTGAGATTCCACTTCTACCCAATTGATAAAATCTTTTTGGCTTATCTCATGAACTATGGCAACGTTTTAAATGTATTATGTACGATATGTTGGTAGTCACTGGGTGCATCACTTTTCCTTTCTTCGTAGTTCTGAAAATTGTTAAGTTCATAGAATCACATTTTATGAAAGAATGGCCAGCCTAAAAAATGTCAATGACTTTTACGGTCAATCACTTCTAACTTCGTGGACTTGAAGCAGTGTAATGATAAACATGGAACATAGCATATGATTGCGAATTTTGACCACCACAGGTAGCACTGTAAAGAACTGTCTTCTTTATCCGTTTTCTATCCCTTTCCATTATCTATCTATGGATGGTGTCGTCCTCATGTGATGGTGTATATAAGAGATCTCCATTCATTGTGGTCCTCTGCTCTTCTCTTCACTTCACTATAACAGTCAATTCTGGTCCACTTCTGTATGTTGTCCATATATGCTAGACGTCTCCGTCCTCTTGGTCGTTTGCCTTGGACTTTGCCTTTAAATTGGTGCCTGCTGATCCTCTAAGTATAAGCCCGGTCTTCTTCATTTTGCGCGTCTTAATTGATCTGAGTAGCTTCCCTTCCATTAATCAAATCCAAAGAGCTGTAGTAACGTCATTGGCACTTCTACCATCTAGGTTTTCGGTCCACAAGCAACAGTGTCCTTGGTTAGAACAGTAAGAACCTTCAGTTGTATATTTTGAGCTTTCGAACATAAAAATAATCTCCAATGAAAAGTTTTGGAACAGTAGTACCTGTTCCAAGTGAGTAGTACCTGTTGCAGACACCACTACTTTGGCATTTTACTTTTTGTCAGCTTCTTTTGATTGATGTACCTGCATTTTATACCGCAAATGTGATTCGTGATCACTTCGTTGGCTTCCGATACGATGCTCGCGTTCTCATGAGCTCGACATAACTCGCAGGTACGACATTGGTTTGTGAAATGGTTTGTGAAATGCCAGATTGAAGCTTGTGTTGAACACTTCTCTGTACTTGTTCTGTTAACAGACTTTAAGTTAGGTTGCAACTATTTGGTATACTAACTATTTAAGGCTGCAATGATAAAATATTCCCATTTTGAATATGATGTACAATAGTGTCTCTCCACTCGAGGAAACTGATTGACGTCATCCTGTACTAACTGTATGAATGAATCGGGAATTTTATAATGTGCAGGTTTCTTTTCAGGAGAAGGAGAAAACCAACTATGACATTTTTGAATGCCGAATTTACCATCTGTTGCAAAATGTCAAGGGTGTTTACTAAATAGTCTTTACATACTCTCTGCCAATCGCTGGTCTCTTTAGGCAACATATATACATAGGAAAACTTTTTTTGTGTTGCTCTGAAGTGCTTCTTTTTTTCTCTGTCTTCATTAGATATCTTGTTAAAAATATTTTGCGGGCCTTGCAGTTGCCTGTCCCAAAAAGCTTTATTAATTTTTTTCTTGTTCTGTAAAAGGTGTCAAATTGTTGCAATTTTTCATACAGCTGCACTGTCCTTGCACTTGGCGCGGTCATTCATTGTTCTTAGTTTACATTACTCTTCCTTATTGTAAACAGTCATTTTTGGGATTTTGATCCAGTTTTTTGGTTTTCTAATATGCTTCCGTGTCTTCAATGGTCTTCGACTCTGCAGCATCAGTAATAACGTTTTCTTTATAGCTGCTGATGCTGACTATTAGCTTCTTCATTAATTCTGCCATCATCATTTTCATGGCTTAGCAGGATGCGCGTAACATCATCATCACTCCTTTGCAGGAACAATGAAATATCTGAATCTTTATTGTCTTTATCCCTGATGAGGAAGAATGACTCATCTCAATCTAACATCCGAGAATTTAAGAAATCAAAACCACATAAAACATTCAAATTCACATTAGAATCACAACCATCTCCAAAGCAAATCTGCAGTTAGAACATTATTGCTCTGCATAAAATTTGAAAATTCGTAGATGGAACAAAATAGTATTTTAATTCTAAGGAGAACAAAATTTGTTTTCAAGAACGTCCTCAATATTAAAAAAAATCTATAATTTTATGTAGTTTTATTTTTAATTAAGAAAATAAGGCAGAAAAGAAGCCCAAATTTAACGTGCTGTGAGAAGAATGAAGAAACAAAAAGACAATTCAGTTGGAAATTTCCTTCCGATTCAATTATTAGGAGAGGAGATGGGTACGGCCGTTTCGTCCTTCTACGGACTCGTCAGCCCAACCCTGCCTCTCCCGATAAAAGACTCGGAAAGGCAAGATCCTAATGCTGAGAGCCACCGCCAACCTGGAAGTGACCCCCAACCAAAGAAAAACAAGAAAAATAAATTGTTGTGCCTGTCAGCAACAACCAAATCCTTTTCCTACGACTCGTAGGTATGAAAGAACTTTAATAAAAGAAGCAGAAGGCTCAAAGAAAATTATTGAAGAAAATAAGGCAGAAAAGAAGCCCAAATTGAACGTGCTGTGAGAAGAATTGAAAAAACAAAAAGACAAGAAAACAAAAGAACAGCACCTGAATCAATTGGAAATTGCCTTTCCGATTCAATTATTAGGAGAGGAGTTGGGTACGGCCGTTTCGTCCTTCTACGGACTCGTATGCCCAACCCTGCCTCTCCTGATAAAAAGAATCGGAAAGGCAAGATCCTAATGCTGAGAGCCACCGCCAACTCTTCAAGTGACCCCCAACCAAACAAAAACAAGATAAAAAAATTGTTGTGCCTTTCGACATTAGGTTTTTATCGGGAGAGGCAGGGTTGGGCTGACGAGTCCGTAGAAGGACGAAACGGCCGTACCCATCTCCTCTCCTAATAATTGAATCGGAAAGGAAAGATCTAATTGATTCAGGTGCTGTTCTTTTGTTTTCTTGTCTTTTTGTTTATTTTTAATTGTTAACAAGAAGTTCATAAAAATTGTAGATCGAACATTTTGGCTCCTAGCCAGCGAAATACAAGTGGTGCGAAATAATCATGAATGTCAAGTTTAGTTCTTATCGATTGAATATTGCAGTTGCAAAGATCTCGATAATGACTATATTAGACTCAGTTTAGATGTAAGATTTTCTATAATTTCCAATAGTGCAAATACAAACACAGTAGCCACACAATAAACTTTTTTTATTTTAGCCACACAAAACTTAGATTTACGACACAATATTAAAAAAAAAAAAACCTCATTGTAATTTTTTGATTGTAGAAAAAGTTTCTATTTTTATAAATTAATTTTGAAGATTAGAATATAACATTGTAATTGATTTGAATAAGATATTTTTGGACAGCTTAATATTTTCAATGAAATTGAATTAATTTTATTTAGCTTTTTATAATCTTTTTATTGTGAGCATTCCATAATATTTCAAAAAACCAGATGAAAAAAATAATAACATCAGAGTAAATTATTTATACTGATAAAACATCAATCAAAACGATAAATTAGTGAAAAAAAAACTTGAAGTATAATATATTATTTGAATATTTGTTTAAAATAGTTTAAATTTCTTAGTATTTTGAAGTTGTAAAAATATTACAAAAGAAAAAAACTACATTTAATTTCAAATTTTAATATGTTTTGAATGCAAATGGCGAAAATTTTCTATTTTCTAAAATAATTCAGTGATAATTTTCTTAAATTAATGTAATAACTAACCTAATAGTTTATGAAAGACACTAAGAAAGCAAAAAACACAAGCATAAAATGACAAATTTCAAATTCTAGACGCGTTTCATGACCATGAGACTATGAGACTTTTTCAATGTTAATGTCTTTACATCGCAGAATAAGAGGAATGACGAATGAAATTAAGCAAGGAACCACGGCCCGTGATTCCTGTGGAATGAGAAAGTTCATCCTGGGCTGGAGTGGTGGGGCCATTTCAACACCAGTCAGAAGATACTTGACCCTTAGTGGAGATCAGGAGAACTGCCGATCCGTTGAGGAACTAAGCATGTGAAACTACAGTATTTATAAACACTTGAGGAGTGCAGTCCATGTGGAAATGTTTGTAAGCAAAATGGGAGAACCTAGTACCACAACAACAATGAGAACTGAGAACCAAGTTACCATTCGACGAAAACCTAATCAGGGATCTTAAAAGAAACAAAGAAATAAGTATTGAAAATTTGCTGAAAAACACTTCTCCTTTTTTTGTTTTTTTCTTTTTTTTTCTTTTACATCTGAGTATCCTTTGATAGCACAGGAAAGTCATATTGATAGGTGCATCGAACGGAAATACTGTCAATATAACTTGCACCAGTAGAAACAATATTCACTGACTCCATGCAGTTACGTAGGAAATTAGACCTTGCCTCAGCCAAAACAATAGGTTAATCAAACGGGGTGGTAAAGGGAGTGGCCTGTATCACAGGAATGTTGGACCGTAGCATAAGAGAAATCTTTTTTGAACATGCCCCTTTGGTGGTCTAGCACTCGATCCGGTAAACGTCGGGTCTCTTGAACATATTGGCACGTTGTTTCAACGCATTGTAATGCATACACAACGCCTTTCCGCTTACTCACTACTCTTTTCTTTTTAAATGTATTTAGAAACCTACGGAAACGGCATGCAACTGTGAGAGATACATTATAATTGTTCATTATAATTGATACATTATAACGTAATAATAAACTTCATTACTTACGCTGCATAAATGCAAATAATTTTAATTTTATCTGTGCATTTGTGAATAAGGTTGTAGAAATTCACTGTTTCTATTGGAATGCTTATCAATGAGGAAATTAATAAATAATGATTAGCGATAAACTATCGGTCGCCTATTAACCATTATGCTAATTGAACTTTCAAATGAGGTGTTTGCAGAGTAGAATAAATAGTTATGTCCTTGATTCACTTAAGTTATATCCCTGACATAAAATCGAATGCTCGGAATTAAAATCCAAGTCTAATAAAACATTAATATTTCTTCGAGATAAATACAGCCATTATAATATACTACATCATTATAAATCTTCTAAACTACCAGCTTTGAATATGCACTGAATATTTAAGCTTTCAATGAAATAGTCATTTCACTTGTAGGGTAATCTTTAGTTCCTAATTGTCCTTTAGTCGTAGGTTATCAGCACTGCATGTTGCTGTAAATAAATCAGACGATTGATAGAAATCAAACCTGAATCTTCTACTGCTTTTTCATCTAAATCTGATGATTCACTGTACTTGTTAAAACAAAACTGCTTATGATTTAGTCAAACTTTTGACGAAATCATTATCCATCCATAACTTCTGGAAATGGGAACGGTAACTAACACTTTTCATCTCCAAGACTGAGATACGACTGTTAATTGTTTTCAGAGCGATGCACTTGCACAACACTTTTAACAATTGTTCTTTTGTTGATCTTCACGATCACGTCTTGTCAGTTGCTTTACAGTTAAAACCAATTGATTCGCTTTTCATAAATTAATCATAATACAATTTGTTTGTTACTATATATATTTTTCTTGCTTTCTACTCTCAATTTCACCACAATCTATTGGTATTCAGGCGCTAGTTCCTCGCTAATGACGCACGTGCGAAAATTTTTAAGTACAAAAGCTAGATGGTCTGTTGGGAGTAATTTCCCATGTCAAGTTTCTGAAAGATCCAACCAATGATTCAGAAATTATTACACACACACACGTTTTCAGAACTTCACTTTCCAAGGATAGCAGGCTGCAAAAATTAGAATTTTCTGGAAATATAACAAACGTTAATTCAAAGTTTCAATAATTATTTGTGGAATTATTTTAATAGTATCATAAATTGTCATCTTATATTAGTTTATGAGTCTTCTCTTGAGAATTCATTTTACTAATCGACTACTGACAATTCCATTGTGTTAACTCCTAAATTGGTCAAAGTTAAAAAGATTTCAAATTGCATTCGGGGTGTTTTAATGAAACTGAATGGAATTTTTTTTGTCAATTTAACATTTTAATTAAAATGAAGTATTTTTTTTTAATTATATGTTTTCGTTAGATCACTTTAAATTCTATTTATTCCATCACGATATTTCGAACGGGTCTTCTCGATCATTCTTCATCAGGTGAATTAATATATCAAAGGGAATGCTATTTAAGCATTCTTTTTATAAAGTGAAAACATCAGAATTTCACTAATTTCATTGTTCTCTTAATAATAACAAATTGACTTAAAATTTCATTGTCCTCTTTTATTTTGATATTTTTTGAAAATACCTAGGGAATTTTTTGTTACTTTGAGGGATTTATCTTTGTTTATACATTCATATGTGTTTAGGTAACAAGATTCTAAAAGGAGTCTTTCAGTTTCATCATTACATTTTTGCATTACTCCGATTATTGGATCCGGGTTGTGTTTCTCCTTTATGGTGTGAAAAGCCCAGTCTTACAAATTAGGTTGCTTGTTGTTATACGCCCTTATGTGTTCAGATAGTCTTTCATTTAAGAAAACAATGAAATTTTAAGTCAATTAATTATTTTAGAACAATTGTTTTTAATTATATGTACGATATCATTCTTATCAATAATTATTTATATGATATCATTTCTTATCAATTTATCATCTTATTATAGTATCTTCTTTACTATATAATACAACTGTTCGAAGAACGATAGCTTTCGATTTACCAAAATAGTTTTCCTTTTATTTTGGAATAATTAATTATTTAAATCAGTTCTGCCTAGGTGATTTTTCTGTTCTCACAGAAAATGTTGACTGTAAATTTATCGAATAGAATATCGGGATCTTTGGAAATAATTCTTACTTTAGTTTTCGTCCACTGCGAACATATTAATTTACTCCTTTTACTTTTGGCAGCGACCTAGCAATATCGAACTTTCCGCTCTCCATTCCTTGTGAGGCTTGAGACGAACCAATCTCGTTGTCTCTCATTCAATCGACTTCTTCCAACTGACCGAGTGTAAGTGCCAACTCGAGGCCGACGAGAAACGACAGGCCAAGGCACTGAGAAATCACGTGATCAACCGGGTCCTTCCTCCTAGGAGAACCGTTAACGGTTCTCGATAGCGGTCTTGTTAAAGAATGTTAAAATAAGTTATTTTTAACGTTCAAGCAATCTATTTCATCAACCCTGGAATATATTGGATTTGCTGAACATATATAAGACAAGTTGGCAGCAAGTTATATACGGTTAGTTAGTTTTGAAAATACTTTCGTTATGCAAAAATTCGTTAGGCCTAATCCAATTCGTGGTTTATGGTTCAAACGGAGACTGCACAAAGCTGAAGATAGAAAACCTACGATTGATTCAAAAGAAAACCACATTGCAGGTTATTCATTCGAGTGTTTATTGAAGCAAGCAAGCGGGAAAATTAAGAGAAGTCGGAAAGTTAACAAGCGAAAGTGTGTGAAATAATTGTCATAAGAAGTCAACATAGTCAAATCATTTCAAGAACTGTGGATACATTACTAAAAATTACAAGTGGATAATCTACGAAATAACAACGAACATTTATCGGGTGAATATCATCGACAGTAGCAAGGTAATAATTTTGAAGAAGCTGATATTACAACTTTATCTTAAAGTGAAGATAATAAGACATTGGCGAGATAGTGCAAAATAGTTAGTGCTTTGAATTACAGAAGAACCAAGTGTATTACTTCGATAGCGATTAAATCTATAAGTTTATTATTTGATTGATCTTCAAGTAGAAGATTTAGTGTGCTAATTTTGAAAGAGTGCGAAATTAGCAAACGTATTTTAGTGAGTGAATTTATTAATTTATTAAGCAGTGACAGAACATCATGTGATTTACTTTGTGTGAACTTCCATAATCACTGTGTTAACTTAAGCAATGCCGAGCATAGATATTAATATTATTGAACTAAGAACTTTTAATCATATTGAAGAATAGAACAATTTAATTATGAGCTATTAAAGTACTTTATGTACTCATCCAATTATTGTAATTTGTATTAGTCAAGAATTAAAAAAAAATGAATTACACTTGTTGTTTTTCAGTTAACTATATTATACTATATTTTATAAGATAGTTAGGTACATAAAACATAGTATAAATATATAAATAAATAAAATTGCATATAAATAAATAAATAAATAATATCTGATCTATATAAATTTAAATTGCAAATGATTGATTGATATCTTTGCTTTTCTAAACTCGAAGGATGAGCTTCCAGTTTGGACATTATATATATATACACACACATACACACACACATATAGCCAGTCTAATTTACAGCCAGTCAATATAGTCAGTGTTAATATGTCATCCTGTAAATATACACAGTCAGCCTATTTGAATCTCTTATTCCCAAGAAAATAAATGATTTGAATATGTGCAAGTGAGTGCAGTGTTAATTTTTGTTTATGCTGTGAATGTAGTATCTGTCTTTTAAATTATAAATCCCCC
>JAFIDM010000001.1:27489211-27507202 GCA_023159025.1 Thereuonema tuberculata
AAGAATAAATGATTTGAATATGTGCAAGTGAGTGCAGTGTTAATGTTAGGATTATTATTTGTGACACTTTAGGTATTTTAATAAATATTTTGAAGAAGACAGGACATATTGTCAGAGGAGCATACCTCTATAAAAAACAACGTGGGAGCAGTTGATCCGGCGGTGAATACCCAGATTCCCAGACAAGGGTCACAAAGGTCCTTTTTAGGACCAAAAATTTATTGAATGAGAAACCATTTTGATGATTATTTAAATAAAGAAAAAAAAATTCTAGGTATGGAAGACATCATCAATAAATTTGTGATTATTGTTGTATCACTGTTATTAAAAAGATATGGCAAGTACATAGATTATATTTCCTCATTTATTTTCATGAATTATTTGATAATAACGAACAAAACTAAAACGTTCTCGTGCGTACTAAAAAAGAATTCTCTTAATAACTAGACCTGTACTGGAATCACATTCAATTGTAAAGGAGAAAGGTAAGTTAGTGTTAAGAAATCTCAGTATTTAATAATCATTTTATAAGTCAAAAATTAACTAAATTATATATATATATATATTGATTTCTGTATGCATATAAAATATAATATTTGAAAATAGATTTCGTGTAATTGCTGTTCAGTGGTTTAAAATTAGACGAAAAATAATACTAAATAAATAACAGTAATTTGAATAAATATTTTACGTGCACTGTGTTTCGTTGAAATCATTACTAAAATGATGCTTCCAAAATCAACATGCTATTATTATTATTACTATTTTTATAAGGATATTGTTGTATCTATGAACATCATGCTCTTAACAAAATGATTAATATTGTTTCATATCCATAGCAAGAAAAGTAATGCAATTTAGTGGACTTAATTATGTTTCTTATACAACATATTTTTATTTTTTATTTTTTTTTGAAATTCACTAAAAACGTTTAGCACTATAACTTAAAAATTTTAAACTGAAATTCTCAACATATATTACATGAATATATACGTAAGTTGCATCTGTGTGTAATAATTTGTTAGTGAATATAAGCAGGATGAATTTAGCAGTAAATTATCTTTTCTATATTTTAATCATATAAATATTTTAAATAATTTTTTTTTAAATAATAAAATTTACGTTTTGAAAATCTATTTAAAAAAAAAAAATAAGTAATTACTAAAATAAAACGAATCGTTTGGCCTTTTCAAGTTTTATTAAATAAAAATAATAATAAGTATTAACTCTAAATACTTAATAGATAAGTAAAATTTATGAAAATCAACTGAAAACTATTTCAGTCTAAGTTTCATATTTTTAATTAGCTTAATCAAAAAAGACACACTGTGTTAAGTGTGACGAGTCTGAAGCTTCAAGGCAATGAAATTCGCTCGGACTCAATGGGGTCACGTGATTCGAAAAAATGCCGTCAGCACCTCGGCCTGTCGTTTTCTCGTTGGCCTCGGTGCCAACTGGTGTGACGTCATCACACACATCTCATTGGTCGAAGAACAAAATACTCTCAAACTAAAAAATTTTCTTTTCAAGCATATCAAAAAAAATAAAATTTATAAAAACTAACTTCAACTAATTAAATTTAAATATTCCTCATATTAAATTTAATATATATATCAACACAAAGTATCTGCTTTCCTTCAGCAAAATAATTATTTTAATTATTAAAATAAAGAAAATATGGAAGTGAAAGGAAGATATGTTAGAAAGGGGATTTAATGGCATTATTTTCGTTATTAATATAGTAAGAAACTGTTACTTAAAGAAGTAAATATCAATAAAATAATAAAACGCTTACTTCAACGCTAATTTCAACTTAATTATTATAGAATCTGCTGAGAAACTATTTCAATTCACAAAATTAGAAAATTCAACGTAAATTTAATTTCATCAAACAGAAATAAGACAGTAGTGGGAGATAATGCAAAATTAAGAAGAAATGATATAACATTGGATAAAACAAACAGTAGTGAAAGGCAGAAATCAGGAGTGGCAGTAGTAAATGTAGTTAAATATCAGCTTCATAGCACAGGAATAACATAACTTAGCATTATCCATTCATGGTGTTTGTATTATAAACTAAATGTTCGCCATTAGTGCGGCTCGCAATTCATATTGAAGGGAAAAGCAATTTAACTTCACGTGGATTAAAAATCAAAATATATTTGTAAGGAAAAATGAAAACTCAAAAATATTAAAAATAAATAACTTGAATGATATAAAGAAAATGCAATAAAAGCAAATTTCATGGTACATGAACTTAGGGAATTTGAACTGTTATGAAAACTTAAATGAATGGTATTTAGATAAAAATTTGAATTACTCAGTTTATAAAAATGTTAATTTTTTATTATTAAATATTAGAAGCATGAAAACAAACTTTGACTATTTTCTTGCAAATATTAATAAAAATATAAATTACTTCAATTTCATTATATTAACTGAAGTTAATTTGAATGAAAATGAAATTAAGTATTTTAAAATTAAAGATTTTGATTGTATTTATAATTTAAGAAAAAACTGTAGAGATCGTGGAATTATAATATTTTATAGGAAGAATTATTGTATAAAACAAATAAAAAATATATCTGTCACATATGAAAATTTATTATGTGAAATAATTGTGAATAGTCACAATTCAATTGTATTAAACATAATTTATAAACCACCAATAACAAATAAATCACAATTTATATGTGAATTAAATCAGAACTTAATTAATATTTTGGATTCATTTAATAATATTATTTGTCCTGGGGATATGAATATTGATATTAGTAAAAAAAATAATAACTTAATTGTTTTTAACTACTTAGAAACTTTTTATTCAAAAGTTTTTTTATTTTTTTTATTTATTTTATTAAATTGTGTTTATAAAATAACTAGAAATGAGAAAACAAAAAAAAACACATTCTAAAACTTGTATTGACCATTGTTTTTCTAAAATTAGAAATGCTGTATTAGAAGCTAATATTATTCAATGGGATGTTTCTGATCATTATGGGATTTTATTAGAATATAAATCAATTATAAATATATGTAATGATAAAACTAAAATAGTTAGTAAAAATTTATATAATAGTGTTAAAATTAATCATGAATATTTTGTAATAAATATGGAAAAGCTTCTTTATAAAATAAGGAATAATAATTTACAAGATCCAAGTAAGATTATTAAAAAATTAAATAAAATAATTTTAAATTCTAAAAAACTTGAAATTAAAAAAATTTTAAAAATGAGAAAAAACTAAGTTATATGTTAATACAAAATAATAAAAAAAGACAAAATTGTTATAAACAATTATGGATGAATCAAGCTATTTTAGAACATATTAAAATAAAAGATAAATTGTATTTAAAATATAAAAATAATAAAACTAATAAAAAATATGAATTAGAGTATAAAAAAAAGAAATTGGTTAAAAAATTATATTAATAAAGTTAAAAATAAATATTATAATAGTAAAATAAATGAAAATAGTGGAACAAAAGCAATTTGATATATTATTAATAATGAAATTAAACATAAAAATAATACAGGAGAAAATAATTATTTTCAAAAATTAAAGACAAAATATAAAATTGAAGAAATTTTTAGAAATCTAAAAATTAGTTTTACAAAAAATCATTTTAATAATATGAATAATAAATTTTTATTATATGGTGAAAAATCGTCGAGCTTAAATTCAATGGTATATTTTCTTCTAAATTTGGATGAAATTAAAAAAATAATAAAAAATTTAAGTAATAAAAAATCTTACGGTTTTGATTATATTAAAATTATGGAAATTAAAGAATATAGGGGAGACCGGGGCAGAGCGGTCCACTTTTTTTTGTTCAATTTTTTTTGTTTTTTTATTAAGAGATTTTCCATTGCATTTATTTGTTTTGGAATCGGGAAATATTCAAGAATGTAAATACTTGATTTCATTTCATTATATTCATAAATAAAATTGGTATTAATTCGCAAAGCAAAAATGGTAGAGTGGTCCAACCTGCCCCGACCACGGGGCAGGCTGGACCACCCCATGGGACACGTTGGTCCGGGTAAGAATAACAACATTTAAAGTAAGATTTTGATTGAATATAAAATAATATGCCATTTAGGATATCATGAAATAAAGTTTAACTTAACATAGACTACCCAAGGTATTATATATTCAGGTGAAAATTTAAAATAATCATTATGCAGTTGAAAGTCGTAAATGAATAATATCAAATAGGTTTAGATTGAATTAATTAATCCCTTTCACTAGAGAAATCTTCTTTGGAGTTGAGGCATTCGTAAAATAAACCCCAAATATCACTGGCTACGCAGAAACTATGGGCCCATCTCTTGCCCTGCGTACATTGAATCCACTCCTGCCATGGTTTGCTTTTTTTAAAGTTCTTCAAACAGGAGAGGCGCACAGCATCTTCATCATCTTTATCATCACTAATCATCTGTAATTGTTTCCTCTTTATCCCTTTTCCTTTCCTTCTATTTGTTTTGTTTTTTTGTTTATGTTGCTTTTAGAGACTGTTGGCCGAGTCATATTTTTCGTTGCTACTCTTTCTTTTCTTTCTTTAGATTTCCGGGTTGCTCTTCTTGCAGAGCTTTTTTTACTGGCCTGTCCGTCAGTATTGCCGTTGACCTTTTTTTGTTCTCTATTAAGATTATTAAGATTATATTGTTATTTATGCCATTTTTTAATGCTTTCTAATGTAACAAACTGTGTATAGAATTTATATTTAATTTAGAGTTTCACTTACTGAAAATTGTGTTAGTTCACTTAGGGATGTAATTGTATGTGTTTTACGCTCCCTCTCCTGAAATGTTTAGACTGATTGGGTGTACTTTTTGCCCGTGTATTTCAGATTCATCAACTGATCTGATTTTTCCCGCCAGAGTGTACGTAACTTTTCTCTTTTTGTTCCCATGGGAAAACGAAACAGGTAAAACCACGTGATCACTCAATCAACGCACAACTGTTTTTTCGAAGTTTTTCTTTTTCTTTCGCACAAATTGTTTTCTAAATAAGCTCAAACCATTAAAATAATATTTAACTATGAAATATCACAATAATAATATACAAGACTTTACCAAATACAAAATTCAAATACATAATTACAATAACACAATTATTAAAAATCAAAATATATTCCCTCAGAGACCAAGATTTTAATCATGTCATGTTGCCAATTCCACAACGTGACAGTTTGCATAGTTTTTAATTAGAATTTAATAACAGTTAAATGTGTAAATTGGCTATTTTCGAAGATTAAGATGCCTTCGCACGAAGTCTTCCCCTATTACGGTACTTGCTGAGAGGAATTACTAAAGGGGTAATATCCTTTAATAATATAGGCTACACACAATATATAATAGCCTACATAAAAAAATATATAAAAAAATATAATATGTAATAATATAATACAATATAATATAATAGATCTAATAAATATATAATATAGAAAAAAATATAATGTATAGTGTCAAAATATTTTATTGTAAAAACAGCGGGGCAAAGTGGACCATTGGTCCAATGTGCCCCGTGTCGTTCGGTCCACTCTGCCCCATAGCCATTTTGGCGTTTCCATCAGTTGTTAACTATCGACTACTTTAAGTATTCAATACATATTACAGCTTAAAATGATCTTTAGATTGCCGCCTTTAATATGCATATTACGGTTGTGTTATTCAATGCATCGCTGAACGGCAATATTAAAGTAAAAACAACACTAAACATTTACTTACCTGAACAAAAACAAAACAATCGATCACCTCACTGTCACCAATAAGCCGAATTCACTGACGCTTTTGTGGTAGCAGCGCCACAATGGCACCAACCTTCTATCCGATTTTTGGCACATTCTAGCGTCTACACGAATTACTAAAGCCAACCGTCCACTCTACCCCTAGGTCCACTTGGCCCCGGTCTCCCCTATTAGATGCCTTCCTAGACTCAATATCACTTTCCCGTTTCCATGTTTAGATCACAGAATTTTTAGAATTTTTGCTGACTGTAAATTGTTAAAGTTTTATCATCGTATCTTTTGTTTTTATCATTAAAATCGCTTTTGCTTTTTTTTCTTCTCTTTTCCCGAGCACTTGTATTTGAATGGACGGGATCTTTGGACGTTCTGTGACGCGCCAAGTTCTAGGTCAGCTTTAGATCTGTTTCCAACAATTTGTTGCTGTTTTACAGAGAGAGTAATGCTGATATTCATGAAGGCGCCTTACCAAGAAATAATGTTGGAGAGTTATTTTTCCTTCTTAAATTGCTTCCATTGAGAAACAAAAAAGACAATAGCATTTTAAAAGAAAAAAAATGTTGTTATTTTCTTCTCTCTGTTGAAGTTTAAAAAAATAAATATTGTAGTGTTTTAGTAAATTTCTCTTGTCTTAAACGCTTACGTTTACTGTAAGAAAAAAATTAGCACACGTAATTACTTATTTACTTTAAAATACTTTTTACATGAGCGAAAATAACTTAAATAAAAATATAATAAGGAACAGCACACCATTTTTTTAGAGATATAAAAACATTTAAAAATACTTAGGAGTCTTTCGAGTTCCTTCGCGGAACTCCTCTTTAACACAATTCACTCTTATATAGGTTCTAAATATATACATTATTTCATCTCAAAACAACCAATAAGATCAATAATTAAATAATTAGCTTCCAATTGGTGCCAACTTGAAGACACGTCATTGGATGTGGAAGAGAGATTGCTGACTGTCGGAAGAATTGGGATTCGGTCTTTCTGATCGTCGTTTTTTGATACGCTCTTGAATTTGTCTCCTCTGTCTAGATGAATGTGCCTCAAACCTATAATCGTCAATGTGTTTATAAATGCTGTTATTCGGTACAGTTATACTATAGTACATGATGGAGAATGTGACCCCTCAATAACTAAAAGTAAGAAAATAAAAAACAAGAATCAAATGTGGAACTCAAATCCTTGGATAGCGCTCAGGCTACCACAAAAGGAATTTGACCACAAAAAAAGAAAAGAAAAAAAAATATAACAAACCCTCTAACGGGTAAAAGAAAGCAATTAAGTCACATAAGAATGCCTTTTTTGAGTCGAGCTGATACTCTGGGACGGCCGTTTCGAGCTTATTAGGCTCTCCTCAGCCAGAGCTAATCAGCTAGTGCAGGACTCAAAAGGCGTACGAGGGGAAGCATTGATAATACATGATGGAGAATGTGACCCCTCAGTAATACTATAGGACCCCAAAAAAGTGATGAAGTAAGACTCTAAATAATTAGCTTCCAATTGGTGCCAACTTGAAGACACGTCATTGGATGTGGAAGAGAGATTGCTGACTGTCGGAAGAATTGGGATTCGATCTTGTTTCTGATCGTCGTTTTTTGATACGCTCTTGAATTTGTCTCCTCTGTCTAGATGAAGGTGCCTCAAACCTATAATCGTCAATGTGTTTATAAAGGCTGTTATTCGATACAGTTATACTATAGGACCCCAAAAAAGTGATGAAATAAGACTCTAACATTTCTCTAGTGTCTTTTTATATCATTATCGCCCAATATTAAAAACATGGTCTGTATTATATGTGTGTATGTTAATAAGTATGAAGAACAGTCGATTATTTAATGAATCTAAATGTCAATTGATTGCTTTGGAAACCCATGTTTTACAGAAAGGAACTAAATTTGATTTTTCAGAGCCCCCAAAAAGCTTAAAGAAATAATAGCTTAAAGAAATATAATAATAATTTCTGAAACTGCTCTAACGAGAAGCAAAGTAGACACGACCATTAAGAACAAAATACGAAAGCAGATTGGTTTATAGGGACCGTGCACGTGACTGGTGCTGCCAGTGGCGGCAGAAATTGGAAATATTTTAATGAGAGCTTCTAACAATAACTGGCTTACGAAGTGTTGCCATGCTCATGCTTTCAAAAAGTTTCAATAATGGGCAAAGGCAACAATAATTGCTGCGTTGTTGGATGTAAAAGTACTTATAAAAACACAGAAAATGTTCACTTTTATTTTTTTCCTGCAAGCTCATTTGAACAAGAGAAAAGAAATCACTGGATTTCCGCAGTTCAACGAAGGTTGAAGGTTGACAAAAAAGTATTAATTTACAACAATAGAATATTTTTTTTTATTTATTTATATAAGATTTCAGGGGACTGCCATCATCCGGCCTAATGGCAGCGTGCATAATGACATTTATTGAGTATAAGGCATTCTCACTGGACAATGTCTTCAACAATGTACATTATATGTGCAGATATGTTGATGACTCTTTTTTGATCGTTAATGATCATTACACGGATACCATTGTTGAAGACTTCAATAGCATACACCCAAAACTCAATTTACAATAGAAATAGAAAAAAGGGAACGTTTTCGTTCCTAGACATTTTAAACGAAAAACAATTCTTAAATTTCAAAACAATGGTTCATCGCAAACCAACCGATGCATTAATTACAATCAATTACTCAAGTTCAGGACCGAATTCTTATAAAAAAAATTCGATAAACAAGGCCCTGGAAAGATCTATCAAAATTTATTCAAATTCTGAGATTTTGTTTCAAGAAATCGAACACATAAAACGTATCTTCCAAAACAATGGCTTCCCTATCGTTACACTGGAAAAACAGATAAATAGGTTCCTAAAGGGAAAAGAATTTAAACAACATAGGCATCTATTGTCCATTAACGAGGATAAGAATTCCCATACCATCAAAAAAAGATAAAAAAAATTAAACCCGATCTTGGCAAAAGAAGAGACAGGGATAACGTGTAAACCAAAAACCACTATCGTTAACTTGCTAAAAGAAAATACATCTAAAACAGTAATTGTAGGTTAACAAAACAAAACACTATTTATGGCATACAATGTAAAAACAAATGCAACAATACGAAAAACGAATGCCTGTATATTGGGCAATCTAAATGTTTACACCATACTTCTTTCTAATTTCCTCTCGTTTGGAAGTCTTAATATTAAGCATCAACATACTCAACATAAATAAATGTAATAAAATATACACTGCTGTTTGTAAAAAATGCAACACCATGAAGGAATCATCAGAATTAAATGAAATTTGCAGCAAATGTCAATTATTGGATGTTATGCAAAGTAGTAAAGTTTCAGAGACACCGCGCATGCGTGGCATGCGCAGCGCCCTCTCAACTGCTGAAAGCGTATAAATAGAGGGCTGTAGCAGAAAGTTTACAATAGTTAATGATTATTTGTTAGTGGCGAACGTTTAGTGAGACCCAAGTATGCTTCCATGACGGAAGAAGGAGAAATTCCAACAACTTACGGAGGGTTAACGGGGGAGACGCCGACCTACCACATCCCACACGTGCTCAATAGGCGACATATCCGGCGAATAAGCAAGCCAAGGATGAAGTTGCATGTGTTGGGCTGAACAGAAGTTTCGAACAGTCTTTGCAGTATGTGGGCGTGCATTATCCTGCTGAAAGATAGCTCCAGGGATGCCTAGAAGGAAGGGAACGACTTCGAACTGTAGCACTTCTCGGCCGTTCCTGTTGCTATTGAGATTACCCTCAATTCGTAGCAAATTGGATCGTCCATGATACGAAATCGCACCCCAGACCATAACTCCGGGTGTTCGGCCACTATGTCGTTCAATAACGCACTCAGGAAGCAGCGTTGACCGGCATAGCGTCTAACACGAATGCGGCCATCATGGTCCCACAAATTAAAGCGTGATTCATCTGAAAAGACAACTTGGTGCCAATCCACTTGCCAGGCTCTGTGCTCATGAGCCCAATGCAGATGCAGCCGTCGATGGTTTGACGTGAGGGGGATTCTGTATAAAGACACCCTTGCACGCAGTCCACGGTTTAGCAAACGTCGACGAATTGACGAAGCCGACATTAGTACACCTGTAGCAGTAGACCAACGTGCTGCCAACTGCCTGGAGGAAGCTGTACGGTCATTCAGCGCCTTGCGGAGCAGGTGTCGTTCGTCGCGCGCTGACGTCACCTTCCGTCGTCCACTGCCAGTTTTTCGAGTTGTTCGGTGCTCATCGGTCCACTGCTTCCAAACTCGCATCACTGTGGAACTGTGCCGCTGCACACGAGCTGCTATTGCGCGATAGGAAAATCCTCCTTCTTGAAGGCAGATAACCCTCCCCCGTTAACCCTCCATAATTTGTTGGAATTTCTCCTTCTTCCGTCGTGGAGGCATACTTGGGTCTCACTAAACGTTCGCCGTTAACAAATAATCATTAACTATTGTGAACGTTCTGCTACAGCCCTCTATTTATACGCTTTCAGCATCAGTTAAGAGGGCGCTGCGCACGCCACGCATGCGCGGTGGCTCTGAAAATTTACTATTTTTCATGACATCCTATAATTGACATTTGCTGCAAATTTCATTTAATTCAGATGATTCCTTAACGGTGTTGCATTTTTTACAAACAGCAGTATATATAAACATTTATATTTTATGACATTTATTTATGTTGAGTATGTTGATGCTTAATCTAAATGTTGTTTGAAAAAACGCCTAAAAGAGCATAGCTACGCGGTAAAAATAGAAAACATGAATTATCACACAGGTATATATTGTCACAATACAAACCATGAGTATTGACACCGAAAAACCCATTATTTAAAGCGGCAGATCTGATCCCTATCTCCGCAAATTTTATTAATCGGGAAAGATAAAAATCTGTAAAAGTTACAACCAAGATTTATTCACCACCAATATCCTGGAAAACGGAATTTGAGGTCCAGTTTTTCCTAACACCTTTCCAACAGACTCCTATTTCCGGTTTTGCGCTTCTATCCTGTAATACTAGGGGATCTGAACTTCTGCTCCACCACCTTACGAAGAGTCATTCATCACAACGAATTCGTGCACGGAGGATCGATTTTTTTTTCTTTTAACAAAGGGTACACTTGAAAAAGAATCTAAATAAGCAGAAGGTTCGAAACGTAGTGACGACATTTTTAGGTAATTTTAAATGCTTTGTGTTTTTAATAGTTGAAATTTTAAAGATAGGTTTTTTTTTTTTATTTTTTTTTATCATTTCTCATAATTACAGAAATAAACTTTTTTTATTTAAAAAATATACTTTTTTCGCCTTTTAATGTTAACTAACAAGCCCATATTTTTTTACATGTATTCTGAGGTATTGATTCTGTTGCATTAACTCATTGTTTTCATCATATAGATAGTCCTTTGAAATATATTTATTTCTCCTATATTATTTGCTAATACACTACATAGAATTTGTGTCTAAATTTTCACTACTGTTTATTTATATTTTGGTAATAATTAAAACAAATAGGTCTCTGTTTGCCTTCACTAGCAAGCAAATGTAAATAATTAGGTAAATAAATAAAAAAGGAAGCTGTGATAAGTATAACTTATCACTGTCTTATGGCGTTACTGAACAGATCTTAGCAGAATGTGTACCGAGTGGTTATAAGTAAAGTGCCACACTTCTGTGCGGTCTGGAGACCGCGTTATTGCACGGATAGTAATGCAACTTTGCACAGGGTGGGCAAAATAAAAGCGGCCCGAAAAAAAAATGTAAAGATAAATTTCAAATAATGACAATAGGACTGATCCTTGTTAATGAACTGCCTTGTTAATGAACAGAAAATGCTGGAAACCATAATTGCGATCCACCAATTGGTTGCTGTCATATGTCACATCACAGAAGATGCTGGAAATGGCCACCGTTGATGTCAATGCAGCGCTGTGCTCGATTTATCAAACTGTGAGATACGCGTAGCAGCTCTGCCTGAGGGATAGCAGTAATATCGTTTTCAATGCTCTGCTGTAGCGCTTCCAGTGTGTGAGGATTATTGGAGTACACCCGACCCTTCAATTTGCCCCACAGATAAAAATCAGAGAGAGAGAGATCGGGCGATCGAGGTGGCCAGTTGATTGCACTGCCGCTGCTGATTGTCCTCTCCTCACAGAATACCTGATGCACTTGTGACAAGGTTGTTAAGGCGGTGTGTGCTGTAGCTCCGTCTTGCTGAAAATATCCATACAGTCGTTCATCTTGTGTGAGTTGATCCACATATGGATTAAACAGTATCTGGACATACCGGTTAGCATTAACAGTTTGGTGAAAGAATCGTGTTACGATGCGGACACGATACACGAGTGCATGAGGAATTCGATGAGGAGAGGACAATCAGCAGAGGCAGTGCAATCAACTGGCCACCTCGATCGCCCGATCTCTCTCCCTATGATTTTTACCTGTGGGGCAAATTGAAGGGTCAGGTGTAATCTTCACACACTGGAAGCGCTACAGAAGAGCATTGAAAACGATATTACTGCTATCCCTTAGGCAGAGCTGCTACCCGTGTCTCACAGTTTGATAAATCGAGCACAGCGCTGCATTGACGTCAACGGTGGCCATTTCCAGCATCTTCTGTGATGTGACATATGACAGCAACCAATTGGTGCATCGCAATTATGATTTCCTTCATTTTCTGTTCATTAACAAGGCAATTCATTAACAAGGGTCAGTCCTATTGTCAATATTTGAAGAATATCTATACATTTTTTTCCGGGCCGCTTTTATTTTGCCCACCCTGTATATAAGCTACGTAGAGCATGGGGAAGAGAATTCCAACGGAAAAAAATTACTTAAAAAAGTGGCCAGGAGGTGACAAAGTGGCGCTGCAAGATCATAAACAGTACAGTGACTAGAGATTACAGCGTGGCCAACGGTGGTCTTCTTTTCTATTGGCTAACGCTTCCGCCGCCGCCTTGTTTTTACCAACTGGAGCACAAGTTTGTATAAGCCACAGATGGGATTTTTTCACGTTGTAACTAAATTTTTTGATTCACAGTTATTCTACTGCCTTTGATTGAATTTAATGTTAATTTTAGAAACACAAAAACATTTTTCTTTCCATTTTGCACCTTAAAAACACTAAAATATAAATATATTTTTTCATAAAAACAAGAATTTAAGTTGTTACCAATCCATATCTTTTAATCTTTTTTTTTTTGCAAAAATTAAATAAAAAATAAGAGACATGAAATAAAAATCAATTTAAGAAAAAATAAAACAAGCCTAATATTTTGTGAGCAAAGCCTGTAATTTTTTTTTTTGGCAAAAATTAAATAAAAAATATGAGACATAAAATAAAAATCAATTTAAGAAAAAATAAAACAAACCTTATATTTTGTGAGCAAAACCTCTTATTTATTTATTTATTTATTTATTTATTTATTGTGTCATTTATATTTTTTTTATTGACTCTCGTACAAAATATTATCAGTTATTTGTTATATAAGACAATAAAATAAAGTAAATATCTCTTTGATATTGTTGAATTTTAATAGGGGAAATGGTGGAAATAAATAAAGGGAAATAAAACGGATTTCAGAAAAAAAAAATTAATCATTTACTACAAAGTAACCTAATTACATTCCTTATAATATAAGTTAACATAAAACTATAATATCTAACAATACATATACAACAATGAACAAACAATAGATTTATATTCAACTCTATACACAACAATAAACAAATAAATATATTTAATAAATGTATAAACAAATATATTTAAAAGAATTTTTGGAGGATTATTATCATGAAGTTATATTTATTTTTAAATAAGTATAAATAATTATAAATAAATACTTATTAAGTATAATACTTGTAACAGATAAGTACATTTTTAATTTAAACGATAGATTTATTTGTATATTATATATACAACTAATATATACAACTAAAAATTTACTTATCTGTTATAACAAAAATTATAAAAATAAATTCTAAAAATAATTATAAAAATAATTATAATTAAAAAAAAAATATAAAAATAATTATAAAAATAATTATAATACTATATTATTGTTATAATAAATAATGATAATAAGCAATAGAAAGCTTTTATTTATTTCCACCATTCCCCTATTAAAATTCAACAATATCAAAGAGATATTTACTTTATTTTAATGTGTTTATATAATAAATATCTGATAATAACTGATAGTATTTTGTACTGGTGCCAGTACAAGAAATATGAATGACACATCAAAAAAAAAAAAAAAATAAGAGTCTTTGCTGACAAAATATAAGGCTCGTTTTATTTTTTTCTTAAATTGATTTTTATTTTATGTCTCATTTTTTTTATTTAATTTTTGTATATTTTAGTGTTTTTTTAGGATGCAAAATGGAAAGAAAAATGTTTTTGTGTTTCTAAAATTAACATTAAATTCAATCAAAGGCAGTAGAACAACTGTGAATCAAAAAATTTAGTTACAATGTGAAAAATCCCTTCTGTGGCTTATACAAACTTGTTTCTCCAGTTGGCAGAAACATGGCGGACGCTGGAGGTTGGCCACACTGTACTCTGTAGTCACTGTAATAAACAGTTCAATGGCTTGAGAGTACAGTGCGGCCAACCAACAGCGTCCGCCATGTTTTTGCCAACTGAACACAGGGTTATATAAGCCACAGAAGGAATTTTCACATTTTAACTAAACTTTTTTGACTCACAATTGTTCTGCTGCCTTTGATTGTATTTAATGTGAATTACAGAAGCACAAAAACAATTTTTTCCATTTTGTACCATAAAAATTCACTCAAATATACATATATTTTATCGTAAAACATTAATTTAAGTTGTTACCAATCCAAAACAAACATATCTTTTAATCCTTTTTTTTTGTTTATATTTTTTTTATTGACACCAGTACAAAATACTATCAGTTATTATCAGTTATTTGTTATATAAAGACATTAAAATAAAGTAAATATCTCTTTAATATTGTTGAATATTAATAGGAAAATGGTTGAAATAAATAAAGAGATATAAAGTACACTCATTATAAAAAAAACGACGACCTAGAAGGAGTTGTCTGATTGTAATGAAATTTCGTATGCAAAGACATTGGGACTGCCCATGCAAATGATTAAACTTTGGTGTCCAATGAATGAATAGCGAGAGCTACAGCCATCGGAACTGCGCACTCAGCAGGTGTATATAAGAAGCAATTCTCAATCAGATGGTCAAAATTTCTGTTGCATTGTGAGTTAGGATACTTTTCAATGACTGAAAAAATGCCTCGCCGCAGGATTCGAGCTCATTATGTGCAACTGCCAGAGTTTGAAAGAGGTCGTATCATTGGATTGAAAGACAAAGGCAAATCGGAGAATCGCTCATCTTGTGGGTCAAAGTGATGCGGCGATTAGAAGATGCTGGCAGGAATGGGTGGACAATGGCAGATTTCAGCGTCATGAAGGTGCGGTCGATCTAGGGCCACAGCAGAGCGGGAGGATAGAGTGATTGTCAGATCAGCTGTCACAGCGCCTGAATCATCGTTATCAACCATCAGACGTGCGATCCACAAACGAGTGTCCACTATGACCGTTCACAGACGGCTGAGAGAGCGACATCTACGCTCGTACCGACCGCTACGCCACCTGCCACTCACATCTATATACCATCGGGCCAGATTGCAGTGGTGCTTGGCTCGATCCGGTTGGAATGATGCTGACTGGGGACGTATAGTGTTTAGCGACGAATCCCGCTTCCAACTGTGTCCTGACGATCGTCGCAGACGTGTCTGGAGACGTCAAGGGCAGCGTGCCGATCCTGCTTTCACTATTGCACGCCACACAGGCCCTCAACCAGGAGTTATGGTCTGGGGTGCCATTTTCCTTGATAGCCGGACCCCTTTGGTTGTTATTAGCGGCACACTAAAGCCGTGCGAACACCATGCAATTTTGCTGCAATTTAGTTGCGCGACTTTGACGTCACGAGTTGATATACACTGTTGTCAAGCGCGAACACCTTGCAACTCGATATGCAACTCGAAAATGCAACCGACCCATGACAACGTAGATTTTAAATACGTCACGTGTGACGTCAAGCAAAATTCGGTTATGTCGTTTCAAACATAATATAAGAGTGATTGAATTGCAACATATGATAAATATTGTTTTCAAAATTATTAGCTGCTATGGAATTGAATTTCATGTTATTATTTCGAATGAAAAGTAACGAATAACCAACAGCCAATAAGAAACAATGCTTCCCTGGAAACATTGACGTCATACCTTTTGCATTACCGCGTAAGCAGCCTTGCGGTTCCCAAACCCGATGTGAAAAATCCAAAAAAATCGAGGTTTTGCTAACCTCTCTGGCAAATTCTGCCGCATACAATTACTGCATTTCAGAATAAACTTTATTTCTGCATGAAAGAAACACGCAATACTCTGATATTAATTGAGTATGAGCCTGTCTTCAAAACGAATCGACAGAAAACATGTTCGACGCCATTTTTTTCATGGGCGTGGTTTCACAACTGACGTGTTCCAATGCTGCCCTACGATTGTGGAATTCGATGCAATTTTTCGAGTTGCAGGTGTCCATGCAACTCGAGTTGGATGACAAAAGTTGCAAATAAGTTGCAAATAAACATGCTCTATCAACTCGTGACGTCAAAATCTCGCAACTAAATTGCAGCAAAATTGCATGGTGTTCGCACGGCTTTACAGCACAGCGGTACGTCGACGACATTCTGAGACCTGTTTTGCTACTCTTCCTTTTGCAGTACCATGCTTATTTTTCAGCAAGATAATGCCAGACCACATACGGCACATGTTGCTATGACCTATCTTGCAGCTTGTGAAACACTTCCTTGGCCAGCCAGATCCCCAGATCTTTCTCCAATCGAGCATGTCTGGGATATGATGGGAAGGCGACTGCATCCACCAGGAATGTGGATGACCTAGCCCGACAATTGGAGCAAATTTGGCAAGAAATACCGCAGGAGACCATCAGGGAGCTTTATCACTCCATGCCACGTCGTGTGGCAGCTTGCATTCAGGGTAGACGTGGGTCAACACCTTAATGAACTCGTTACTTTGTAACTCTGTAACTCTGAAATAAATCATTCAGTTTGTCTGAAATTTTAATCATTTTCTATTCAGTACATAATCTTCCTCTCCACCAATTTTTGTCTCCATCGGACAACTCCTTTTAGGTCGTCGTTTTTTTTGTTAATAAGTGTACTAATAAAACGGATTTCAGAAAAAAATCTAATCATTTACTAAAAAATATCTAAAAATATATAAAATATCTTTTAATCCTTTTTTTTGCAAGAATTAAATAAAAAATATGAGACAAAAAATAAAAATCAATTTAAGAAAAAAAATAAAACAAGCCTTATATTTTGTGAGCAAAGCCTCTTTTTTTAATTTTTTTTTTCTGTGTTTCTTAATTTTGTTGACACCAGTATAAAATACTATCAGTTATTATCAGTTATTTGTTATTGAAAAACAATAAATAAGTAAATATCTCTTGAATATTATTGAATTTTAATAGGGGAAATGGTGGAAATAAGAAAAGGGATATAAAGTCTTAGAAAAACGGACTTCAGAAAAAAAAAATTAATCATTTACTACAAAGTAACCTAATTATATATTTATTTATTACATATTTATATTTATTATTATACCAGATAAGTAAATTTTAGTTTTATTTTAAATTAAAAATGTACTTGTCTGTTTTAAGTATTATATTTATTTATACTTATTTATACTTATATAATAATAAATAATAAATATAACTTCATGATGATAATCCTCCAAAAATTCTTTACTCCATAATAACGACAATATTTCGAATAATCTGATCAATTATTCTTTATAAGGTCGAAAAATCAAAAAATAAAACAATTTCTTTCCTTGAACATAAAACAAACAATAATGTTTCTTATTTATCATTTAATAATTGGTTATTTGTAATCTCATATTTTTTGTTAATCATTTTCATAATTCAATTATATTATAAAAGTGTTTGAAATATATCATATCAAATTTAACTTTTATCAATTGTAATTTGGAATTGTAATTTAGAATTTGTTTGTTTTATGTTCAAGGAAATAAATAGTTTTATTTCTTCCTTTTTCGACCTGATGAAGATTAATTGATCAGATTATTCGAAATATTGTTGTTATTTATTGATGTTTTTGTAATTCAGGGGTCATTGATTTGTATGTTTGTCCGT
>JAFIDM010000001.1:27516139-27536098 GCA_023159025.1 Thereuonema tuberculata
GAGTGTAAAGCTAGTTGTTGTTATTTGTTGTTTTTTTTTTTATATAATTAAAATTTTTGTCAATCTTAAACAGGTGTATGGCTCCACATATGTTACCAAATATTAAATCAGAATTTGAACTATTTAAAGAACGTTTAAAATTTACTATAGAACCAGAGAATAATAATTCTTTAAGTTTCTTAGATCTTTACATAAAAAGAAAAAATTTAGAATTTATTTTGTTTCGAAAACCTACATTTTCAGGTCGTCTTTTAGATTATTTTTTTAATCACACATTAGGTTGCAAAATATGTATTATCAAAAATGTATTTCATAGATCAACTATCTTAGTTTCATCTGAACAGATTCAAAAGAAACAAATTATAGAATGTATTCAACTATTGCTCATCAATAATTATCTCTTCATCTGATTATTTCTAATTTGATTAATTTTCTTATATCAAAATACAAAAATAAAATCAGTAACGAACGTTCAAAAACTTATGATTTCTATGTCTTATTATAACCAAAATTCAGAAATTTTAGCAAATATATTAAAGAAACAAAATTTTCATATAATCTCTAAACCTGTAAACAAAATTATTAATATATTATATTATCTCGAATCAAAGACCCTATTTTGAAAAACCAAGAAATAGGAGTAATTTACCAAATTAATTGTAAATCTTGCAATCTTATATATATTGGTCTTACTAAACAAAATTTATATAAGTATAAATGAATTAAACAACACTAATCAGATAATAAAACTTCTCCACAACTCAAAACTTCACAAATTTTAAATCAGCTATCACTGAACATTTAAGCAAATTTCCAAACCGTATTATTGATTGGGATAACATAAAAATTTTAGATATTGACAATAATTATCATAAGTTACAAGTAAAACTTTTATATTAAAAAATTTCCTATTAAATTAATGAGCCAAAAATTTGAAATTCCTGATGTTACAATTTATTTCAATGTTAATTATATTATGTTGTCTTTATTGGTTGTTCTGTACTTTTTTAAAGCTTTATTAACTTTTAATTTAAGTTCATAAAGGCAGTTGCAGTTTGTTATATTGTTTCTCAAGAATTGTTGTTAATTGTTTTAAAAAGTTGATTAGTATATTCTTGTATTATTTTAATGTTATTCACTTGAAAATGCAGTTCGTTACTGCGAAACATGTAGTAAACATAATTTAATATTTTATTAAACCCTTTTTTCATGAAGTTCTCTAACTAAATGTTTAGGAATTTTTCCAGTCAGAACATTGATCGTTGGCTTAATGGTCAACTGGGAATTTATTAATATTTAATAATTTTCTTATCTTGTTATTAACCGATGCTTTCTGCTATTTTTGCTTACTTTTGAAGGCAATTTATCATGGGAGGTATAGAAGCAAAATAGGCTAATTATATGTTTTCCTATGTTTCAATTTCTCTCTACACAAAACATAATGTTTTATTCATCACTTGCTATAGTTTTAATACTGTCTCTTAGCGACCGTTTTATTATAGTTTATTCCCCGCCTAAAAGTGCCTCATAATTAATGTAAAAATGTGTAAAATACTGAGTTCTCAATGACAGAGAAATTTTGCAAAAATTAATGATATATAATTGTAACCTTTCTTATACATTCATACCATTAATTTTATGAAGCCAATTTGCTATTTTGAAAAGAGAATATAAAAAAAATGGTTGCCAAGAAGCGTAAAACATTTGTCATGATAGGTCACATCTTCAAACTTACCTTAAAAACAATTAATTTTTTTTGGTAATGCTATCTAATATTTTCATACGAAATAACTGATTTCAAGACAAAATATACTTTACTTATGTATATTGTCTAAGTAATTAAATAGGCCGCGCGGTTGGCGTTGTCGCTATGACATCGGGTCCCACCTCTGAGTACCGGGGTTCGGTTCTCATGTGGGTTTCGTGACGGTGGACGATCCGCGCTGGGCAGGTTTTCTCGGGGTTCTCCCATTTCCCCTGCACTTCTCCCACCATACTTTCTCAGTCTTTCTGTTCATATTTTCATGGGAAAGTACAATAGACCTCTGGTCGCAGTGCTTGACTTCTCTGTCACCCACATTCATTACATAACATAGCATAAGTAATTAAATAGATAACTAAACTTTTCATTTCTAAAAAATTAAATATTCTGAATTTGAAATGCAGAAATTTTAAGTAAATATTATGTAAATATTTGTACTTATTTTGAGGTGTTTTAATTCAAACGATTATCTTTACCATCATGGAAGAATAGTGAACTGAAAGTAATTAAATTGGGAAATATTATTTCTTAGTTCGACATTATTTTAATATGCATCAGAATAATAAGGATTGGTAATTGTCCAGGTTCAGAAATTAAAATTCGAAATTCTTAGAAAAGTTGATTTTTTTTTTAATTAAAAAGTTGTTGTTGTTGTTGTTTGTTGTTTGTTGGTTTTTTAAAGCAGCGGTGGCTAGGCTGCACCAAATGAAAAAAAAAAAGTTAATTTTCTTTTTATTGTTTTCTGTAAACGGAAAGCTTCATTTTAAAAAAGCTTAAAAATGAAAGTTGCTTACACAACAAAGAACAATTATTTTGTTTTGTTTTTTAACGTAACAGAATCACCCCCACTGGTGCTGGGACTTAGGCCTATCATACAAAGTAGAACTTCAGAATATATCTTAGCCGGCGGAAGAAAATCAGAAGAATAAAACAAAAGAAACATCCATGTCTGCTATGGACTTCAAACCAGGTTCATAAGTACCGGCCTTATGTAAAAAGCAACAAACACTTGGTGTTAGCTAATAAAGTTAATCATCAAGTTAATTTGGACGACTTAATTTTTTGATTTTTTTTTTTTTGTTAAAGTCACATTACGACATAGAGTTTTCTTTTCGATTTTTATACCATTATTCTTGTTGTGTGTGTGTGTGTTTTGTTTTTTTAATTGATTTTGGAGTCTTTTGTTGTTTTCAGATTGCAGATATCTACCCAAAAGTACATTATCAATTATGATTAATATAATTATTGCATTATCTGTAAATTTCTGAGATTATTTCTTTACTAGACAACAATATCTGTTTTTAATGAAATAGGGAATTATACTGATTACCCAAGCTTTCACCGATGAAAGCTCAGATATTTCTCATTTCTGTGTCATTTCTTTATGCTTTTATATTAATTTCTGACACATTAAATCTTTTATTTAAAATATTCTTATTCTTGTATTTCATTTATATGTATTACACATCAGTTATAATATTTATCTATGAAAGTTTCACTGGGATGTATTCACTATTCAATATTATAAAACAATTCTTACAGTTGTAATTTTTGTGTATGTATTCGAAACTTTATTTTAATCGAACACGTCTTGTCTACTTTTCCTATATCTTTCACTAAAAATATAGTTCATTGATTTTTTTTTCTTTTTTTCATGTTAATGAGTCCTATAAGGTATACTTATGAACTGAATACCTGTGGTATATCAAATTTTGATTCTTATATTACAACAATTATTATTATATATTAATCAATAAACAATGTTAAAAATTAAATTTAGAATAACCATCAATTACATCAGATATCAATTGTTCTTTAACATTTTTTCCCAATTGAGTTAGCTGAATAGTAAATATTTGATTTGATTTATGATATCAATAATTACTGTTGAGTTTCGTACCATTAAAAATTCTAAACCATTTTTTTTCCCTAACATTTAAAATATCTTCAAAGTTGTCCTTGTCTCTTTTAATAACAAAAATATTTTTTAGTATTGTTTTTTATATAAATTTTTCGCTTATAGTTAAAATTTTAAATTTATTTCTGATTCTTTGTTTTCCACATAATGACTTACTTTTAAAATTTATATAAGCATTATTAAATATTTTTAGTACTATTATATTTATGTTATTAATTTCTTGTTTATTCTCAAAAATCTAACATTCTAATCCGTAATCTAATATAGAATCCTCTAAGGATATAAAACAGTAAGTTTTTGTTTAAATGGAAATAAATTTCTTATATGAAAGAAAATATATAATTTAGTATTTAACTTTTTTATTACCGAATAATAACGTATGTCCCAATTAAATTTTTCATCCATGTATATTCTCAAACATTTCTATTGTACACAAATTCAATTTTTTTCACAAGTATGTTCTATATTTAATCTTTTAGCAGTTTCTATTCAATGATAAAAAGAATAAATTTGTATTTAAGATTTTAATTTTGTTTTAAGAACCATAACTTTAGGTGTTTTTTTTTTGCAATTAAGTTTCATTTTAATATTATTTGACCACTTTGATATTTTGTTCAAATCAATAATTTTTTAAATTATCTTTATTTTAGATAATTTTAACATCATCAGCGTAAATATAGATTTTTGAAAAATCAATACAGTTATTAGTGGAATTTGGAAAAAGATTAAGCATCAAAGGTCCCAAATTGTAACCTTGAGAAACTTCTAATTTTATGTTATATAGATTGCTGATTTGATCTTTCATTTTAATTTTAAATTTTCTATTTTTAGATTTTTAGTATAGTATAAATGTTTCCTCTTATATCCATCAAACTAAGTTTTTTATTAGCAATAAATTATGATCTACATTGTCAAAAGCTTGGTAATATCAAGACAACAACGGGAAATTTAGCCTTTTCATCGATGGTCAACAGGTGGATAGAGTCGAGTCCTTCAGATACTTAGGGGAGCTTAGGCCGCGCGGTTGGCGTTGTTCCTAAGACATCGGCCTTTCACCTCTGAGTCCCGAGTTCGGTTCTCATGTGGGTGTCGTGATAGTGGACGATCCGCGCTGGGCAGGTTTTCTCGGGGTTCTCCAGTTTCCCCTGCACTTCTCCCACCATACTTTCTCAGTCTTTCTCTCCATCTGTCCATATTTCCGTGGGATAGTACAATAGACCTCTGGTCACAGTGCTTGGCTTCTGCCACCCACCTTCATTACATACATACATAGGGGAGCTTATATTAAGTAATATGTGTACACCGGAGATTCGATCCAGAATTGGTAAAGATTACGTTCATTGAAAAGCATGATCTGCTGTCCAGCCAAGCAATGTCGCTTGAGTTATGCAAGCGAATACTAAAAAGTTTTTCGGGCCAGTCGTGCTCTATGCGTGTGAAAACCTTACAATAAAGAAATTGGACACCAAAAGATTAGAAGCTCTCGAGATGTGGTGCAGGCGACGGATGAAGAGAGTGAGCTAAATAGACTGGATTTCAAATGAACAGCTACTGAAGAGACTGGGTGAGACGCTCTTTAATGGCGATGCCATTAGAGCACACAAGTTGCGATGGATTGGCAACGCAGTATGTCACGGAGGTATGCTGATCGACATGGTGGAAGGAAACATCCTAAAAAGTAGACCTCGTGAAAGACCAAAAACACGCTTATTGGGCTGATGCAGAGAGAAGCTGGCTGTGCATTCAATGCTGAACTGAAGAGAACAGCCAAAGATCGTGAGAGTTGGAGAGCAATTATCATGGGAGCGAACTAGTCATAAGACACCAAGAAAGAGAGAGAGTTCTAGTAGCCCCTGTGGTATGCGTGGGCGCTGATGTTTTCGTATAAAATTCGAAGGAGGGCATTCACAACTTAAACATCACGAACAATATGCCAAATACTACGTCTTCAGTCACATACTAACATTAGTTTTTGTTACAGCCATTATTCCGATAACGAAAGAAATAATGTAACTACCTCACTCAGTTACTACATACCTATGTAACCAATGACACTCATAATTACGACACTCGAAACATTTGAATAAAAGGAACAAGCAACGTGAACCGGCCAGCCAAGACCCCAAGTGGAGAGCTCATCTGCGAACATCATAGAGTAAACAGATTGGTCTGTAATTTTCAAAATTTTTTAAATTTCCATCTTTAAAAATTACTGAAAACTAGTCTATCTTCCAAAGATTAAGATAAACACCTGTGGTTTTTGCAAAGTAATTCTTGAATTCTATAACTTTTAAGTTATTTCTTGCTAGATACATATATTCTTTATATTATTCTTTTGGCTGAAATAGGCCACTTCTTATATATCGGTTTATTTTACAAGAATTTCATAATTCTCCCTTCTTGAATTCGTTATGCTCGCTTAAATAGAGTAGATATGCTCCTAAATTTTCCTGCCACAAATAGCGATACACGTCAAATTCAGCTAATTTTACCACCTCGATACATCCTTTCATTCAATCATTTTTTTTTTCTTTTTTATTTGTGTAATTAAAATGTGAGCATCCTCAATACTGTACTTAACATTTGCCACCTTATTTGTATTTCTGTTTCGGAGGAGTTAGCGCCAGAAAAAAAAAAATCAACGTTTTCATAAATTTCATAAAAAAATTCACCTTTTTATTGCTAAATAATATTCATTTTTCTTTTTTTTTATTGTATAATAAAAAAGCTACTATTTATTTTTGTTTTTATTTTTTGTTTCAGTGTGTGTGTGTGTGTATGTGTGTGTATTTTGTAATGTAATTGCATAACTAAACTCTGCCAAGACACTGATCTGTCTGAAGCTAGGTTCAAATCCCGGAACCAGCATGGATGTTTCCTTCGTTTCCTGTGCTTGTCTGCTTCTTCTTCTCCTTCTGTTCAGGTTTGAAATCATTCCATAATGATTTCCTGAGAAAAGTAATGGAATCTCAGAATCTACCCAAAGAAATCTATCCCACCACCAACTCCAGGTCTGAGGAGAAAAGTAAAGCCAGAATACAATAATTACTTCTGATGTTTTTCTATTGCATAAAGAAACTCATTGCCTTTTTCCTTTTTTTTTAACATAATAAAACCCATTGGTTATTGATTGTTGTTGTTGTTTTGTTTTTTTTTACTTAAAGATATCTAGCTTTTGCATTGTTGATTACATCATAAAACTCATCGTTTTGGGTTGGTTTTTTTTTATTTCACAATAAAATTCATTGTTTTTATTTGTTTGTTTTATTTCATAATAAAACCTATTGTTTCTTTTTCTTTTATTTTATAATAAAACTCATTATTTCTGTTTTTTCTTTGTTTTTATTGCATAATAAAACTCACTATTTTCTTTTTTTTAAACATAACTAGCCGGCTACCGTCGCTTCGCTCCAGAAACCTTGTATGTGTAACGTAAAAAAGCTATTTATTTATTTAGCAAATTAATATCGAGATCGGAGATATAGACTATGATTTCCCAGCCCTTTGTGGCATTCTCCACAACCCTATCACTTGAAACCTTCTCAAGTTGCTAAAAAATCATGTGATCTTTACCAAATAATGTTATTTTCTAAATTAAAGTTAAAATTTTAAAAAATATCTAACGTATTAATTAACCGTATCATATATTTATACATCGCCTAATAGAATTATCAAGTAACTCGTGAGTTAATCGTATTCCGCTTGCAAAAAATCTTCTTAAACGCACTCGATTTAAAACTGAGGCGCCCTTCCTGACCTTTCCCACACCCCTATCACTTGAAACCTTTCGCAGTTGGTAAAAAATCACGTGATCATTAGAATTTAATGTTATATTAATGTTATATTAAATTAAAGTTTTAAATTGTAAACAATATCCAACGTATTACTTACCCGTATGATATATTTATCACCGTAGACATTGCCTAATAGAATTATCCGGTCACTCGTATTCCGCCTGCAAAGAACCTCCTTAAACGCGCTTGATTTAAAACTGCGGTGCCATTTGTGACCTTCTCCACACCCCTACCAATTGATACCTTCCGCAGTTGGTAAATTTTATCACCGTAGACATTGCCCAATAGAATTATCCGGTCACTCGTGAGTTAATCGTTTTCCGCGCCTGCAAAGAATTTCTTTAAACCACTCGACTTAAAACTGTGGTGGCGCCATCTCTATCGGCAACTTTGGGAAGTTTTAAATTTTAGGCAGTTTCGGGGATTCCACGGGAACTACTCGATAGACTGGGATGAAAAGTAGCCTATATCCTTCTCATAGACAACCTGTCATAGACTATCTGCAAAATTTCATTCCGATCCGTTGAGGCGTGATTGAACGACAAACAAACTTACAGATTTTTCACTTTTATATATTAGTTAGGAATATATTAGAGATTTTTCACTTTTATATATTAGTTAGGAATATATTATTGAGCATAGAATGCATCACAAGTTGATAAGTGCAGTTTGGAACTTCGTGACATTTGAAGTATTTGAACATTTTGATTTTAAACATTTTTGATTTTACTCAGTTACTTTATCAATTACTAGTCGGGTACCGTCGCTTTGCTCAGGAACCCTTGCATATATAGCATTAAAAAAACCTTTATTTATTTAGCAAATTAATATCGAGATCGGAGAACATACGACTTCCCAGCCCGTTATGGCTTTCTCCGCTTAACTGAGGAGCATTGCGGTTGACGCCACACACCTGGGTTGCCGCCACACACTTAATGGTAAGTTTGCCTAATTGGTTAACATCTATGTTTACTGCTCCGCTGCTATTGGTAGTAGCGTAATGTTATATAGCCTATAACCTTTCTCAATAAACAGCTCTCTAACGCAAAAAGAATTTTTCAAATCGGACTGTGGGTTCCTAAGATTAGTGCATTCAAACATACAAACTCTTCAGCTTTATATATTAGTATAGAAATAGAAATAGATAAAATCCTCGGGTTTTTTTAATGCATAACAAATGAGTCAAACGTTTCTGGATGGATCTTTTCTTTTTTTACTGTGTTTGTCTGTTCTTTTATTTCTATTAAGATTTGAAGCCATTCCATAATGGGTTCCAGAGAAAGGTAATTAAAAAGTATGTATTCCAAGAAATTTGGCAATTAATATCCTCCACCATCCCTACAATTGAGGAGAGAGAGAAAAAAAAAACTTCAACAAAACGAAACTCAAAGTTTTTGATTTTTTTATTATTGATATGAAGTAAAACTCAGTGAAGTTTCCTTGTTTTGTTTGTTTCCTCAATACAACTTTTTGTTTTTTGTTTTTCCTTATTGCGTAAAGAAAACCATGCAATAAATGTTTCCTTTGTTTTGTTGCTGTTTTTTTTTAATCTTTTTAGTTAATTATTTAGTTTTTAACTTAGCGAAGTAACCACTTCTTTTTTCATAAATCTTACATACACTGCAATCGAGGCCCCCACGAGGGGGGGGGGGGGGGAGTTGGTCCCCCAGCACCGGGGGCCGGCCGTCAAAGGGGCCCGGACTGAGATGATTCCGTTTTTTTGTTTTTTTGGTTGTTGATTCTGTTTTTCTTATGATTTTTGTTAATAGCAAGAATTTATGATTTTGTTCATAACATGGGGGGGAGGGAAGGCCCGGTATTGCATTTGGTACACGGGCCTGGAATGTGATGTGGGGGGCCTTGATACCTGGGCCTTGACTGCAATGCCACTTTATTAGGTACACCCTACTGCGCATGGAAATGGAATGTTCCACGATGTTGCAAGTCACATGATCCCAGTTTTTGATATATGATAAATATAGTAGAACACCTTTCTAGTATTAGTTAGACTTGCAAAGCTGAGAAAGAATGGACAAAATGAGTGATCTAAAGGACTTTAAATGTGGAATGCAAGTAGCCGCAAGACATGCTGAATAAAGCGTATCAGAAACAACAATCTCCTTAAATTTTCATCCACTAGTTTCAAAGATGTTTCGAGAATGGCACAACGAACAGAAATCGTCCAGTCAACGTCACTCCTGTAGACGAAAAAACGCTTATTGATGAGAGAGACTGTGAGAGGGGGATGTCTAGAATTCTATGAGCAAACACACGGGCCAGTGTCGCAAATCACGTCAGAATTCAACCTCTGTGGCTATTGATTGCATCTTTAGTAGCCAACATATTTAAATAGGACATTTAAGACCAAAAAACATGAAAAATAATAGCCTGAAAAGTTATACATTCTACCATAATTTTACAAGGAACGAGAAATACTTCATTAAAAACATTAATTTACTTTTAAATAATATAGAAGAAAAAAACTGGGATAATCCAAATAAAATAAGTAATAAGTTAAATAGAATAGTAAACAAATCTAAACAAATTAAATAAAAGAAATATACTCAAAAGGACAAAGAACAAGAAACATAAGAATAATACAAAAAGTTCTATAATATCCAAAGAGTTTAAATATTTATATCTTTATTCTATTTCTTAATCTCAATTAACCACTGTAATACGCTATATCACTTATTCAATATTATTGAATACCCAAGACACTTGAGTATTTTAATCCAATTTCAATAATCATCATTTTAATGGTTAAAACTAAAATCTTGATATTTTTAGAATTTAGGAATCTGGAAAAAGCTTCTTCATTATCTTCAAAGGAACGAACAGCGTAATAAATAAATTATGAATCGCTTCTAAAGCACTTTTTTCATCTTATCAATTGAACTTTACTTTAACTTTATTTTTACTTGTCACTGAATGAATAACTGCAATTTGCTGCAATTGACAAATCTAAAAATAACCGATTCTTTATTATTTTATGGATCGTGAATACACTGCACTAGCACTGAGACGCAAGGACTACTTTAATTAATAAATGGACATATCCGGATTCAGGAATGGAGTGGATAGACATCTTCGGGATTCGAATCCAAATTGAGACGTAGCAGCGAAGTCAGTAGATCAGCGCTCGGCTATGCTTAAACGGTATCATCAAAGAATTTACTAGACGACAAAGGATACTTGAGGCGAGGCTAAGTCAGATTGGACGATTTTGAAGCCTTAAATTCAAATCGTTCCATAAGTGTTAAAAGTACAACGAAAAATCTGAAATTTGAAATATGATAGTTTAAATACGAATGAATTCTCTTATTCTTATTCTTCTTTTCTTATTATTCTCTTATTCTTGGTTTTTATATGATAACTGAGTTAATTACATTTAAGCTCAAAACTTGCTAATTTTTCGAAAGAATTTCGGTTCTACTAAATTATTTTAGCTTAAAAAGCTCCCAATTCCGATTCGATGAATAAATAAAGTAATAATCTAGTAACTGAATTAAAGATTTCCTTAACTTTCCCAATAGTTGAATTTAAAAAAAATTAAAACCATAAATTGAAACTATCAAATTTTTTAAGCGTATGTTTCATTCATGTTTAAGCTGTCATATTTCAAATTTTCATTGTAATTTTAACATTTACAGAACGATTTGAACTTAGACCTACAAAATCGTCCAATCTGACATACCCTCACCTTAAATGCTTGGGATTACAGAACCTTGTTGTGAGATTAGATTAGATTAGATTAGATTCATTGAAAGTGGGTGGCATGACTGCCGAGCACGTCGACCTGAAAGATCTTTTGTACTATCCCACGGAAAGAAGGACAGACGGAGAGAAAGACTGAGAAAGGATGGTGTGAGAAATGCAGGGGAACCCCAGGAAAACCTGTCCAGCGCGGATCGCCACCATCAACGAAACCCACATGAGAACCCGGGACTCAGAGGTGAGAGGCCAGTGTCTTAGCGACATCGCCAACCGCGCGGCCTGTTTTGAGATTAAAAGAAATGTTCATGCTTCTTAAATATTTCCTTCAACTTATTGAAATTTCATATCCGAATATTTATCCGATAAATATTCGGATACGAAATTTCAAGAAGTTTAAGGAAATGTTTAAGGGGCATCAGCATATCTCTTTATCTCAAAACAAAAAAAATTTCGAGATTTCCGTTGTAAATTACAACATACTAAAAAAAGAACAATATGCCTATCAAAGAAATTCGAGCACTATCAACCTTCTAAATAACTTTAATGAAACTATAAATCATAATCTTAATAAAAGCCTATATAATTTAGTAATTTTCATTGACTTCAGTAAAGCTTTCGATCGCGTAAATCACAATATCTTAGTAAAGAAATTGCATAATTTAGGAATAAGAGGCAAAATCAATAAATTGATAGAAAACTATTTAGAAAACAGAAAATTCAGAATAAAATTAAACACAAAACAAAGTAAGATCTACAACATTAAGTCTGGCATTCCACAAGGTTCCAATCTTGGACCTCTTCTATTTATTCTATATTTAAATTCCCTCTTTTCAGAACTACAAACATCAACGGCCTATGCCTATGCAGATGATCTTGTAACACTGAACACACACAAAGATTTATCAACAGCTCAGAATAGACTACAAGAAGACTTTAATAAAATAACGAAATGGTCACATGATAACAAAATGCACATAAACAATGATAAAACAAAACTAATGTTGATTAAAACAAAAAACAAAAGCCTGACGGACCTTCCACAAATCAAATTACATCAACACTCTTGTTACAGACAAAACTATCTTTCAATAAACTGCTCTTGCAGTAAACTAGATGTAATAAATGTATATAAATATTTAGGTATTCACATAAAAAATAACTTCACTTGGACAAATCATTATATACAAATTACAAAAAAACTAAACACTTTTACTTACGTGTTTCACCACATTAAAAACTTATTTCCACTCAAACAAAAAATTATTATTTACAAGGCTTTCGTTGACTCTCTATTAAACTACGGACTATCTTGTTGGATACATATCACCAAAACAGAAATGAAAAACATTGAAAGGCTTTTAAAGAAAATATTTAATTTAATCTTTTCAAAATATAATACTCTAAACGAACATCAGAAACGTCAATTAAGAATCAAACACAACATTTTATTACCAAAACAAAAAATTACCTATACATTATTAATAAAAAACTTTTATAATGTAAATAATAAAATAAAGACAGTTCCTAACATATCAAATACTCGTAGCAAACTATATTAAAGTATGAAAATCCAAAAAATAATTACGGCCTTAGAAACAATAACAGGATTTTAACGAAACTGTTCAGCCAGTTAGATCCTGAGATATATAATGTAAAAAATATCGGAAAATTAAAAAATCTTCTAATAGAAAAAATAATCAACGAAAAAATAATTTGGAACATATAAATGAAAAAGCTAAAGAAACTATATCTTTATATCTTATTTTATTTTATATCTTATTCATGTTGCTCTTGTTATTTTTACATAATATTTTAATTCACTCTAATTATGTACTGTTATTATTTTTCATATAATATTTTTACTCCACTCTAATTATGTACTGTTCTAATTTTTGTTTGTAATATTTTTACAAAAGATTTTTTTTACTTAATGTTTTCTTTATTATCTATCATACTTAACTACTTTCAGCACCTACATCATAGGTACGTGAGTTTACCTAGTAGGACTGTAATGTTTAAATTTGCAAGAAAAAAAAAAAAAAAAAAAAATTTAGATTGCAGTTTGTCATATGAGTAACCTGAACTCCAACGCCAGCAACAATATAACAGTTTTATCGTACAACTGCTGTATCTTATAACTTCATTTGCTACAGATATGTTACAAATCAGGGAGTGTTCATAGACGTCTGATTTTTTACACATGGTCACCTTCTTTTTGAAGCTGACACAAAGGTGAAGGTTTCCTTCGAATATCTCGAAACGTTTGGCCTCTACAGAGTGTGACAGCCAGACAGCATAAAAGCAATAAGCGGTCCCATAGCGATTTTACAGGCAAGCTGTAATAAGTGTTTTGCTAATAACCGGTTGCTAAAAACCAAGAAACCTGGTATTGTTTTAATTTCCGTATTATTATGAATGTGATTATTGCGAATACAAAAGGCCGAATTGTTCCGTTTATTGGCGTTGCTGTGATTGTTGTAGAGCTGCATTATAAATATGTTTGCTGCGCATGCAAAAGACGCAATTGTGGCGACGCACGGAAAAACGAGATGCTGATGCAAAGCGAGTAGCTTCACGCTTGCGTAAAGAACGGTCTCGCTCAACGCCAGAGACAAGAGAACGAGAAAGAAATGCTGAAGCATATCGCCGACTACGATCTGATAGCTTCCGATACAATTTTGTTTATAAAATTGTGTTTATAAAATTGTGCATATTATGGGGCCGCTTTGCTTTTGACATTCTCTGAAAGCATTAATTACCTTGTTCCTTTTAATTTTAGGGTATTCACATTCTAAAAAATAGTAATAAATAAAATCATTACTTTGAATCATTTTACCATCTTCTTTTAGTTTGTTTTGTCAAATTAACGGTGTCTGAAAACCTGTGAATAGACAACAAGAAAAATCAATTTCATTAATAGATTTTTCAAAAGTGGGCTTTCAAATTAATATAAATTTTAAAAATCAAATGAAGTTATTTCTAATTTTTGTTACAGAAGAATTGTACAGTAGAATTGCTCATTGGAAATTTTACATGAAAAAAAATACAACATACTCAGAAAGTTGTTGCTTCGTGTTGCTAAGATAAAAATCAATAATAATTATAAATAAATTATGATAATGACTACAATGCTTAACGCGAGAATTCAGTCGCTTTCTCAGTCTTCGAATGAAATTATGAAGAACAAAATGAAATTTTGTCTTTTAGTTTACTTGTTTATTTTAAATCATGTCTATGTTATTTGTGACAGTGATGATGACGAAGATGAAGATGAAGGAGAAGGAGAAGAAGAAAATGAAAGATTCCTAGTCTGGTAACAAAAGTTTTACTTTAGTAAGATTTATTTTTCATTTTTTTGTTCTTTATTTGCATAGGCTGTTTCCTTGATATTCTACTTATTAAGCATTTGACATTGTCAATATTTTTAGAAACTTTTTTATAATTATGTTTAACACAATATTATTTACACATTAAAAGATTGATACAATATTATATATTGAATGGTGAAATTTTTGGCAAATTCAATGAGATTGAATAATGTAATGTGGTGAGTGTGGGTGGCCTGACTGCCGAGCACGTCGACCTGAAAGATCTGTTGTACTATCCCACGGAAAGACAGATGGAGAGAAAGGATGGTGTGAAAAATGCAGGGGAAACGGGAGAACCCCGGGAAAACCTGCCCAGCGCGGATCGCCACCATCAACCCATGAGAACCGAACCCGATACTCAGAGGTGAGAGGCCAGTGTCTTAGTGACATCGCCAACCGCGCGGTCATAAGAGATTGAGTGAACTTCTAGAGTACTTCCAGAGATTGAATTTTACCTTGTTACTGTAGAGTTCATTTCCTTTAATAAATTTCCTTTTTAATTAATTGATTTCTTTGTTACTGATACACCACAGCAGAATGTAACAATCTCTACTACTTTAAATTACCAATTTATTTAAATATTTGAAGAAGAGATGCGTATTTTTCTTTAGTTTATTCGCACATTTTAGGGCCAGTCGATAAAGGACTTTGAATGTATTATCGAAATCTGTTATAATTAGTTAAATTATGACATAATTGAGTAATTTATACGCATTAGTAATTTTGTTTTTTTAAAGACTTTTTTTTAATAAAGTTAAATAAACTCATAATTTTCATACTATCAAAAACGTAATTCGTATCAAATAGCAATAGTTTAAAGGTATACGACAATAATGTAAACGAACTAATACTTGTAACCCGAGTGGCATTCGAACAGAGATTCAGAATTATCAGTTAATTTAGTTTACAAAGTATAATAACACGAATATTGTCATATACTAGGGTTTTACATAAAAACAAGTTATTATTTACTGAGTTTAGGTCTAACCAATAGGCTTCATTATGTAGATCTTTTTAATACAAAAAAAAGCTTGTATTACTCCGTTTCTAAAGAAATTTTGAAATGATAAAAAATTGAATGACACATAAGATATATTCCTACATTGGAACTTGTGACTCATATGATTCTATAATTTTAATTAGTTGAGCTTAGACTAAATAATTTGACCAGCATCTCATTTTACAGGATTTCAGAGATGTACCATAAGGGGAGACTGAGCTTAGTTTTAAATTTTTGGATATTAATGGCGTTAAAAGCAATATTATACAATGGTAACATCATGTTGTTTTGTTTTTAGCAAATATTTTAGCAGCATTTTGATAATCGGGGATCTTCAGTCCTTTGTCGCTATTATTCTGTAAATGGTCGCTTGTCAAATCACTGCAGAAATTTTCTAATCACACAATTGAAATAGTAAGATTGTTTCCGACGAAGTTATATCGTCCAACATTTAAAAGTCAATGTTTCTTCTGTAGCTCCGCCCTATTTCCATTACTTAAAATAATATATAAAAAGATAACTCAAACATAAATAAGTATATTTATATTTACAATTTTTATTGGTTATTTATTTTAATAATATATTAATTCCATAATTATTAACAATGTAACAATTAATGTGTAGTCTTATTTATATGTTTATTGTTTTTCATTTTTCATTTTTATTAAAAGAAATTTGCTCTTAGAGATAACTTTTTAATTTGTGCCGCCACCAATCTTTTACAGATATTGTCTTCTTCCCTTTTTATTTCTGATTACACAATAGAAATTTTTGTTATTAATTAGGAAGCTTTCATGAATTTCCCTTTTCTTATCGTCATTTTCGAAATCTAAATTCTATCATCATAAGGGGATGGTGAGCTGCTTTAGAATAGTGCTACTTTTAATTCTAATTTTTATTATTGAGCAACATTCGAGAAGGTTTTTATTTTCCCTTTTATGAGTTTTTATCTATAAGTTTCTCATATATAGAAAAACTCGAAAAAGGAACATTATATTTCAAAAATTACTCTTGTTGGATTAAATTTCTATTTAAGATTTTGAAAAGTTTGACTCGTAAATTTACTAATTAATTTTAGTTTTTGCAAAGAGCCTTTAAGTTTCTAATACACGTGTAAATTTTGGATATTATTATAATGCTTTTCAATTAATTTCAAACTCTTTTATCCTTTTGATTTTAAATTCGTGATATTTTTCAGAAATTTTGATAATCCAAAACATTTAGATGTTGATTTTCTTTACTTACATTTTAGCTATACGGTTTTATTACAAATATTGATAGATTATTCATGTCATTCTTTAATGCTTTCTTACAGCCATTCTAAAATTTTCAATAAGGAAGAAAAAAGAAAAATTCCACTTGTAGATATTTTATTCTTTGGTGGTAATAAAAATACCATCTCTATAATATTAAAATCTTTATTATATACTTTCTATCATATTAAAAAACAAGAAAAAATAAAATTCTAAATTCTTATATACTTTAACATAAAGTATAATTAACATAAATTATGCAAATATCATTTGGCAAACACTGATAATTGAAATTTGAATAATTAAATAAAACCCAGAAAGATATTAGGACTCCTTAAATTTGAATTTCAAATTTGAATTTTCAACTAATATCTGTAATACTGTAGAAAAAAGAACTGTAAATACAGCACAAACTCTCTAGTGTAATTCAAAGAGAAATAATTTTGTTAAATCGCAGAAAACAAAGTTCAACGAATAATTAATTACAAAAAAAATATTATATTACTCGTTTAACAAGTAATGAGAAAAAAAATGTTACATTTTTTCATTATACTGTATAATGAAAAAGATGTTAATTATCATCGGAACCGCAGTGGTGCCTCAAAAGAAAAATGAATATAAAAAACCTCACAATTGGAAAGATATGGAGAAAATTCACGATCTTTGGCGATCATCAGCTAGGAGCAGTCATCAGTAAACCAACAAGGTCTCCGTACTGAGGCTAATATGAATGATCATCGGAAGCGCAGTGGTGCCTCAAAAGAAAGTTTGACTTTTTATGCTTCAAAAAAATTCATTGAGACCAGCGAACGGCTGGCACATGAATTTTCTCACTTCTTTTTCATTAGTGAGTTTTTTATATTCATTTTTCTTTTGAGGCATCACTGCGCTTACGATGATGATTTGTATTAGCCTCAGTACCGAGACCTTGTTGTTTTACTGACGATTGCTTGTAGCTGATGATCGCCAAAGAGCGTGAAACAGCTGTTCCAGGATGTCACTTGGTAAACAATTCGGTCTCACCCATTGTTATTTATTAAAGATGTTAATTAGTTCGAAGTAAAAAATATTTTCAAACAAAGGCAAAATTTCTGTTGTCACAAAAAAGAGATAAAAAGTTGAATTGTACGGTAAAATCTATAAACATTTAAAGAAGAAAAAAAAAACGTAAACAAAAGGAAGAGAAGAAAATGTTTTTTTTTGTTTTTTTTTTTTCCTTTTTCTCTTTTAATATTTACTAAATATGTTTGCATGTTTATATTCCGTGAATGACAAATTTAGAGCTTCAATTGATTTTCAGTGCAAGATGGGAGTTTTCCGATTATTTCCAGCTACGTGTCTACACGTAAAACTACGTTTATTATGTTTATATTCTTTACAGTTTTATGTGTAACTAAATTCTAAATTTTATTGTGCTGTAACAACTAAAACAGATATATTGAAAAAAGGAAAGAAAAAAAAGGTCAACCTAAATTGTCATAGAGTAGTACATCAATATAGAGAAATATATCAAATATTTACACTAAACAAGCAAAAATGATTATCATTATAAATAACACAGTAGTTGTTTGTAGAAGAAACCGTTGCTAACTGGACAGGAACTGTAATGTATTATTTGGCAGACAGAAAAAAAAATATCATATTATTACATTTTCATTCGGTCCGTATTTCTACAAATAAAGTTATTGTTACTAAATTTGTAGTTTAACAATGTGCAAAGATATTTTAAAAACAAACAAAAAATGTAAAAAAAAATCAGGTTGAATCACTGTACTATATATTATTCGGTTTATGAAAGGTAAGATTTATTTGGGTTTTTTTATTTCTCTGAGTATTGCATTCACATTCTTTATGAAAATAATCTCACAACTGAAAAATTGTTTATGATACATTAAACAATATTGTAACTGATACCATCTAGTTTCTTTATAAATAAACTTTTTATTTTTTTTGGCATTTCATTATCAACCTAATGTATATAAAAAATATCCTGCATTTCAATTAGAAATTAGATATTCTAATTAAATATCTTTAATAACTTTACATCTATAGTTACAGTTTTCTAAGTTATTAAATAATTTACTTGTAGTTTTAAAGATCTTAAAAATAGATTTTTAGCATCAAATACAGAAATTCAGTATTGAAAAATTTTATTTAATAAAAATTTACCATTTTAAACAAATTAAAAAAAATTTAAATTCTTATTAAAAAGAAGTACAATTGTAACTTAAGAATTCAATCTAAAGATTTTAAGTTATTCTATGAAACATTTGATGTTAGAAATATCCAATTTTCTCTTAAATTTCAATTTAGCAATATTTAATTGTTTCTAAAAAATTATAAAAAATAACTTAATTATTTACTTTAGTAGATAAGAAAACAAATATCGGTTCAAAATATTAAATGACAATTTATTTTTTCTCAAGCTTAACTAAAACGCAAATAGTTGAATATTTGTAGAGTAGTTTGTAGCAAATATTGAAAAGCAAAATCTTTATTTAACTATCACCAATATATCTAAATTTAGGAAGCTAAATTTTCTAATGATTTATATTTTCTAAATCCAAATGAACATTTTAGAACCGAATAGTAGCTTATCTTTTTTTTTTTTTGTCTTTTATCATGAAAACAATAAAAATGGAATCATTTTAGATAATACCCAAATAGAAACGTCATTGTATACACATAAAATAAATCATCATCATCATGATATGCGATCTTCGTATATACGAAGTGACGCGGTCTACAGAACCTAGGGACCCCCGAAGGGCGAACCCCCAGGAGAAGCCGTAGATATACTAGGGAACAGATACTGGGGGTGGTTTCCCGTTGCCTTCCCCTAGGACGCCATTAAGGAATGACGTCCGACCGAAGAGAAAGTGAAGAAGAAGCTGGACAACACAGGAAAGGAAATTGAAATAGCCATGCCCCTGCCGGGATTCGAACCCAGGAACTGGCGCACTGTACACCATGGCTGGCCGCCGCCGAGACCGCACGACCACTCCAGCACGGCATAAAATAAATAATGATCTAATAAAAATAGTTAAATAATAAATCACAAAAAGTATCAGATAGTTTTTAGACAAATTCAATTTAAAAATGAATGTTGAGGCTTAAAGTTATCAATTTTTTTATTTATTCGAAGTA
>JAFIDM010000001.1:27553040-27567788 GCA_023159025.1 Thereuonema tuberculata
TTGGAATATGGACTTTAGGTTGATTTGATTACAGCGCTTCGACCTTTTATAGCAGACAGCCACTTCCGAAAGTGATTACAACAACATCCACCAGGAGAAGGGTGACCGTAATATAAAAAGGCCAAGGCCGGTTCTCATTCAGTAACGACTCCTGATAAGGGACGGTAGGGTTTTAAAAAGGTAGGGGTTTTTAGCTTGAAAAAGGAATACTGATTTGAGATTCCGAAACGTACGTTGCTATAAAAATATTATAAATTGAAAGTTCAGGTTTTGATGGGGAATCGCCTGCCGGAGGCGGAATGAGGATGGATGGCTCATGCAATCAGCTGAAACCCATTCCAACTAAAGAAGAACCAGCACTAGTGCGGATACTGAACATCATGTCCTGCAACTGTAACTGTAGTTGTGAGAAGAGATGCGGTGCTGAAGAAAAAAGTATGTGCGGCTAATGCGCAGGCCATGGCTGCACAAATCGTATGGACTACGCTGACTCAGATAGCGATGACGACGTTGAACCTTTGGCCGAAGTGTTGTCATAGAAACGGTAAATAACTACAAAATTTAAAGACCACTTTTAACTGTTATTAAATGGATGCTAATATAAGTTATATTTTCTCAGATCATGCATTACCGTCAAGATGTTCGCCAGTGAGTGAACAGCCAGTCGAGCTCCAGTGATAACACGAAACAAGCTACCTAACTTTTACCCTTCATAATGTATTTGTATTGCTGCTTATGTCTGTATTTCACGCCTCGTGTTAGGAAGTCTTAATTGATTCATTTTTTGTATGTTACGATAACATTTATTATAAGTTTAGATCAATTTTCGTTTGTCGCATTTAAATAAATACTATTCATTCTCAAGCACCAAAATTGGTCTATAATTATTAATTTTAGTGGTTTGGAAGATAACGCAGCCTGAGGCGCAAAAACGAATACAATCAGAGGCTCGATTCAGTCGCTATGCTTAAACTCGACAAATCCACGATGGGGGCGATTTTTTTCAAACTGGCGGATTTTCCCTAAGATTGATTTCTTGGGAATTTTCAGATATCAATCAGAACACTATTCTCAACATTTCTACCAATTTTTAGCTTTTTATTTCAAATGGCTGTGTCAATGTCTAATTTTACTGGACTAGTATTACTTTCTAAATTTAGAATTGTGACAAGTTACGGTCATGGAAGCACCAATGAACTTTTTAAACTTTTAACTAGAAATTTAAAGAGCAAGTATGGTTGACATTGAATAAAAATATCTTATTCTGAAATTATACTCTGAATTACTCTTAATTCCAATTTACTCTGAATTATACATACTCAAGAGTATGTATAAAATTCAGCTGACCGATACTTTCGAGAAATTGGATGAGGATATCATTGACCTCAGAAATAAAATTAAAGAATAGCTAGGCTTTGTGACTTCAGAATTTTATTTGAAAAAAAAATTATGAAGATATTGCAGAGTCAGAAAGCATTGCAATATTTCATTCATTGGCAATGTATCTTCTGTCACTCATGTCTAGAAAAATATAAATGAATTCATTTATCAGAAAACTGTAACTTACTGTCACTGATTGTGGCAAAAAGCATGTTGAAGAATTTTGAAAGATTGCAAAGCTCAATTAATAATTATTGAATCAACAGTTGTGTTTAGTATTTAAAAATTTAGGATTTATTGTAAGATATGAAACATTATTTTACTCAATATAATAAATGTGCATAAGATTGATCCAAATAAAATTAACTTTTTTCCATCATTTTGTAGGCGTATGACAACGTTTTATGCCCTCTTCGATCCACTGTCACTGACATTTTCCGATTGCTGCTTTGCATCATTCCCTCCCAAACGCTGGGTGATATCGCAAATTGACCGCTCTCTTTCAGACCAATGATGCGTCCTTGCTCAAATTCCCTCAAATACCCATAATGTGTAGGGATCAAGCGAGGCCTTGCATTGCGGTGCTACTGAGGCTAACGTTAAACTATACGTTCAGAATCCCTCACTTCTGAGCCCGTGGTTGTGTAGAAATTTATGAAAACAATAGATTTTATTGTTAGGATCATTAAAAAAGATAAGTTATACTATTTCATGTTATCTAGCATGTTTAATATTTTATCATGTTCATATATTTAAGTATAGTTTATTTACATTCAATAGCAAACTGAAGTAGGTCTATGCAACTTTAAAAATGACTTAAAAAATGTATTCTTTAAAGTAAGAAAAAGTTTAAACTAGCATTGGTTTAGTTTCATCATTTGGTTTATTTCAAAAATAAAGATTTTAGAAGAGTTATTACTTTCAAAGTGGAATAATAATTTTATTTGTTGAATGTAACTTAAATGAGATAATAATAAACAAATGAATAATCAGTCTGATTTTTAATTATTTATTTATTTATTTATTTTTAAATCATGAATTTATCATTATTTAAAAATCGAAACTGCTATTTTCTATTTAAACTTTTTAAGATTTATTTTCAACAAGATAATGTGGTAGCTTTTTAAAAATTGAGGTACATTGAAATACTGTATACCTTGATAATTTTTTTTATTTGGAGACTATCACAAATAGTGGTAACTTTTATAATATTACTGAGCACCTCATAAATGCTTTCAAATACCATTTTTTTAGGGATCGTTTTTTGATCTTTTTAATTTTGAAATCGCAGTAATTTTAAACATAAAATTAGCCCTCTAAATTTTCTAACCTCACGTCATCGTCGCAAAGAATGGAAACAGATGTAGTAAGAAACTCTCAGTTGGAGGTCTCAAACATTCTGGTTAACGGGACTATATATAGTTCTACTCAAGTTAAGGTGGAAGATATTCTATCGATAAATGAAGGTTACAACTGTAGCGACAGATGCTGTACCATGAACGATCTCTTTCGGGCACCAGACGAAACCCCATCTTAATTAGCCTTCCACTTGGGATTGGAGAAATATCAAGTGGTGACCTTTAATTTCCTCGTTCTCGTGAGACGTATATGGAAAGTATGTTCAAAACACAAGGGTTAGGGTTTCATTCGGAAAGTACCCAACCACCAACAGCAACTACTATAAAAGTTGAACCAAGCTAAGAAAACAGCAGTTCTAGGATCTCCCAACAAGCAACTAAGATTGCACCCATTACAAATCCTAGCTCCACACATGTAACAGGAATTCCGAGTTACCTTCAGAAACCTTCTAATATCAGCAGATTGCATGTGAGCGATTTATGCAAAACAGCTAGAAGAAAAATGAGGAGAAAATTGCAAAGACAAATCAAGTAAATCAAATTGCAGTACACCTGTGGCTGAAATCACACCAACACCTACTACGGAAAGTATAGAGAGACAACATTCAGACCCCTCTACATCTTCACCCCTAAACGTATAGAGCCCCCCGAAAAAAGATAGGCAGGAAACCAAACCACTCACTTGCAGTGAAGCCATCGTTACTGTTAAGATGGCTGTCATCAAGGAAAAATTTCCAATGAAATTCTGAATAATAATGAAATGGATAACATCCAAAAAAATCTCGCTTAGGCGAGTGGATAGGACCGCAGAAACGAATTTAGACTATCACTAGAATATTAGTCTAAATGGAGGGGTTCTATTTTACCTTTATCAGGCAACTGCACAAAGACTTTCAAAGGCCTTTGACAAAACGACAGTGTTATGCAAGGCACGAGGCTCAGAGTTTTGAAAGTCAGATTTCTATCGAAACCTACCAAGGTCGCTTTTAAAAACAAGGGACATTGGAACAACTAATTTAGCTGTCATAACAAAACTCAACGCCTACAACAAGAAGTTAAACACCAATTGTTGGCAGGCAGGGCTGCGCCAAGCGGGGTATACCCGGGCGGCACGTTTTGGGGGCGGCAGACGACAAATAATTTAGTTTATTTTAGTTTATTAGGGGCGGCAACTTATGCCTGGCACCCCGGCGCCAACATATCTTGGCACGGTCCTGTTGGCAGGTATTGAATCTCATCGCAGATCCTCAAGTTACACGACAGATTTCCAAAGTAGACAGGAAATCTGTCAAGGCTATCAGTGAAGCATAATGTTTAGCACAAACCAGTGTCGATAAAGGAATCTTCAAAATCCTAAATGACTGATACTGCAAAACCAGAAGTTAAAAACCTCACAGTCCAAAGTCTTCCACAAACTAAAGAGCCAGAAAAAAGTATCATATCTACTCAGGATACAGGGGCATTTGACATAGGATGAGTCACATCATGAAGAGGTTGAGATGGACGAGGTGGGGGGCGAGGAAACTTGATAGGGCGTTAAATTCCGACAATCGCAGTGAAAGAAACATCAGTTCTGGGCCCTTTATTCCTCAATCACAGCATGGCCATTCTGAACTGCATTCAGTCTTCGCGACTGTAGGTCTGCTCAGCGGCCTTATGCCACAGACTGGCTGAGGATAACAATGATTTAACAATTATTCCAAAACTTTGGATGTACAAAGCTAAAATCTTAGGATTACCAAAGACACAACCTGTAATAATATAAGAATCTGTATTATTTGTTAGGGTAATCATTAAATTAAAGAGTTTTGATATGGAAGAAAAGATCGAATGTAAGGACAAAAGGAGATCGGATTAAACTTCATATATGGATATAATTAAGAAAAAAAGATTCTAAAATCTTATCAGTGATTTTCATCGAAAATGGAACTCGCATTTTTAAAAACTCATTGATGACTTCTGCTGAAAGACTTAGCTGACGTGGTAAATTCTCTTTAGTGCATTGGAAAAGAAAGATAATTTTGGTTTGGATAAGCATATCAAATTAATAAAATGGGGAATTCTGGACGTAGGCCAACACAGAAGAATTATCAAAATCAATAGAATGACCAGTGTTCCGTGAGTGCTGAAGAGTAGTATAGAAGAGATATTTTTTGAGGTAGGCTCTTTGATGGTCGGATATTCGATCCATTAACATTCTTCGGGTCTCGCCAATGTATTGACAAGTTGCTTCAACGCACTGTCAGGCGTAGATCACTCCTTCCCGCGTGTTTATAAGTCTTTCTTTATGAAGTTATTAATCAGTGCAATGGTACTACTATGTTCGGTCATGTCAATTTTATTTACTTCAATGGTTCTATGATTGTTGGCATTTTTAATCGTGACAGTTCATTTTCTAAGTGGGATGTACACTATCCCTAAACTAAATGAAAAGAGTGGCCAAGTAATGCATAGTTGAAAAGGTCGTGAAATTTCATGTTGAAATGTATTTTCATTTCCATTGTGGAAGCTATGGTAATGGAAAATTGCATACAAAACAAAACAAAGAAGTAAAGTATTTACTTATGTGTCATTTTATTAAATGTTGGAAATCCTGACCACCAGCTTACGTACAATAATAACTAAAGAAGATCACTCGTCAAAGCCTCGTATTGGAGACGAAACTGGTTTGAAGTTTTTAATTGTATATAATGTTTTTATAACTAGTTTTGTGTGCTTGTTCTTCTCAAATTTTTTGATTACTGTGTGCTACGTAAATCTCTCTATTTTTTTTTTTTTTAATAACTAAAGAATTTCTTCAAAAAGTTGTCGCACATTCTGGAGTACTTCTGCACTGATATTTTGTATTGGATGACAACACGTTGTTCTAAATCTTTAGTTCTTTATACTTTGTTCGCTGGTTGTTCTGCGTAAATTTTACTTCTTATGTGAACCATAAAAAGAAATCCAACGTCGATAAGTCGGGCAATCATAGGGGCCAGTCAAGAGCACTTTTCCTTCCAATCTGTTGACCCAAGAAACCTTTGATCTAAATACTGTCAAATAGGCACTGGGGATTCCTGAGGCGCTCCGTGCTGTTGGAATACCAATTGATTTCCGATGTACTGCTGATTGTTCTCGATAATATCAGTTAACATTAGATCAACAGTGTCTTCTAAGAAATGTAAATTCACCTCTTCGGTCAAATGATGTCATAAGAATAAACGATCTATAAGATGGTCCCCAAAAACGCTAATTGAACTTTTAACTGTTGTGGATAAAAATTTAACATTTGTGGATGTTAGATATGGACTTTTTCGCTTATCCTACGATTAGAATCTGACCAATAGTTTGCAATTATGACAATTGATTGTACCATGTAAGACGAAATTACATTCGTCGTCAAAACGAAAATGTGGAGAATTATTTGTTCGTTCACTTATAATCTCATAAAATTGTACACTGCGGTAAAAATAGAATTCGCTGAATACTATTTCGGCTACCACCAGACACAACAGCCAGATGTCTAATACTTATCATAGAATCGACTTGACCGTGATCCAAAACAACCTTTTCAACAGCTTCAATTTTTACCTTGTTTGCAGCATTTCTTCTTGTCCTAGTAGCCCTAAATTTTGCCACTAACTCCAAAACGTACTTTAACCACATTCGTTGCACATCAAACTGTTCTGGTTTCCAAAGAACATTGCAAAAATTTCAACCTTTCTACAACCGTGTAAAAATAAAATAAAAGACTATAATATATGTTTCTTGTCACTGAAGTTCCACAAAATAATCTTTCTTTGTTGCAACAATATCAGCATTCAGGTCTATCTTAACAATACTATATTTCCATGAATGGCCATTATTGCACTCCCCACTGCTCTGGAACATCTGACAATGGTTTCCGAAACATCTTATTTATTGTAAGAAAGGTACTGATCTTATTTTCTATAATTAATTCACTCCATTTATATTGGCAATATCACAGCAACTATTCCATGACAGAAATGTGATAATAGACATGAAAGCAGGGACTAAGCACACTTAGAAATGATATATTGAAAGTTATCTTTTCATAGTTTTTGATTTTGAAATAATAAGTAATATTTAAAATCAACCTGAAAGATATAAATTTGAAATAAGGCAACTTGTATTATTTTTTTTTGTGATGTAATGTTTATGTTGTGAGATAGAAGTTTATGAAGAACAATTATAAAAAATAGTTATTTACGAATAATGATATGCCAACCATTGTTGTAGCCACGACAGTTGGCAAGAGGCTGAAAGAGCATCTCAATATTAATAATAAAACATTATTTGCAAGAATAAAGAGAAATGATGATTCGACGCATTAGCGGTTAAATTATTAACGAGAGAGAAAGAAGAAAAACTATGGTTAAGTCGGATTACTGTCCTCCAAATGAGAGATGGCCGCCCTGTTTTTGTGAGATCTGCGCATGTATCATCGATTAGTCTGGTCAGGCACTTCCGTCTGATTTTATGACAGGACGCCGCCATTGTGCTAATCGCTTGTTACTTTGCAAAAGAGCATTGTATTTATAATTAATATATATTTATTTATTTATTTAAATACTTATTGTTAGCAACTGGTATTGAAATAATGCTAAATAGTCGAGAGAAGCTTTAATTTGGCGTTATCAACATGTCTTTCTCAGTGAAAACAGACGACGTCGTACATTGTGACAGAAAAACATAATTGATCAGCTACCGGAAGGGCTGCACAGTTCAAACTTCCGCCGGCCAACTTTCATTTTGAGGACAATAGTTAGTTGTCTTTTTCATTCCGACATATAGAACGAAGTTTAAGGTTAAAAAACATTAATGATGTTTTTTTTTCTATTTTTTTTTAATAATTTGCTGAGGTGATTTATTAAAGGCATAATTTGGAATCAGACGATTGACTAAAGATATCAATCATAACTAAGTAGAAATAGGCATAAAGAAATATCAGCTGCGGGATGAAGGATGCAAGTTCAACATGGAACAACTGAGATCAATGGAACGTCCAAGAACGGGAATGAAGTGTAGATCTTCAAGACAACAAGTTCCAGATAAACTTTGGAAGAATATACATCAACTGTGAGTAATCATTTTATTTTATTTTATTTATTCGACAAAGACGCTGGCAGAAAAAAATGGAACATTATCGTCTAGTAATAAATATGTCAATGTGTGTAAGACGCTACTTCGATATAGCTAAAGAAGGATATTAATGAAATATCTATATAGAAGGAATTTACTTTAATAGTGTATTTAGATAGTTTCATCAATTAATAACTTTACATAAAGAAATAGTCGAAAAGAATAAAAGAATTTTGAAGAGAAAGAATTATCTTCATATTTTAGAACTGAATACAAGATAACTAAATAGTGGTTATAAAGTAATTTAATCCGTAATTTTGAAGAACTATATGATAATAATTATTTAGTGAAACGTGAAGAACTGATTCCTGAATGTAATAATAGATATAAGAAGGAAGGAAAGTGTTAGAACTTTGTTAAATGAACTTTGGAAATGTGTTAGAAACTTAAATGATTTAAATAATGGAATTTCTATAAAGATATATATATGGAATTTTGGTGAGAACTATTAGAAATAAAATACGGTTTCAAGATTCCATATATTAAAGGAATTTGGGGAACTGGTTAATATAATTGAACCAACAGAAGAAACAGATAGAAATGTACTGTTTATTTATTCAAGCATTTGAAAATAGATTTGTGTATTCAGTTGAACTTTATTGGTGATCAATTAAATGATGTTGAAAATATATAAGGGTTCTGCGTGATTACTGCACTTTAATTTAATTCTCCTAAGATCAAATATTATTTATATCTTTTATTGTTATAACAACACATATATAATTAATATAGCAACATGTTATCGGAAATCCATGACCGATTTCCTTCGTCTTTCTTTCGTAACTCAGCAATTATTTGTCCAAATTTCAAAAGACAACTACCTTTCAACACGAAATTTTACGATATTTTCAACGATGTATTACTTGACCACCATTTTTATTTATTGTTTTAGGGATGACGTACACCCTGCTTAGAAATTGAACTGTCACGATTAAACATACTCACAACCATAGAATCATTCGAGGGTCCCCTTGAAAATAAAATTGACATGTCCGAGCTATTTTCTAAACAATGAGCTGAAATGACAACACGGCTGTCTCGTTTTCGTTGGGTCACTTATATAATAATATATAATACAGAAGAGATGAAGAAAAGATTTACAATGAAATTATCTCTGGAAAATTCATGAAAACAGCTCTAATTGAGCGTTAACAAAATGGGCTATATAAAGTTAATTGCAAAGTGAAAAATGAGAACAATAATGGTAAAAGTTTTAAAGACTGAATTCTATTCAGAAACTCAGATAAGATGCATGAAAGACTTTGTCAGACATTGTATGGAAAATGGAAGGTAATCATTAATAAAAACTTGCTTAGAACCCATTGTGTTTAGGAAACTTAAAGATTTCAGAGAACTTTGTGAAATATGCAAACTCGCAAAAATGAAAAATACCTATCATAGAAGAATGAATAACATAAGGACGATTGAAATCTTGGAACTAATACATCCACAGATTAATGCAAATAATCAAAGGAAAGAACGATATGTAAGGAGTGTGATCGATGATTTCTGACCCTCAGCATATATTTATATATATATATATGAAAGAAGAAAATGATGTACCAAATACTAATGCATTGAAGTTATGTGTTAAGTTTACAGAAAATTTCACTGGAAAGATGTGGTGAACATTTAAACGAAGAATTACAAAGATGTTAAACTTAGAAGGAAATATCCACATTTACTTTAGGTTATTTGGCAGTATCTAATGGTTTTACAGAGAACTATATAACTGCTGGCCGTTAAAAGTGCAATACCAGGAAAAATGCATCCGATCGATCTCAAATTTATATGATGCACAGATCATAGGAGCACATGTAAATAATTAGAAGAGCAGCACATATGCAAATAATGTTAGACAGTAACGCCCCCTGGAAGAAGTGTAAGAGAGAAGAGAGAACCGTTGTGCAGTATTGGAATTGTGTTCTTGTCCAGAGACGGTTGTAGCTTGCTACGTCGAAATATTTGACAGCCATACCAGCAGGTTTCCGAATTAGATCGCAGGAAACTGCGGATTATCCTTCTCAAACATTGGTGCTGGTGTTGGATGAAATTTGCGGTCACAGTATTGCGAATATGGTGGGTAGAGGAGGGACGAACTCAGCGATGTTAAGGATCGCAACGGTTCCGTCACAAACCAAATGAGAGGACAGGTATCTTGTGCGCATGGCTATTACGAATCAACACCATCACAAACCCTAGCTCAAGAATTTAGAGTGTGTTGCACAGCAAGCAGTCTCCGACGTATGGTTTGATGTCGTGTACAGCATCAGGGAATAAATGCAAGGCCCCACTACACCCGCTACCTTTGACTGTAGATCACAACGTCTGCGGCTGCATTAGTGCCTTGAATGTATTCACATATCATTTTTCCCGACGAATCCCGCTTTGTCTGGGGATTTTCATGATAGTCGCATCTGTGTCTGGTGGCATCGCGGCGAAAGCCTGAGTAAGTCCTGCCTTATCGATTGCCATGCCGGTCCGGTACCTGGCATTTTGGTATGGGATGGCATTGGATACCAGTACCACTGGCGAATAATACGCATTCTCGATACATTGAATAGCCACCGTTATATCTCTAAGGTGTTTGAGCGATTGTATTCCCTGATCTTCAAGTCCCGCCCTGGGCCACTCACCAACAGGACAATGAGCGACCGCAATTGGTACACAACTTCAATCAATTCCTGGATGGCACGAAGCACTTTATCTGTGGCGTGTGTTTCACCGGATCTTTGAATATGTCTGATCCATGATCACACAACGACTGGCACATCAAAAACCTCGCGCGGTACAGCTGATGAACTTTGGTACCGTGACGACACCCTATGGACTGACATATCCCAAACACACATCCAATGTCGCTTCCTCTGTAGCAGAAGTTATTGCTTTCCATGATTGCTACACGAGATACTTCTTATGTTCCGCAAATCGCACAGAAGTATAATTTTAATCAATTCACTCTTGTACCACAAGTTATACGTAAAATAAATATGGCTTTGATAGCTCTTGTCTTTCGTAGTGTTGCACTTTTAAAGGCTGGCAGTGTAATTACAAATCATGGATTTAACGAGAAAGTGCTTGTAAATTCTGAATGACCTCTAAGATTTTGGACATTTGCGCTTGAAACAGCCAAATTAACAAATATCTAAATTTAAATAACATTAATTCGTCTAATTCATTCTTGATCGAATTCTTGCATGTCTATGATTCGAGAATAAAACTAAAATTATACCTTACATTTAAAAAAAAACTTTATATTAAATCTTTGTATTATTTGACTAAGTATAAAATGAATGATAAAAATTCCAACAAGTTTCCTTTTACAGCTATGTTTTGTAATTTTGATGTAAGAATGCCTCACAGTCGATGTTTGACAGTTACCTTCTTCTTATTTCCGAACCATCATTGTAAAGGTATTTCAATCCAATTGGTTTATACTTTGATACCAAAAAAAGAAAAATGTAACCTATACCTTAAGAAACTTTTCAGTTATTTAAGAAGCAAGTCTGTATGAGTTATTTAAGAAGCAGAGGAATCTAGCCATGTGGAGATCATCACGAGAAGATTTTCAACTACTGGCCGTGAGGCGCCAGGCTGTTGTTCACGGTTTTTAATTGTCGTCATAGTAAAAGTGCTACGATTCCTCAGGAAGATACCGAAGCAAAAGGGATTTAGTGCCAGTGCCTGGATACCTTTAGCTGGAGATTTGTGGGTTCCCGAATCCAGTGTAAAGTGTAGTCGTGTTATTACAAGTGAAAAACTGAACTTCGCCGGAAAAAAAATATTACATTACCCGTGAGGTGGGTGTGTTGTATACTTAAACTAACTCTAGTAGGGAGATTATTGCGGCTATTTGAAAACATAAGACTCTACAGTTAGCCACAGTTAAGAACATTACACTTGTAGACTAGAACAATCAACTACTTTATTTCAGTTAACTAGATCTTGTAAGTTTATTTCCAATACAGTATATTAATTTAAAAATTTTAGAATTAGAATAACTATATTGTTAGGTTCAAAATTGTGTTCTTTAACTTTACGGCATTCTAGTTTTACTGTTTATTTAACCTGTCAAGATATAGAAAGTGATTCGAAATAGAAGTGATTGTCATTATCGTCGTTTCTTTATCTTCTAATCTAACTAAAGTTTAAAACTCCCTAATTCTTTTTCCAGCAAAAAATATTTATTTTGTTTGTTAGTGTTTGGTGTGCTGATATTTCTTTTAGATTATATATATTGTACAGTAGACGGGTTTCCTGTTTTGTCCCGTTTCTTTGTAGTTAAAGAAAAAACTAAGCAATAATAGAGCTTTCTCTTTTGTTAGTAGTCAATGATTTCTTTCATATCTTTGGTTGATGAGTGGGGGCTTCTGCTAATATTCTACGAAACCACAAGGCAAGCTTCCCCACGTTTCCTCCCAGGGATTGCATTAGAACGATTCACTGTATTGTTTTATTCTTTGAATTATCCATACATTTTATTGCTTTACTACACGTGGATTTGGTAATCGGCTACGAGTTGCAAAATGAAGAGCTTCAGAGCTGTATTTTTTTTTCATCTAAAAATAAAGCTCTCACTGAGAGCTATTAATTGCTATTAACAATTTGCAAAGTATTACACTGATATGCATTTTTTACCTTTCAGTCTGCTTCACGAGAAAAAAACAACTGATTTTAGTAAACTCAACTATCCTGAATCCGAATCTATAATCAGAATTTTTGTATCAGGTCTAGTTATTTTGTAATTTACACCTTAAAATCAAAAAACAAGAAATTTGGCGAACTTCATAATTAAAACAAAAAATAATTAATGGGGTAATCTGAGTTATGAAAGTGTCAAGAAGTGAAAATCTTTAACTAACTAGTATAAAAAAACTTATATTGATTCTGCTGATATAAGATTGTTAGTTGTCTCTTTCGGCGTTTTGATGCTTTGTGATGACTTTCAGAAGACTCCCTCCAACAGTAATTCACCAACGTAGATTAATTTCACTCTCCCTGATATCTCGTTTCCAATGTTTTGATATCTTGATGAAACCTTTCACCCTGCTCCTCACTCATAGCACCAAAGGAATTAATGGCCGAGTAGAAAATGAAGTTTAACACTCATTTTGGAACCCAGTGTTTTGAAGTTTGTTAACATTTCATCAACAAGTTCTTCATAATTTTCATCTTTTTTGTTTCCTAGAAAGTTTTCAGTCACGCACTTAAAAGGCAACCATGCAGATTTTTCTGTATTCTTCATGACGGTCGTGAAACTTGAATCTTTCATCAGACTGCGTATCTGTGGTCCTTCGAATATACAAGCTTTAATTTTTGCTGGGTCTTTCTAGGAAATTTCTGTTTTAGATACGGAATTATGTTGCTTTCATTACCAAGACTGGGAACAAATTGCTTCATAATTCCTAGTTTAATATGAAGTGGGGGTAAAAGGACTTTTTAAAAGTAATAATGTCATTAATTAAAATATCAAAATAAAAATATATTATTTTTACATGTTTTGGGTACTAAATACAAAAAAAGGCACATGCAATTATATGAATTGTAAATTTTATATTTTATTAAATTATTTTGTAATATATTTATAAAAATTTTATTTTATATAGTTCAGTATTAGTATTTAGTTTACATTTTATTCTATATGGTTCAGTATTGCCAAAAATTATAACTGTAGTTTAATTATGTACGTATTAAGTAGTGAATTTTGTCATCAATAAGCATTTCAAGAAATTCCGTAAATTCATAGTTTCTCAAAAACTGGACCTGATGAAAGAAAATTAAATATAACTTTTGTGTTTACCCATAATGTGGAACTGAAAAATATAAATAGTTTCGCTGAAGCAAAATGATTGCATATCAGTGTTATTAATAATCAACTTCATTACAACTTTTATTATTAAATTCACTTAAAATATTGATTAAAATTTGAAACAATTCAATTTTATAAGTTTTTAGTAATTAATCTTTGTACATCAATTTACATTTATTAAATAGATAAACTTTCGCTTAAGAATAGAATTATAATGTAATCCTTCAAGTAATTTCCTAAATTCCTTAATATATTCATTACATTTTAACCTGAATTTAATATGAAAGTAGCATTAATTCTTGAGTCTACAAGCTATTCATTAGAGCAATATGATTTCTTTTTTCTATTAAAAATCAAAGCCTTACCCCTCTCGTACCCTGGGGGAGCAATGTGTCGTTTATAGTTCGAAGGCAAAGCTTTCATCCAAAGTTCTATGGGTTGAGCAGGTGCGCTAGACAGTTAAAAAAAAAGAAAAGATTATATCAATATATTTTACAGCATTAACAGAAAATAACATTAACATTTATATATATATATATATATATATATATACAGGGTGGTGCAAAAGTCTGGACCCATAAACAATTTCTTTTACAACAATTTATAGTTTACATATAACAATTGATTTACTTATAAACAATGTATAACAAATGATTTCCTATTTTTAACATAATGTTGATATCATATCTAATCTGAGAAATGGATTGGACGTCGAGGACCGGTTGAATGGCCGCCAAGATCGCCGGATTTGAGTCCTCTGGATTTTTTCCTATGGGGGTCATCTTAAATCAGTGGTTTAGGCTAACAGACCAAGAACATTACAAGCACTAAAAGATAACATCACAAAAGAAATTGAAACCTTAAGAGGGAATAACTCTATGTTCAGCAATGTGCAAAGATCATGTGTCTCCCGAGTTAGAAAATGTTTGGAAGAAGGTGGAAAGCAGTTCGAACACTTATTGTAAACTGTAAATTTTTGTATAATTACATTTTCATAATGAAGGTGAGATATTTAACGTGTCGGATACTACATTAACGGGAAGCCAACTAAATCGA
>JAFIDM010000001.1:27570733-27587175 GCA_023159025.1 Thereuonema tuberculata
ACCACAAAGCGTACTAGAGTCACCCTCACATAAGCTGTACTGGGACCGTCCCATTCACACAGACAAAACCATACATGACAACAGACCTGACATAACACTTGTTGATAAGGTCAACAAACAGACCTATCTGATTGATATTGCAGTTCCCATCAGCAAGAACATGCAGAAAACTCACGCTGACAAGATAAGTAAATACACAGACCTAGCACACGAGCTCCAGAAGCAGTTGAGGCAGGACCGAGTACGTGTTGTACCCATCATCCTGTCCGCTACTGGTCTGGTGCCTCACACATTGCATCACAGCCTCAGCACACTAGGACTTCATAAAAACACTTATGCACAACTCCAGAAGGCTGTGGTACTCAACACAACACGCATAGTTCGGAAATTTATGGACACAAGCACACATCCATAACTATTCTTCCAACCTTTTTTTTTTTTTTTTTTTTTATTTACTTGGCAATATGTTATTTGGTCCTTGACCCGCCATATTGTCTTAGCTGGGGAATCCCATGGTTTGAAACTTTTTCGATATAATAATAATAATAATAATGAATAATAATAATAATGAATAATAATAATAATAATAAACACAGTACAAAAACAAAAAGAAGACATCTTTGACTGGATTAATTGAGCAATTCAAGTCTCACCCAGAGACCTAAGAATTGTCCAAGCATAATAATATTAATAATAATAATGATCATAATAATAATGGCCATCCAATCCAAGGAAGAGGGAGAGACCTACAAGTACCTGGGCTTCCCGCAAGCGCGCGTCATTGACAACGCAAACATTTAAAATGCACTCGAGAACACATACGTGCTCGCGTTTAAAACATTCTCGAAACACAACTCATCGCCAGAAATAAAATTAAAGCCATTTACACTTTTGCCGTCCCCACACTAACATATTCGCTCGGCGTAATTCCATGGACAAACACCGAACTCGAAGCACTACAACGTACAACACGCACTACATTCACGAAACACAACATGAACCACTCCAAGTTCGCTACGGAAAGGATGACTTCCGTGCAAAGAGGGAGGCCGAGGACTCATCAACCTCATCACCCTACATGCGAAACAAGTAAACACATTTAGGGAACACTTCCTCCAAAGAGCGCAACACTCCTCACTCCACTCAGTCATTGTCAAGGCTGACACACACCTCACACCCCTGAACCTCGAAAACCTTCTCTAACACTCACCACCCCTAACACCCGCACTCAGCAGCTGCGTAAATCATGGGCACGTAATGAACTTTATGGCAGCCATCACGAACTTAGCCAGCCTCATGTCGACATGGAAGCGTCGCACAGATGGCTGACGAGTGGTGAGCTATTTGGGGAGACCGAAACGTACATGATCGCGATACAGTACCAAGTCATCCCTACATGCAACTACAAGAAACCCGCATGACGACACATGCAGGAAATAACACACTACCCATGAGACGATCGACCACATAATATCAGGCTATCCCCTTCTGTCTCAAACAGATTACCTCCACCGACACAATCAGGTAGCATCGATTGTTCATCAACAGCTAGCACAGACACACACATACTCACTTATTAAGAACACGATCCCGTACTACAGTATGTAGCACAAAGCGTATTAGAGTCATCCTCATATAAGCTGTACTGGGATCGCCCCATTCACAGAGACAAAACCATACATCACAACAGACCTGACATCACACTTGTTGATAAGATCAACAAACAGACCTATCTCATTGATATTGCAGTGCCTATCAGCAAGAACATGCAGAAAACTCATGCAGACAAGATCAGTAAATAAACAGACCTAGCGCACGAGCTCCTCAAACAGTGGAGGCAGGACCGAGTACGTGTTATACCTATCGTCTTGTCCGCCACAGGTCTGGTGCCTCAAACATTGCACCAAAGTCTCAGCACTCTAGGACTTCACAAAAACACTTATACACAACTCCCGAAGGCTGTAATACTCAACACAGCACGCATAGTTAGGAAATTTATGGACACAACCACACATCCCTAATGATTCCTGTATATAGATATATATATATACAGTAGCGGCATCATAAATTGCACCACCTCCCACGATTTTGGTATTTAGTTAATAATTATATAAAAAGATACCATTTATGTTCTCTATTGGCAATATGTTATTCATTAATGAGTTAATATTGGCCTGATATAAAAGTTCTGATTGTATACATTTATTTTTAGAAATTTGGTGATATTTATACAAAGACGACATATTTGTGTTTTTAAGAGGATTTGCATATCTCCAGTTTAGCACTGAAAAACCGTAAAAGAAGCTATGCAATATCAAAAAATTGAATAAACGGACACTTCTCACTTTACCATAGACCACTTAATTCAATTATTTCAATTCTCAGTACTTTTTGTAAGTCCTCCATGTGCCTTGATTACAGCTATGCACCTCTCGGGCATGGAATGTATTAGTTTTCTTAAATAATCACTTCCCAGATCTTGGTGCTACACCTGATTTATTGTTTTCTGTAGAGATTTCTTCGTTTTTGGCTTATTTTCGACAATTTTGGTTCCCATAACATGCCAGCAATTCTCTATTGGATTTAAATCCGGCCTATTTCCAGGCCAGTCTAGTAAAGTAATATGACATTTCTGAAGATAATTCTTCACCTGTAGAAGAAAATTACAAGTTATTTAATGTTTATTGAATAAAAATGTTAAAAACATGTTCGTGAATTAAAAAAGATAGATGTTTAGCTTTTTAGCTTTGTGGCATGGTGTAGTGTCTTGTTGAAATATGCAGTTTAGTGTCCAGAAAAAATTGTCTTTGATTAATGGTTTCAGACATTCTTCTAATAGGGCAATGTAGCGCTCGGCATTTACAGTACCACTTATAAACTTTAGTTTCTAAAAAATCCATAAGAGCAAAAGAGCATGGAAAACTAAAGTTTATAAGTGGTACTGTAAATGCCGAGCGCTACATAGCCACATTAGAAGAATGTCTGAAACCATCAGAATAAATGATGATAATCGGTTTTTTAATTGAATATTTACATTTAAAAATACACATAGAGATAAAATTAAAAATTAAAACCATAACCTGTTTCGATATTGCCAATTTCTTTAATCGTCCTCAGATGCACTAGAGTCCAAGCTCAGATACCCATTATAAGTGTTGTATAATTTTTTTAATTGCCGAAACGAAACGTCCCGATAAGAATCTTCACAGGAAGTAAACTTACTCAATATTATTTTCGGAATATTTAATAAAATCAAATATAGCCACTTTATCGTCAAAATCACAGGAGTCGGTTTCAATCGAGACCGACGCCAGCCATCTTTAAATTTTGAATGGCGGGGGATGATGGGAGTTTTCTGTTGAATGCCGCAATTTTAACTGGCCACTTTCCGCGCTGCTAAAATTTGGCATCTGATCAGCGAGTTAGCGGCTCTTACACCGCTCATGAACGTTGGTGCACAGAAAATATCACTTGATCGTTGCTTTAGCAGCGATCAAAGTTAACAGAGCTTTGATACACTCGCCTCTTAAACAATTTTTGGCGAGGTTTAATAAATAAACAGTCACGGGTAAGTCTGGGAACACTATTGCAATACATTAATAGGACTGCTGCAGTTCAGACACGACACAAACAATACCATATCTATTAATAGTAGGATTAATAGATATGATATTGTTTGTGTCGCGTTTCATTAAAATTGGCCTTTTTCATGTTCGAGAAGTTTTTTTGTTAGTTGCTTCTTTTTTTTTTTATTTTTTTAAATTTCACTTATTGAGAATATAAACATTTACATAAAAATTACCAATAAGAAAAATAAAATTGAAATTATAAAACTTCGTAACCAGAATTTTGCCGAGCTACCAATAAGAATAAATTATTGCAGAAATTAATATATAAAAATAGAAATTATAAAACTTTGAACCAAATATTTTGTTTAAATAGGATTTAAACTGCATTTATATAGATAATAAACGGTGTTCAAAGTTTCATCTGTCTTTGAAAACATCCTGATGGTTAGAATAAAATCAATTTTTTCTTATTCGCTTTCGTGAATTTAAGATGGGAATTTAAGAAACTCATATTTATTTTAACTCATAATAGTCCCTTTCTGTAGCAAAGCTCAATATCTAAATCCGCGTAAAATGACCTCTTTAAATGGCGGCGTCTATGTCACATGACGTACTTCCGGTTACACGAGATAAAAGGATACGACTTCAAAGTTCGTCTCTGTATGTTACTGTGTGCTAATACGCCCTTTCGCCACATGATATCTCCCTTTTTTTTTCAATGTTACGATTCCTTTCAATGATTGATACTCAAATTTGTACCTTGTTCCTGCGCAGCTGAATTTCTGTCACTCTTGTGCCGTTAACAGTAGCACAAATTTATATAAATGTTCTACAATGTTTATATTGGCGGTTCTACAAAAATTGGGTAACTTGATGTTCCCTAGCCATAACTAATCTAAAAACTGATATTGTAAGTTATTCATCATTAAATTAAAAAGATAACTGTCCTTTCGTTTTGATTATATAAGTTAAAAATAGTTTCTTATAAAATAATATTGTCAAAATCTCCCCTTTCTACGTAAAACGTCAGTCCCCTGGCGTGTGGCCATCAAAAAACAGGACATCGACGTTTATATTTTCGAAATTATCTAAAATAACATACTTTATTAACTTTAAATAAGTTATAAGATACTTTTAAAATATTACTAAATGAAATGATTACCGAAAATAAGTAAAAAACATTTTTAAATCTTTAGTTAACCCGCGTACTCAGTTTCACTCGTCAGTCCCCTATTGAAATTCGAAAACTCGGAGTATTTAATAGCACTTCAAAGTTGAGACCAATCTGCTTTTAAACATTACCCGTGAAATTAACTACAGCAATTGCATGCTACAGGGTAGCCCTTTTGTAATCAGTGAGAGCGGCGTGGTTGTGGTGTGAGCGCGCGTCGGAGCCAGTCAAAATATCAGTCCACTGGCAAGTAATTTCACGGTTATAAACAACTATTTTTTTTTAATATTTTTATGTCTAAAAGATTATCGTGAAATGTTCTAATGTGGCAAGCGATAAAGCTGATATATATAATCGTTTGAAAGATATATTTATTTTTCAGTGAGTTCCTCAGTCCCCTGGCATCAGCCCCCTGTCTAGAAAAGCGACAGGGGGCTGATGTTTCTGTCTCTGTACCTCAAGAGGCTTGTGCCGGGGTTCTCAACCGGGGTCCACAGGCAAAAAAATAACAAATTGGGGGTCCATAGTGATATTTTGGTGGTCCATGGAGCAATTCCACTTCAGAACGGTTGTTATTACTCAAAATAAAAATTTTACTGTAAGTTGTACCATATTGAAATAAGTAGAGAATATATATGAATGATTGTTTCTAACTTTATTTATTTGATAACATTTCTAACGTCAATATTTACAATTAGAAGCACATCACTTAGACAAATTCAAAAAAGCTGACTGTGCATACTTATGAATTACAGATGTTTACAAAAGGGAAAAAAAATAATCAAAATAATGAAAAAATAACAAGATACAATGGGTTAAAAATCTTTCAAATCAATAAATTGAATAATAATTTTGGTTTAAGATTGGAAAACTATATAAAATATAAATTAATTAGTCAAATTAATTGGGAAAAATATAATTCTGCAACAGTAAAAAGTATTAAAAAACTTGAAACTTTATTAATCGCTGGCTTAATTGATGAGAATGTTACTCTAAATTTTTAAGTTTTGTTAAGTTTCTTTTGTATTAGATAAGTTAATTCATCTATAGTTATAATTATAAATTAATCTATCAGCACCTATAGTACAGGTATTCTTTATTCTTTTGGTATAATTTCCATTATATCAAAGCTTGCAGTTGTAATTCATGCAGTTATTATTATTATTATTATTATTATTATTAGAGGTAAATTTAACTGAAAATGAGGTAGAACTATATAAAATAAATCATTGGAATATGTTCTTTAATTTAAGACGAAATCAAAGAGGTGGAGGTATAATAATATATACAAAATTCAACATTGACGTCGACAGAGTCCTTATAACCTCGAATAATTTTGAATGCTTAGGTTTAAAACTAAAACACCAATTGTGGAAAAACAACCTAAATATCTTAGCTGTCTATAGACCCCCAAAACAAAAAATTAAACTATTTATAAATGAATTAGAAGAAATCATAATAAATAATAACGAATTCTTTGAAAATAACTGTGTAATAATTGGAGACATCAACATAGATTTATATAAGTTAAATGAAAATCACACAGTAAAATTATACATTGAAACTCTGGGTTGTCAGGGATTCAGAAATTGCCTATATGGTACTACTAGACATGGAAAAACGTGTAAGCAAAGTACAAAAACTTGCATCGATCATATCTTCATAAAAATAACAGATAAAATTCACAAAAGTTATATAATTAAAGAAAGCATTTCAGACCACTTTATAACATCATTAAGTATCAATTTAGAAAAAAACACTAAAAACAAATAGTATATATAAAAACCCAAAAGAAAGACAAAAAAAATTTAAAAAGATCGATCACCATCTTTTAGAAAACAATCTAAACAATCTAATGGAAACAATAGAAAATAAAAAAATCGATAATCCTAATATAATATACAATAATATAATAACAGAATATAATAAATCCAAAAGAAACATAACATTAAATAAGAAAAGTCTTGAAATATCAGAATATTTCTCTAGATTATCAAATAATAAAAAATATAAAAAAAGATCGAATAAAGGAGAAAGACAACATAAAGAATGGATAACAAAAGAATTAATTGATGAGATAAAAGAAAGAGACAAACTTTATAAAAAGCACAAAAACAACAAGACTAACGAACAATTTTATAATGATTATAAAAAATTAAGAAACATTCTAACATCCAAAATAACAAAGGCAAAAAACAATTATTACTACAATAAATTCATAAAAGAAACAAAAAATCCAAAAAATTGCTGGGAAAAAATTAATGCCTTACTAGAAAGAACAAATAAACACAAAACTAAAAAACAAAATGAAATACAAAAATTCGCACGAGAAATGGACAATGAAAATAAAAATAAAACTCTCGCAGAGCTATTCAGTAATTATTACCAAAACATTACAAAAGATTATAATTTAAATTGTAGTGAAAAAATTATAAAAGATATAAACGTTACAGATATAATGAACTCAATGGTGATCAACGAACCTAATGAAAATGATATCACAAACATAATAAACATTATGGATGTAAAAAAATCAAAAGGACACGATTTGATATCCATTTCAGATATCAAAACAAATAAGGAAATTTTCTCCACATTAATAACTACACTTACTAAAACAATTATAAATAAAGAAAAATACCCAAACAGCTTAAAAATATCAAAAATCATCCCAATATATAAAAACAAGGCTTACAACGATTGTAAAAATTACTGACCAATTGCTATTTCCTCGACACTAGGCAAAATAATTGAAAAATACTTTACTAAAAAAATACAGGAATATTTAAAAGAATACGACATCATACATAAACATCAATATGCTTACCAACTTAAAAAAAAGTACAACAATACTCTTAGAAGATTTCAGTGAAAACATAAATAAAAATCTAAACAAAAATTACTATGTTTTATTGATTACTATTGACTTGTGTAAGGCATTTGATTTGATTGACCATCAATTACTTTTACTTAAATTACAAAAAATAGGCATAAGAGGAAAAATGTTAAATATTATAGAAAGCTATTTAGAAAACAGAAAATTTTTTGTACAAATAGACAATACTGTAAGTAAAAGAAAAAAAAACCAATATTGGAGTACCCCAAGGATCAAACTTAGGACCTATATTGTTTATAATCTTCCTAAATGACCTTTTTCCTCTAATAAAAGACTGCAGTATATATATTTATGCGGATGACATTATAATATATACAGTAGGTCCTGACTTAGAAGATGCAAACAAAACTCTTCAGGAAAACTTTAATACATTGCAAAAATGGTTTCATGATAACAAACTAGTTCTTAATAATGAGAAAACTAAAGGAATACTGATTAAACCCAAAAAAAACAAAACAAATAATAATGTAAATATCACTATACACATACACGACTGCTTACATGGACGTAGTATAGATTGTAAACTATGCAACAGGATTGATATAATAAAAAAATGTAAATATTTAGGTATAATCATAAACGATTTCTTTACATGGAATAACCATCTAAATGCTCTACATAAAAAGCTATATACAACTACCTATATTTTCTACTACATTAGAAATATTCTTCCACTAAAAACAAAAATTTTAATTTATTTTGCACTTTTTGATTCTTTATTAAACTACGGTGTGAACATATGGGCAAACGTAGGCAGTAGTCATTTACAAAATTTAAAAAATCTACAAAATAAGGTCCTAAAGTTGATCTTTTCAAAAAAGATATGGAACAATATAAACAAGAGAAAACAATTTTTACTAAAATATAATATACTTAATCCAAAACAAAAATTTTTATATAAGGTAATAATAAAAAATTTTTACAATATAATTAACAAAAAAGATGAAAATAAAAGAAAACATAATACGAGACACTGCAACAGAATCAAACTCGACTATCCTTGCATCAATAACGAATATGGTGAAAGAAATGTAAATTATGTAATAGAAAAAACTCTAAACGAAATGAATGAGATTATTGATAAAGATTATAAAAAAAATTTCACTTGTTAAAAAACAGGTAAAAAGATGGATTGTGGACAATATTGACTAACAATAAAAAACGAAAAAAGAAAAAAGAGGAAAAAAGAAAGAAACATCAAAACATGTTTGTAAATCATTTGACGTAACAAATTCTAGTAATTCCTGTATACCATTTTGATGGAAAACGCTATATACATAGATAATAATTGTTAAAAAATAATAATAAAAAAGAATAATGTAATTATGTAACCCACAGCACCCGTTGATAGGGACTTTCTTTATTCCCTAACGGGACTGAACTATGTAACTAAAGTAGATAAGTGAATAAAAAAAAAAAAAAATTATTATTATTATTATTATTATTATTATTGTCAATCTAATTCTATTTTTAATCTTTAGTACAAGTGCGAATGCCAATTAATTTGTATATTTGTAATTGTTCTGACGAACTTCACGGCATTGTTTTTAACCTTGTTTTTTTTTTTTTTTAATATTCTAGAGACAAAGTTATTTTATGTACCAAAAGTTACTGATTATGATGTTGTTTTAATGAATTTCAAGATTTTAAAGATTTTCAGTACAATTCACAAAAAAAAGCATTTCTATTTTCAATAATACATATTTTTCGTCATCCCCCTGTGCTACTCGTCAGTTCCCTGGTCTATACGTCAGTCCCCTGGAGGCAATTTTCAGAAAAGCTGTAATAACTTAGAAAATACTGAATAAAGTGACTGTTCCTTTCTGGAACAATACATTGATTATATTTCCCACCTATTATATGTTAAAACACATTATTTAAAATAAATAAAGAATTGGCACGTTTTCCTCCAAAAAGTTATCCAATTTTCTTATAGAACTACCCATATAAGAAATGTGTATAAGATCAAAGAGTAAACAAATAAAAGTAACAAATAAAAAGCTCAATGTTCTTAAAGACATTTAAAAGTAGTTTATAAAATAGTGTAGAAACATTATTTATGGGTTTGCTCGCTTTCTAAAACAAAATTTAATTTATTTTTCTTTGAGTGATTTTGAGTGCATTTGATTGTCTTTTTAAGATAAATCTTTTAGCTGAATTTCTCAAAAAGTAGTTATCCGATCTTCACCAAGATATCTGCATTTAAATAATTTATGTAAATCTTAAGTTATTTTCTAAATCTGATTATGTATTATGACAAAACGAATATAAGTCGTTATACTTTTATTTATTTATTTATTGTTACAAGCCAATGTGTGTGTTGTAATGTCGGGCAGAAACGGCAATATTTTATTTAAATAATTAATTATCTTTTTCTTTTTCTGTGAACTTGTAAAAAGCTTTTACGAGAAAATATTCCTTTTTATTTTGAATTAAGAAAAGACACCTGCATTGACACCTGGCGATCAGTCACGTTTAATTACCATATATTTCGGCAGAAAAGACGATAGTTGAATCATTAAAAAAGGCCTCCAAAATCCGGGGTCGTCTTACAGGATAGATACAAAAAAAAAAAAGATTGAAATTTATATAAATTAAATTCTGCTCATGCGCAATAGCGTTTGCTGACCGGCGTGCCTACTGGAAAGCGACTTGAAAGGAATAGCCGGGCGTTGCGATGAGTGGCTAAGCAAATCCTAGAGCCATCTACCGTGGGATTTTCGAAACCATCATTTTGCTCTTGTCGTTGGAGGTGAAAGATGGTGAAAATGGCGGAACGGCGCGGTCGGAAGCTTAACTGTTTGTGTGAAAGGAAGCGTTGTGAATAGTCGAGGTCATTACCCGGATGCCCGAATCAGTGTGAATGTTTGCAACAATCGCAAATCAGGGGTGCCAGATGCAATAAAATAAAATTTGTTCATTCGAAAATTACGACTGGACATAATTTTGCATACGCTGTACACTATTATTATCAAAATGATGATCGCTGATTTAAATTGAATTCATAGGCCGTTGATATTTTGGGGATTGTCTTTTATGCGTAAACTATAAAAATTTAATGAAAATTTACACCTCGTCTTATCTCAAGGTCGTCTTATCTGCCGGACTATACGGTAATTAAAAAAGGCACCTGATTTCCACAGCTGGGAATTCCTTTCGGTGCTACTATATTTTGCATGCGGAGGTTGTAGCGTCATTTTCCATATTAGGCATTTTTTTATCAGATCAATTGCTGATTGATTGAATCAAGAACTAGTACCATGTGATTTTTACACCCAAGGAAAGCGGGAGAATTGTAATAAATTAAGCTTTTTGGGAAAGAGACTGACACTCAATACTCACACTCCAGGGCACACGACTCAGCGAGACACATTCCCATACAAGATGACTCAGAAACCACGCATCGAAGAGAGTTTTTAGTGTTAAAGAAAAGTTAGCATTAAAAAATGCATGGGATGACCCCTACCTCTCTTATGCGGCAGCGAGCGAGTGATTCTACAATGGCAGTATAGCTAAATATAAATTGGTTACTTTTTATTAGCTTGCCAGAACTTTAGCAAGCTAGTGAGCAATTTAGTTTTTGAAACCAGCTAGTAAAAACTAGACAAGTGTTAGGGCTAGGAAATGGAGACCGCCTAAAAGAAGCAGCAGTAGTTAGGTCGGAAAGCCACTGAAACTAACCCCAGGCGTAGAATAGGTTTTAGTCGTCGCTAGGACATTACATTACTCTCGGAACTGAACTGAAACCATTTCTCGAGGAATTGAAGATGAATCATCGACATTCCCACCCGTAGACTTGGATTCAGACGACGCGATGTACGAATTGTGTAACAACCGGACTTAGCGCAGTGCAAGAGGTGCTATTTGATCGACGGAAAAGCAAACTCTATATATCGGATTTCTACGTTAGCAGGAGGAACAGGGAAAATTCAACCCGACTCATTCTCGATTATTATTATTAAACGATTAAAGGTTAAAGGCAACTGGAAAAAAGATAATTTATTAACATACGCAACCTGGAATGTTCGAGGCATTTTTGGAAAAGAGGAAGAGCTAGATTCCATATTTCAGAGCCATAGCTGTTACTACTGAAACAAAGAAAAAACTCAAAGGAACAAAAGAATCTAAAAATTATACATTAATCTATAGTGGTGTGAGTAGAAAGGTACATGGTCAAGCTGGTGTTATGTTTTGGATCTATAACTCTTTAAAGAAGAATATAGTTCATCATACAAACTGGAATAAAAGAATCTTAGAAGTCCGCTTAAAGATCATTAGAGGAAATATTACAATTCTTGGAATATATGCACCAATAGAAGGACATGATGAAGAGAATGATGAATTTTATAAAACATTACAGGAAATTCACAATAATATTAATAAGAATGATTATTTGATCCTAGCAGGTGACTTGAATGCTAGAGTAGGAAACCAACATTTTAATAACAATATTGGAACATTTGGAGAACCAACCCGTAATAGCAATGGTATTAGACTTACTGATTTCAGTGTTTATAATGATCTGAAGATAATGAATACTTTTTTTAAACTTAAAAACATTCATAAATATACATGGAAGCGACAACAATCAAAATCCATTATAGACTATTTTATTGCCAATAAGAAAACTTCAAAGTTATTTATGGATGTGAGATCATACAGGGGTAGTGAAATTGGATCAGACTACTTTCTTGTTCAAGCAAAACTAAGATTTCCTCCTAGATGGCTTCAGAAGAAGATAAAAATTACATAGAACCAGAACAAAAATATAAAGTAAATTTATTCCAAGATGACAGCAGCAAGTGGTTGTATACTATAAGAATAGAACAACAAATGGATAAAATTTCAGAAGATAGTGATATTGAGAAAGAATGGGAAAACTTGAAATTGATTTTAAAATCAGCAGCTAATGAGGCCCATTTAATGAGGAACATTTAAGATCAAAACAGCAAAGAGAAGATACCTAAAAATATGGGATGATGAAATTAAAGAATTAATCAACCAGAAAAACACATCGTATATAAATATTTGAACACTAAGAAAGTTGAAGATGAAATTGAATATAAAAGATGTCGAGCAGTGGCAAAAAGAGAAATTAGAAAGAGATATAGAAAATCCTGGATAAAATTCATATCACATTTTGAATCAGATTTATACAAAGCAAAACCAAATGCATTTAAAATATTGAAATATATGAACCAAGACATTAAAGAATCTGTAAATCTTAATTTTGGACTAACTAAAGAACAATTTTTAAATTATTATGAAAGACTTTGGTATAATATTAATTGTTCTGAAAAGATAGTAGAGACCAACTACCTAATTGTAGATGAACTGTCAATGGAAGAATTAATTGAAGGTTTGAAGAAGACAAAAAATGGAAAAGCAACTGGAGAAGATGGCACTCAGAATTGTATAAATATGCTGGTGAAAAATTTCATCAAAGGTTACTAAATTTTTTAAACAATATTTTTTAAACACAAGCCTATATACCAAATAAATGGAGAAGGAGTACTGTACTGCCGATTTTCAAAAAGGAGATAAACGAAATTTAGATAATTACAGAAAAATTAATTTATTAAATACTTGTTATGAAATATATGCCAGAATTTTAAATGGAAGATTAAAACAAGAAAGCGAAATGTTCCTTCTAGAGTGCCAGAATGGTTTCCGGAAGGTAAGATCTTGTATAGATGCAGCCTTCTCCATCAAACTACTGCTTGAAAAAAGACGAGAATACAATCTAGAAACGATTTTCGCATTTATAATTATACCAAAGCTTTTAATATGATCAATAGATCTAAACTCATTGAAATCTTACAAGAAAGAAATATTCCAAACATCCTTCTTCAAAACATTTGTAATATTTATACAAATAACGCAATGAACATTAAACTCAATAAAGTTAGATCTGAATATAGAGCCATAAACCAAGGAGTACAACAAGGTAGCCCTTTATCACCAACTCTTTTCAATATATATATTGATGAAATGATACGTCTTTGGAATAAAGATTATAAATTTGGAATCCAAACTTCAAACAATACAAGAATAAACACTGTTCTTTTTGCTGATGATCAAATATTAATTGCTAATTCTGAAGATAACCTTCAAAGAGGTTTATTTAAGTTAAACGAAATCATAAAAAAAATTAACATGAAAACATGAAAATATCATCTAATAAAACCAAAATAATGGCATTTAAAGATGTTTATTCAATCAGAAGCAAAATTGTAATTGAAAACAAGATTTTAGAACAAGTTAATTCTTTCTCATATTTAAGGTGCAACATCTCTTATGAAGGAGAGATATAAACAAAAAAATTACAAAATTTTTACAAATATTAGGATTGCTGAACTCCATTTTAAAACCCAGTTTAGTCCATAAACATTCGAGAATAAAATTATATAAAACTCTAGCTTTACCAACTCTCCTCTATGGAAGTGAAATTTGGATTCTCCAAAAAAAAAAGATATCAGTAGATTAAAAGCGGCCGAAATGAGATTCTTAAGACGAACAGCAGGATGTACTTTATTGGATCACAAAAGGAATGAGGAGATACTGCAAGAACTCAATCTACAACCAATAGAGGAGAAGATTTCACTTATAGAAATAGATGGTTACAACATGTCTCCAGAATGACACCAAATAGAATACCCTACGAAATATTTCACTACAAACCTCAGGGAAAAAGACGACCTGGACGCCCACTAAAACGCCTTCTGGATCTGTGTAGCTGGAACCGAAACGGGTCAACACTGGCCTAATTTCATGTTTGGAATATGATGATGATGATGATGTCTTATCTCAGATTTAATCTGTTTAGGTTATTGAATTTACCAATGCATCTTATAGTCATGACTACATCGTAATATAGATCAATTAGTGGATTAATTAAAGCATTATCAGTTAAACTTTAATTTTGTTTTAATAGCAAACTAAGATTGTGTAAAATTAGAAGTTAATTATATTTGTGTGCTGAATTTCATTATTGCAACATGCAAGCGACAGGAGGCTCTAGTTATTGTGTACCCGCAAGATGTGTGATGAAAACAAATATTTAGTTGTTTAAAAACAGAAAAGATTAGTGTGTTGTGCGTTATTTGGCGGATTCAACAAAGGTTCTTACTGACCCCTGCGCCCGGAGGTGATTGAGCAAGCTTGACAACCCTGACGTCTTGATTCCCCCCCCCCCCGGATAAAAATTTGTCGAGCTTCGCATTTGACTGGCGCCCACCTGAGACAAACGGCGGTTCCAGAAGTTTACACGAACGGACCGTTATGTCACAGTATATAGGCCCCTCTTAGCTCCTTTTAAAAACATTGAAACGTAATTAACTTAAAACAATGCAGTGCCCAACAACGGATTATATATTTGACAGTTTTGGTAATTATAGGCCATTCAATATAGATCAGACCTCTTCACAAAATAGATAAAATATTATGGTCTTAAATGAGGTTACGAATAATATTTTAGATATTTATTTCAATCTTCACATTATAAACTTTAGTATAACTGTACATATCGGATTGATGTAACTCAAGTTGAGATGAAAAAAAAAATTCTTTAGATTTTCCTTTTTACGCAAAACAGGATTTCGTTTTCATTACCGGCACCACCCCGACAGCCACACTGCGTGAATCATGGGCTCGTAAGGAACTTCACGGCAATCATCGCCACGCACTCAGCCAGCCTCATGTCGACATGGAAGCGCAACAGAAGGCTGATGAATGGTGAGCTGTTTGGGGAGACCGAAGGGTTCATGATCGTGATACAGGACCAGGTCGTCCCCACACGCAACTACAAGAAACACATTCTACTTGACAGAAACATGCACGACGACACATGCAGGAAGTGCCACACTAGGCATGAGACGATCTTCCACATAAAATCAGGCTGTCCCCTTCTCTCCCAGACAGATTACGTCTACCACTAGAATGAGGTAGCGTTGATCGTCTATCAACAGCTAGCAAACATTCATTTATTAAGATTAGGGTCCTGTACTACAAGTACACCCATAAAACATGTTAGAATTACCCACACATAAGCTGTAATGGGACTGCCCCATTCATACCGACAAAACCAGACGCCACAACAGACCTGACATCACACTTGTTGATAAGACCAACTAGAGCTATCTAATTGACATCGACAAAAACATGTCAAAAACTCATGCAGATAATTTCTGTAAATTCACCGACTTACCACATGAAATACAGAAGCAGTGGATGCAGGACCGAGTACGTATAGTACCAATCGTGTTGTATCTGTCTACCACTGATCTGGTGCCTCACACATTGCACCACAGTCTCAGCACACTAGGACTTCACAAAAACATTTACGCACAACTCCAGAAAACTGTGTTACTCAACACAACACGCATAATTAGAAAATTCGTGGACACAACGACACAATCTTGACAATTCCCCCCCCCCCGCACACTTTTTTTTGCATTTCTAAACATTTGGTATTGTCCTTGACCCGCCACGTTGTCTTAGCTGGGGACCTCCATAAAGGAACATTTACATAGTATAATAATACAAAAAATTTATAAATTTTATCAGAGATTACGTATTTGCTTATTGTGCTTATTTACAGATATATATGTTGGGACATTCTTGTGATTGTAAGGGAAGAGGGGCTAGAACTATTTTTAAAACATTATATAAACAGTAACATTATCAAATTATTTATTATTATTATTATGTTTGCATGTTTCAAACCTTGGGTTTCCCCAGCAAAAACAATATGGCGGGTGAAGGACCAAAGCACATACTGCCAAGTGTAAAGATGTGTGCAAGAATG
>JAFIDM010000001.1:27602460-27656575 GCA_023159025.1 Thereuonema tuberculata
TTTTGCGAGGAACTAAAAGTCTAGTCGTGAAGATATTTAATGGAGTTGAAGATTAATCGAAATGATAAAGAAGATAAAGATTAATCCAAGAATTAAAGACGTTTGATAAAAGATTAGTCAAGTAATTAAAGTCAAAGATTAAAAATTTATCAAGTATTTACAGTCAGTAAAGTTTAAGGAATTATCAAGGTGATAAAGATTGTTATTAATGAAGATTTAATCAAGTCGTTAGGAACTGCATTTAATGATAAAAGAATATTCATTAACAAAGAGTAAAGACTTGTTGATTTAAAGTAAAGATTCGTCAAAGGATTAAGCGAATTACTTTCAAAGACTTTATGCTAAAGTTAAAGATACAGTTAAAGGTTTAAAGTGAACCCTAGTTACTCAACTTAACTTTATGAAGACGATTTAAAGAAAGTTTAAAGTAAAGAGTTGAATTAAAAAAAAAGACTATGTGTAAATGAACTCTTAATAAAACAAATATTAACGCTAGGACTATTTAGGTAATATTTATGTTGTTATCATACAAGTGCTATTAAAGGGATAAGAATCGCAGCTAAAGAATATACATGTAAAGGAACTAATTTTCGTTAGGTGAATAAATTGTTATTGTTTTGACATCATGCTTAAATGTTTTATTTCCTCTGCTAACAAAGTTAAATACACAGGGGATTTAAGTAATTTTCTTCGAAGCAGTTTTAGATATTCTGCTTTGAGAAGTTAAGCAGTTAATATTATTTCATTAGGATTCATTAGAAGAAGAAGCAAGAAAGTCTTATTTTTTATATGCCCAGCAGATCCCGGTAAACAGGTAACGTTCAATCACCCTGATCAAAGACTGAGACTAAGTTCCAAAGCACACTAGAGGTTGGATCAAATTATAATAATCCACACCCTCTTATCTATAGTTTCCGGTCCTTAAAGTATCCTGGATACTAGGGCCGCAACTTTTTTCTTCCTTGGATGGACTGTAGTAATACTGTAGTAGTCCCCCAATGTCGCTACTATCCGTTTGAAGGATGAAAGTCCGACTGAAATCGGGATGGGCTATGGTGCAAGACCGGAAAAACATTGCCTTCACGTCATTAAATGTTTTGATTAAGGTATCGTTCCAATGCCACTTTACGCCTTTTTTTAATAGCTGTTGGAGAGTCGGTTGGAGAGTCTAGGCGAATTTCTGGCAGAAACGACTATAATACTGACACGTCCCTATGAAGCTTTTTAGCTCTTTTTGGTTCCTCGGCGGCTTGATATTATCAGTTTCGATAATCTTCTCACAACTCATGAAAACACCACTCCTATCGATGATGTATCTCAAGAAATTTATTCGATGCTTACTAAAGTCTGATTTAGCTAAGTTTATATTATGTTTTATCAAAATATCGAAAAGTATTTCTAGCTATCTCAGGTGTTCCTGGAATCCGCCAAAGTTCAGCATGACGTCATCAACAAAAATGACCACATTATCCTTCATTCTATTTTTCAATATTTAATCCATATACTGGACCAGACCTGATCCGCTATTTATAAGTCCGAAAGACACCCTCATATAAACTTAAGTCACTCCTCTATAGGTGAAGCTGGTGTATTTGTGGCAATCAGTCCAGAGTGCTATCTGGTGATGTGCCCAAAGAAAGTCCACAGACCTGAACCAGTTCTTTCCGTTGAACTGTCGAAGTACCTCGTGAATGGCTATAGGTGTATCACGGTATGGCTTCGTCACGCTATTCAATTTTCTTGCGTCTAGGCATAACCTTACTTTGCTGTTATTTTTTCTGACAACAACGAGGGGATTTTTGTACTCCGTAGCCTGTTTCCTTATGAGTTTCTGACGTAACATCTCCTGTATCTGGTCGTCGACTTCCGCCTCACAGCTTTGGGAATAGGGTACACTTTTGCTTCCATAGTGTGTCATCTATAAGTTCGATGCTGAACTCGTATCCGCGTGCTGATTCCTCTGATGGCTCAAATACCGCATGGTACTTCCATAGCAGGGCCATCAATTGAAGCTTTTGGTCTGTGTCAAATTTTCCGAAGAACTAATTTTCCATTCGAGTTCCTGCTCGGTGTCGTTCGCCTCCATGCTGTTCACGAATTCTATCGATGATCCGTCGTCTCCGTCTTCCAGGTCAATTATTGTGCTTGGGTTCGAAATTTCATTGTGTTATTCTCAAAGTCGATAACTATTTTGAATCAAAATAGAAAGTCGATGCCAAGCATTGAGGAATACATTATTTTTATTATATGAAACAGACGGCTGTATACTCTATGCCTTGTGTAATTATAGTGATCATTGCCTGGTGGGAAGTTGCTTCCGCTGGCTTTTCGTTGACTCTGACCACGGTGGTCTTTGATACGGGGAAGATTGGAATTTAACATCAATCCTGAGGGCTCTCTTCAGTACCTCCTCAGACATCACCGTGATCATACTGCCCGTATCAATAAGGGCGTCGATCTCCACTCCATTTACTTGCATCTTTACCATGAAACATCATCTAACACTAACTTTATTAATCTCCTCACCTAAATCTAATAGTTCATCTGGATGAAGAATTTTAATCGTCAGAATAGGAACCTCACAATAGAATCATGTACAGATGGTCGATTTCAACTATAGTGCCATTGGCGGCTATTGCAGTCCCAACAGAACGGAGCTCGGCAACCATATTTCCTTTGCGAACATATAGATTATTGTTAACCTGCGACTTCAGTAATTTACAGCCGTATCGATTCTCAAGAATGGACATAATAATCAGGCATGGTTTCCAGTGTGTTATACATCTTGAATTGTCTTCAAATTCCGAAACAAACGGGAAACTTCTTTGTGAAAGCGGCCATGTCTTCAACATAGTAGAACATAGAATGAGCAATGTTTCATTTATTCGAGGTTGTGTTTTAAAGCAAAATTTAGTCAACAAACGATCATATAAAATAGAACTTATTCATTTCATAAAAGTCTTATTCATTTTCTATATTTTTAAATTGAGATAATTTAGTATTTATGATAATTATATACCATTTTTGTGCGTGCGATTGAATTTCGATTGAATTTAGAACATCACAAAGATATCTGATTACTTCAGCAATTCATGATTAACTTAGCAATTAGAAAAAACACAGAATAGCTCTGTTTTCGTGCCCTCGCCTCTGGAGTCCGGTATCACCGCCCTGTGCCGACCTAGAAGGCACCGACCGCGGCAGAAATAGGCCCAACATCGGCAAACTTCGGTGCGCGAGAACAATTAAAAAAAGAAAAAAGTATATTACTTAAATAAAAAAGTTTATTTCTTCAATTTTCAGAAATGATAAACAAATTAAAGATGTAAACTAAAAAATTTTTGTCAGCTTTCAACCTCCATACACTCAAAAAAAAAATTGCCAACACCTTGGCTAACCCTTTTTACTAAACGATTTCTGTAGCCTCTTAATGTAAATTTGCCATATATAAATCACATAGATTTTTCATAACACTTCAACTTTTATTCAATTTTGGAAATCTAGAATAAATATATATCAGCTTACTAAATTGTTTCTAAATTTTGCCGCTGATGACGTAGAGATAATTAGATTATATCTCTATAGAAACAGTGATTTGTTTTTGGTATTGGCGTTTTCAAATCCCAACTCATTGTCCGGCTATATATATATATATATATATATATATATATATATTTGCCCTTCCCCAATGACAGCTTCGGATTTACATGTCATGCATAATAAATTATAAGATAATATATTATAAATGAATATGATATGTTAACAGTGTCAATAATGAATATAAAATTATTCGTAGTCAATTGTTAATACGCAATTGCAACATTTTAAAGCAAACTTATGATATTCGTCGAACTACTGACATCTACTGCTTTCTTTTCTCTTGTTCAAATTAGTGGGGGAGCTACGTATAACTACATAAAAACTGCAAATTGAAATAAGAATATGCCCTTTGGTGAGAATGTAGTTTATGGTTAGACAATGAAAATAAGATGGGGAGGCATCATCCAAAGTGACAATAATCCAAGATGGTGGCTACGTTTCAAAATGGCTACCCGTGGTTTGATTTTGCTACACCTTTTGTGATATATATCATGCAAAAGAGTGCTGTATATCGATTTATATGTTTTTCAGTTAAGGATTTCATTTTTCTTGTGCAAAATAGGATCAGAATCAATATAAGGGCATATACGGTCCTTTTTTGCACAAAGGCACATCCTTATTGCAGTTTTGGAAGTTTCGTATTCGTGGCACCTGTTTAAAATAATAATATTTGATGTCAGAATATTGAAATGTTATTTATTTGTTTATTACTTGTTTAAATATGAGTTTAAAAATTATGTGATAAGCCACTAATTTGCTATCCTTTATTCAACTGCTCAAGCTGGTATTGCAACTTCTAGTGCTGCTGAAAGTTATCTGAAAGTAATTCACGTGAAGAAAGCCAGAGGAATTCATCAAATAACTGCTCAGCACTATACCACTTGTAGTGTGATGCTTACCCAGAAACAGCATCAGTGTAGACCAAGCACATGAACAATAACAACACAGTAGTTAAAGGTGATGACGGTGCAGTAGAGTGGACACAATATCCATCCGCACTTAGGCGTTGGATGGTTTCTGGACCAGAAATTAGTCGGTTAATACAAGAGTTTGAGAGTGGCATTCAGCTAAAATCTGAAGAAAAACAATCAACTCCATCATGAGCAGTACTACTCATTTCAAGTCAAATACGTTGCTAAGGTTCGAGCATTTTACAGCACATTAGAAGAGTTAGGAAATCCATTTTTAAAAAATGATAAAGACCTTATTGTCATCGACAACAGGATTATTGTATACAACCAAGTTAATGCAACAGTTTATTCAGAAGAATCAATTGGTGTTGAGCTATTCCACAATTTCATTGAGGAACGACTAGTAAAAAAAAATCTTCAACAATATTACGACCTTTTAAAAAGAACAACATTTCCCTGTTCAGTACTCCTGAGATGAGCTTTAGCAAGAAAAATAATACACTCAACATTTTAAAAGCAGACGTCTTGCTGTTTTCCAGACTCTTAATAGTTACACAGAATCGTAATGTTTGAAGAATTTCTTCAAACATGAAAATCAGCCATATCAACCTGGTAATGGTCAATTTCGATTAGACAATAAAGCTGACCTAGTGCACGTTTTAGAAGATACTGTAAACACGAATGACCATGCCTTCCCAGGAACCTGTGATGCTGTAGTTTATGATGGTGCAATTCTTTCTAACATTTTAAAGCCACAAACTTCAAAGACATTTGGTGATTATTATACGAACACATTTCACCCTCACATTTATAAAAACATTGAAGCTTTCGGATGTCAAAGAATTGGTTTCATTTGGGATAGATACGCTACACCAAATATTGAAGGTCAAACTAGAGAGAAGAGAGGAGTAGGAACCAGGAGACAAGTGCTTTCACATGTAACTGTACCTAAAAATTAGCAAGGCTTTTTGAGAAATTCCAATAACAAAGATGAGCTCTTTAGTCTACTTAGAACCTTAACTATAAATACCATCACACACGTACAGGTTGAAACAACGTCAGGTGAAGACGTCAAAGGAAATATTAATGCACAAAATTCCCTCATTGGTGTTACTTGTCCTAGTCATGAAGAAGCGGACTTCAGAATAATACTGCATCTCCAAGAATTAGTGGAAAACGATTTCAGGAATATTTGTATATGCACTATAGATACCGATGTCTTAGTTTTAGCAATTGCTGAAATTCTTTACCTTGTCAACAGCGGGTCTGGATAAACTTTGGATTGCTTTTGGAACAGGAAAGAATTACAGATGTATTCCGGTTCATGCTACAGCTGAAGCTATTGGAAAGGAAAGGCTATTGCTTTACCAGGATTTCATGCCTTCACAGGCTGTGATAGCATTCCTACGTTCACAGAAAAGTCCAAAAAATCAACTTGGAAGACATGGATGCTCTTCAAAGAAGCTACGACTGCATTTTCGTTTTGTCTCACAACCACAAAATTCCATTCCTACTGAAATTTTAGAGATTATTTAAAGATACGTAGTACTACTGTACTGTTCAACTCGTGACAACGTGAGTGTTAATGGTGCATGACCACAAATCGTCCACTTGCAAATCTGACACCAACAAAGCGTGCATTACAACAACAAGTATTAAGTAGTGCTTTCCAAGCTTGACACATTTGGGGACAAACAAACAAACGTGCAATACGCGTATCTTCTCCAAACGATTGGGGATAGTGGCTGCATGATGATTCACGGCTGCTGAAATGGTCGGAATTACCAGAAATTTCTGGTAAAATTCCTGCAACGAGCTTATCAAATGTATGTGCAAAATCTGCAAGAACAAGTGTAGCTGTAGAAATGTTGGTTTATCTTGCACACTATTGTGCAAATGCAAGAACGAATGCGAAAAATTAAATCGGGTCGGTATAAATATTCAGCAGAACTTAGACATTTAAAAGTGCACTTTTTTTGTTGTTAGAACTAAAGATATATGATTAACATTTTGTGTAAATACATTTACATTTAATATATTTACAATTAATATATTTTTGGTGTGCTTACGGGTATATTAAAAGTATATACATTTTGTATGTACCCTTTTGTGCGATTCATATTCGACAAAAAAGCATCTACATTAACGTTTAGCCTATTTTCAACATAAAAAATGAAATCCTTTGAGCTGAAAAACGTATAAATCGATATGCAGCACTCTTTTGCGTGATGTGTATCAAAAAAGGTGTAGAAAAATCAAAACACGGGCAGCCATTTTGAAACGTAGCCGCCATATTGGATTATAGTCACTTTGGGCGATGCCTCGCCATCTTATTTTTATTGTATAACCATAAACTAAATTCTCACCAAAGGGCATATTCTTATCACAATTTGCATTTTTTTCATGATTGTGTCGTGTAGAACCTCAACTAAATGGTCTTGCAGGAAAAGAATAAAAGTGAACATTTTCTGTATTTTTATAAGTACTATTACATCCAACCTTTGTGTTGCCTTTGCCCGTTCTTACAATTTTTTAAAAGCACGTACATGCAACCCTTCCTAAGCAAGATAGAAGCTGTCCTGACAATATTTCCAAATTTTGCCGCCACTGGCAGCACCTATCACATTAACGGATTTGATTTGTGGCAGAATCGTTTGGCTGGGAGTCCATCACACCCAACGGTATCAGTTTTTTGAAGGCGCGGAGCAACTCGCTCCTGTCCCTCCTTTCACTGCGCTCGCTGTTCGAACACTTCTGCTCGTATCAGTGCCTCGGGAAGCTGGCTGGTTGTTTCGGCGGCTGTTGCCGCCGCGATACCACCACTGTCCACCGTCACGACTCCTGGGTGCACCTCCACTGTGATTGTGGCTGTCTTCTACCCTTCTTGGGGCGTTCCACGATTTTGTTCGGTCGCTGCCTACGTTGTTACCTAAGCCACTGTCCCTTGGTTCTGGCGACGATATACCATTTACATTTGCATTTCTCTCTCCTCTCGTGAATCCTTCATTTGAGTGGTCATAATTGCCGAGCATTAATTGAAATGTTTCCAGTGACATCGGCGAAATACTTTTTTAGCAAATTTTGGATGTAAACAGGGAAATATCTCGTCAACAAACAAATTATCTCCTCCTCGTTCATGGGTGGCTCGATTGGTGCAATGCTGCTATCTGTTCTTCAGCATACCCACGCATGCTGCCATCCGCTCTCCTCCAATGGGAATGCATTAACTTAAATTTAAAGTTTGCTTGAAGTCCCCCAAAATCTACTAAGAAACTTTTGTTTAAATTCCTCCATACTCACTGGAAACGGGTCAAGCGTTTCATGCCAGATCTTGGCGTTGCCTTTTAGCATTTGGTAAATCACCCTTGGCTGCATTGACTCCCTTAAATTTACTAATGCGAAGTAGTTAATCACAGCCTTTCAAAATGCATTTGGGTGTTCTTCTGGAGCTCCACTAAATGTTAAGGACGCTGGAATGTTTGTTAGCGTGTTGGTCATGGTTACTAGTGTTGCTGGTAAACGCTCAATCGATCGCCTACATCTTTGATTTTCTCCACTACGATCTGTTTAACTTTCTAAACCTGCTTGGCAACAACAGACTCTACCTTTTATACACGAGCACCTAACTATGTGTGTGATCGAGGGAAACATGGCATCCCCACAGTATCTGAACGTTGTAGACAATTCCATGCTTTCTATGTTGTGGTTGAAGTTCGGTCAAGGGCCATTTGTGTTCAGCATGACAATGTGCCGTGCCGTGTTGTAAGCGTCTCGTTTCCGGAGAATAATGTCCAGGAACTTCAGTGGGCCATCAGAGTCCGGATCTCAACCCTACTGAACATCTGTGGAATGAATTGGAGCGCCGGATTCGTGCGCGTCCGATGCGACCACTAATCAAACACTAATCAAATTTGTGCAGGCTCTGAAGGAGGAATGGGCAAAAATACCTGCTGCTTGCTATCAGAAACTGGTGGAGAGCATGCCATGGCGTGTGGATGTTGTGTTTAGGGCAAAAGGCCACAGTACGCGCTATTAGACACGAGGTAAATAAAGCGTCTGTTCTATACCACAGGTGTCCACTTTCAATTGAGCGGGCAGTATATGGACGGGTAAAGAAAAAAGAAAGAACTATTTGATAGAAAGAGATTTTAACTCTCTATGAAAAGTTACTTTATAATTTAATTATAAAATTTAATCCTGTATAATTTACAGGAAAAGGAGCATTAACTCTAATAATCATTCACTACTATTTGTGAAAATTGGAACCCCATGAAGGAACCATAAGAATGGAAGGAATTACTAATAGGGATACAAACAAACAAAGTTTTAGAGCAACGCAACAACAATCTATGTTTATAAAATCTTTTATTTCTTTGTCTGTCGGGCGCAATTATTAATTTCCTGTGAAAAATTACTACAATGAAATGATCGCGACGGGAATCGAACCTGCAACTTTTTGATCCGAAATCAGACGTTTTATCCAATAGGTCACTGGGACTACATTCAAAATATTGTACCATATCACTCCCTTTGTGTGTGTGTGTTTGGCGAAATGAGAGAAGAGCCAGAGAAAAAAGAAAATAAACCATTAATTTTAACTTTAGCCTACTAGATAGCGCGGGACTAACGCTAGGAAGAAGAAGATTAATTTAAATTTCAATATTCATTAGCTTCTCTCCGTCAAAATGGCGCGCTGTGAGTTCATTCAAAAAGGAACAATATAACACTTTTTGCCATAACCGCTTGGAATCGATTCTTCTTGGATTATCTCATACTTACCAGGGTGAGGCGGGGATGTAAAATATCAGTATGGTGTAAAGCCTCCACCAGCTGCAGTAAGAGCTGCTGTACGTCATAGCATTGAATGAAACATGTCTTCAATGTGTTCCTGGGGAATCGCCTGCCAGGCTGCTTCTTTTCTAATCGATATTGACTGCTGGAAGACAAAGACTGGCTAGTTGCCGAGTGACCATATCCCAGACGTGTTCAATAGGTGACACGTGAGGCGAACATTTTGGCCATGGAAGAATGGGTATCTGTCTTGCTTCGAAGACGGCCTTGCAGCAAATGGTCGGGTGTCGTCTTGTTGAAATATGGCGCCATTAGTGTGCTAAAGGAAGGGTGCGACTTCAGCTTTCACAACATCTCTGATGTAGCGATTGCTGTTGAGAATATCCACAATTCGTAGAAGTCGGGATCGCCTGTGATATATCATTGCTTTCCAAACCATTACGTCTATCGTTTGTGCAGTTGGACGCTAGACAATGCATTCTGGAAGAAGGTGCTCACCTTGATAGCGTCTAATGTGTATGCGGCCATCACTGTAATCAAAGTTGTAGCGGGACTCGTCCGAAAAGTCAACATGACACCGATCTACATGCCAGTGGTGTGTTGGTGAGCCCATTGTAGCCTGACGCTTAGATGGTTCAGGCCCAAGGGAATCCTCTGCAAAGGTATGCATCCACACCGCCCTCAATGTCAGACCTGTTGCAGTGTTCCAACGTTGTGCTATCATTCGAGAGGTAGTAATGCGAACTCTACATGTCAATTCACTAAAGCGGTATAACGCAAGCTCACGCTTTCCGGAATTACCATCAATTTTAAGTCCTTCTGACCAATGACTTTTAAAATTAATGTAGTTACAATGGCAGTCAGCAGGGCATTCCGTAAATCAAAGTCAAACGATTTATTGAGTTCCTTACTGGACAATGGATAACCCATCCAATTTGTAGATACTCACATGTGACCCACGCTTCTTGAGATCTACAGTAACTCTCTTCTAGGTTGCAACCAACAGCCAATCAAACAATACATATCTATTGATTTTGATCCCGACATTTTCCAAATTGTGTCCAAATAACTGACAACAGGACATCAGAGTCATCCGTTCTTGCCCGAATACGATCAAGTGGTTCTGCAATCATTTACATGTAGTCACCCTTAAGGAACTTGTGAAGAGTGCTATATAAGCACTACAATGCTGTGAAAGAGACTTCCTCTACATTGGAGTGGAGACGCCCACTTGCGGACCGGCTCAACGAGCATCGAAGAGCCTGTGCTAAGGGGACCCAACCTATGCCACAGCGTCTCACATCGGTTATACTGGATATTCCATCAACTTCGAAAATCCGTCTATCCTGGCCTTTGCTCCTTCGCTTTTCCTTCGGAAATGTAAGGAGTCTGTACTCATAGCTTTTTCTTCAAAATGTTATAATGATTGTATTTCCGTAAACAATATTTATCAGTGTGGATTTGCACGCCTGCCTAATGATGTCAATTTAAATTTTAATAAGTGCCTCACTTCACTGCATAGTTTACATTTGTTTACCTTTTATTTTGTTGTGTGCTTTCTCGGCACTTTTTACCTCTTTTCCAGATCGTCACCAGATGTCATCCGCGTTTTCCTTAACCACGCCTCTTTCCCTTTCACTTATATGCAATACTACGGGGTTTACTTATTCCCTGCCTGCTTCCTGTGCCTTATTTGTCTAACCACCCTTTCAATGCTGATGTTTTCTTCGTAAGATATCATTTCCATCCGATGTCTAATTACTTTTTGGACGCAGCTGGTCTGACTTTTAAACAGTAAATATTTTTTCATCTTTTAATCAAGTGCGATGGCTTAAATATCAATCATTTTTTGAACAACTTCACCTACGTTAAATATTACACTATAGTTATTATATTTTTGATTTTCTTATGTAGTTTTCTTGAGACTTTGCCATGTACATATGATCTAATAAATTTTCCTGTGGATACCCAGAAGTGCAGCTTTCAAATTGTTCCAGGTAATGACTTTGCTAATTAGAAACCTCCTAATCATATATTAAAAAAGAGTTATTCTGTCTGTCATAAGACTTTATATTTTTCCAATTTTGTGACCAAACTATAAGTTATAGATTGGTCATGTAAAGGAATAAAATGTAGATCTTTTTAAGACAAACAAAATGCTACAAAAATCTTTCGAAAAAATTTTTGGTTTCCAAGATGTCGCTTTTTAAAGGGTCAAATTTTGACTTTTTCTCAATTTAAACGTATAAGATGGAAGAGAACGTTATATTCAGAAAATGTTGGTATTTGAAAGTTCTATCGAACGATGTATCACTTATTCACAATCCCTTCAGCGTTTGCAAGATACATGCAAAAATGTGAATTTTCGGTGTGTGATGCCGACCCGCAACACATCTCAGTTATCCGGGGAAGCCACAGCGGGCTGGAAAGTCGTATATTACGACTCCGACGATCGCAACATTAATTTACTAAATAAATAAAGTTTTTTTTAATGCTATATATGCAAGGGTTCAGGAACGAAGCGACCGTACCCGGCTATTATAATTATAAATTATAAAAACGTATATTATAAAAAAGGTTATTCTGTCTGTCATTCTATAACCAAAATGTTAAATTACAAATTACTAAAACGTCGGAGCAAGAAAATCTTTTGGAAAATGATTCAAGAATTTTCACAAAACACGTTATTTATCATGTAGTTTTGTAATAAAACCTAATATGTTTCGTTATCAAAACTGTGTTTGTGTTATCAAACACAAAATATTAACATTTTAGCCATATATAAACCAACGAAACACAAAGAAAGGAAAATTTACTGAAGAATTACAGAATCTATTCATAAAAAATGAAAATATATTAAACAACTGTCCAACTGTACTAATTGGCGACGTAAATGTAGATCTTTTTAAAATGAATAAAAACAATGCCGTTCAGAAATACTTAAAACTTATGTGCAATAATGGTTTCAAAAATTGTCTTTACGGAACAACAAGAAACAATTGTACAATTTTTGAAAATACGAAAACAAATATAGATAATATTTTCATAAATAAGCATGGTATCGAAACACCAGGAATAATATATAAAGAACGAATCTCGGATAATAAGAGTTGAAAAGGAAAAAATAACAAATCCAAATATAATCTACAAAGAACTAATCAATGAAGTTTACAAAACAAAATTCATGAAAATCTACCTATATAAAAAGAAAATTCCTGACTCCCTCACTGACTGACTCATCAACGCCACCCCAAACCCTTGGACCTAGAAAGCTGAAATCTTGCACAGAGGTTCCCTTTGTGATGTCGACAAGGAATAAGGCCGGATCTTTCGAAATTCCCACGGGATAGGGAATAATCTTGCAAACCGATCATGAAGTGTGTGACGCAACCACAGGTGTGGTGCACCAACCCGCAATACACCTGAGTTAAGCTGAGAAGGCCACAACAAACTGGGAAGTCGTATATTCTCCGATCTCAATATTAATTTGCTAAATAAATAAAGTTGATGATGATGATGATTGAATTACAGAACAATGTAAACAAAAAGTAACCTTGGTTTACTTCATCTCAATTACATTTCCTCCTGCTATCTGTTACAATTGCCCCCTACTACTGTTACAATTGCCCCCGATTTGGGGTCAAATGTAACACTTATAATGTATCCATACAAATATTTTTTTTGTCACTTTTATATCGGTTTCACGAGTTGTCAATTTTTCTGTAGTGCACCTAATGTTCAATAAACCTTGCATAATTTTCATTTCTGTATATGTCTGCTTATTTTCTGGAAAAAAAATTATTAGTGGAAAATGTTACAATTGACCCCAGTCTTCCCTACTACGTCTCTGATCTCTATTCTCAGCTGACCATGTAGTTTCTTCTAAATTGATATTTTTGAAAGTCCTCCACTAAGAAAATCCAGTGAGCTGGAGATCTTTCTTATCTCGTTTACCAAAAAAATTTACTCTATACCAGTTTTTCTATACTAATCCTTACAATACCAAAAAACAAGTTACTTAGTTTATGATGGTAGATTAAATAAGTATAGACAACCTTTTCTTTCTTAATACGGAATTTCGCAAAGTAAAAAAATAAGTCATCTAAGATAAGTAAGCAGCTCGCAAAAAAAAATAATTATGGAATATCCAACTCAGTCTTTAATAGGGAATGATATCACCACCTGCTTTAATCACAGCCTGGATTTTTCCTGGGCATGCTATAAATATGATTCCAGATCAGATTCACATCTAGTTTAGCCCACTCCGTTGACTAACTGCCGTGTCCCCGTGCCGTGAAATGTAATGTTTCTTCAATAAGATCTGTGGAAATGGAAGTAAATAACAAGGATATATCTAAACTCCATTCGAATCAATGTTGTAGGATTAATTTTTGGGGTAACTTGCAAATTGTTGGTAATTGCATAACTAGATGCTATATGAATAGTACGTAACATCTTTTGTATATCAAACACAATTGAAAAACCGATAGAATATAGTCAATTATCGATCGTAGTTTGAGTAACCCTGAATGTTTTTCCCTTTGTGAATCGTAGGTTTTACCTTCAGCTGGGAGATGCTCATATCGACCTCATTATATGCAATCATGAATCATCTTATTTATATGGTCAATCCTCTTATTTATATACATATCCTAAAAAATGTTTTTGAATGTAAGCACACGGAACAAAAAATTATGGAATGTGGAAAAAAACGCGATGTAAGTACAACGATAAGAACAATTTTGTAGACAGTGATAAGTAATGCATTGGATAATAACTGGTAATGTCTGAGATGTGTACAATCGAAAAGTGTTTTCCAGTTTGAACTATGGGTCATAAACGTGATGTGACTGAGTGGGAAAACGGAAAAGCTCCGGCGATACTTTAGAACAGGTGGCGGAGTTTGTTGAAGTATCCACATCCGCAATGAGCAGTAACCAGTAACAATGGCAGAAGTATGGCGACACGTAATATGGTGAGATGAATCCAGATTGTGCTTATATTCCAATGATGGCCGTTCCGAGTCTTGAAGAGCTTACAAACCACAATGGCTGTGCAGAAAGGAGATGTACTCGTCATGTTTTGGGGTTGTTATAATGCAGGAGCTGGACCCTTAGTCTAATTATCCAGTCGCATGAAAGCGGTGGACTATGTGCCATTGTTCGAAAATGGGGTATTGCCCTTCGTCCACTTCTGAAAGAAGACACTGGCATCGTGGATCTACAGTTTCAAGACGATAACTGTACTGTCCATCGTGCAGGATTGATTTGAAGAGCATCACACCGGCGTTCCACATGTCACTTGACCCGCTAATTCGCCGGATGGCAATGCTATTCAGAAAATCTGGTACTTGTTGGAACAAGCTGTGAAGAAGAAAAGCGAACAACCTCCGACTTAGTTTGCTCTGACTTGATCAGTTAGTCAAAGGAGTGGGCTAAACTAGATGTGAATCTGATCTGGAATCATATTTATAGCATGCCCAGGAAAAATCCAGGCTGTGATTAAAGCAGGTGGTGATATCATTCCCTATTAAAGACTGAGTTGGATATTCCATGATTATTTTTTTTTGCGAGCTGCTTACTTATCTTAGATGACTTATTTTTTTACTTTGCAAAATTCCGTATTAAGAAAGAAAAGGTTGTCTATACTTATTTAATCTACCATCATAAACTAAGTAACTTGTTTTTTGGTATTGTAAGGATTAGTATAGAAAAACTGGTACAGAGTAATTTTTTTTGGTAAACGAGATGAGAAAGATCTCCAGCTCGCTGGATTTTCTTAGTGGAGGACTTTCAAAAATATCAATTTAGAAGAAACTACATGGTCAGCTGAGAATAGAGATCGGAGACGTAGTAGGGAAGACTGGGGTCAATTGTAGTATTTTCCACTAATATTTTTTTTTCAAGAAAATAAGCAGACATATACAGAAATGAAAATTATGCAAGGTTTATTGAACATTAGGTGCACTACAGAAAAATTGACAACTCGTGAAACCGATATAAAAGTGACAAAAAAAATGTTTGTATGGATACATTACAAGTGTTACATTTGACCCCAAATCGGGGGCAATTGTAACAGTAGTAGGGGGCAATTGTAACAGATAGCAGGAGGAAATGTAATTGAGATGAAGTAAACCAAGGTTACTTTTTGTTTACATTGTTCTGTAATTCAATCATCATCATCATCAGAATCACAATTTTGGCAGTGCAATCTTATGTGCCAATTCGGAGCAAGACAGGCGCTGAACCCATTGCTCATTGGGTTTGCTGTTTCTGTAATCTTCACAGCACACTAAGCAAAATGTTTCTTCCTCTTCTTCATCTGAGGAATCTATTGCAGCCTTATTGCTAGTCTTAATCTTCTTGCAGAGTTGTTTTGATAAGTCCTTTTTCTTTGGCCGTCTCTTTGCCCTTCTGTTTTGGCATGTAGATATCCCTACTTGTAGTGCTCTTGATATTGTTGCTTTTGGTTTTGTATATTATAATTATATAATTATAATTACTTCAGTAAGCTTTTAAATAAATATGAGTTGGGCTCATGTAAATAAAATGAGTAGGATAATATTTAATATTTTTTAATTAATCATGTATTTATATCTTTATTTATTCATCAGGCTTTGCAACGTTTGATTTCACTTTATTTTTCCATTTTAAACTGTAATTTAATGTTTATTTAATTTAATTATTTAATTTCACTTTAAAAATGTAGGTCTATCTATACAGAATATTGGCCTAAAAACAATTTTATAAAGAATGGGCTCAATTGTTAAGCTGTTACAATTGTTCCCATCAGCAATGTTACAATCGTTCCCAACAGCTCAATTCACATGTCTCCGATTGATTCCAAATTTAAGGACTTTAAAAAGCAACACCAATCCCATGAAGCATTTCTACACATTTCTTTCGAACTTAATTTGAGATAGACGAAATGAAATAATAGAAGCAAAAAATAAAAAATTATGATTATTTCAGTGAATAAAACAGTGACGAAAACAATCATCTTGAGATTCGAATATTAGGATTTGGAACCATTATTATCAAGATATAAAAGATTTTTTCTTTTACTTTCTTTATTCACAACTGAAGATATAAAGTAACCTTAAGAAATACTACAATGAAGTATTTCATTTTATTTAAAAAAAAGAATTATTCTTATCTTTCAAGGTGTAGTTTTTTTTCATAAAAATCTAATAAAGGAAATAGTATATAAATAAAATTTACTATGGTTGTGTAATGAACTTATAAAGGCTGTAAATTACTATTAATTTAAATAAATGAAAACATCGTTCCGTATAGTTTCAAGCATCTTTATGACTTCTCAATATTTCTATACTCTGAACGAGTATTTTCTTCAGGAGAAAAAATAAAATACAAATCTTTGTTCCATTTTAAAAAACAGAAGTGAAGCATAATAATTCAAATTAAAGAAATATAATGCAACGAAGTTACAATACAAATAAACAAAGAAATAATCTGATAACACTACAGCATCTCCTCGTATCAATAAACTGTAGTTATCTATTTTGGAAACAATTGCAATGCCATTGTTTTAAAGTAATACAGTCACCTTTTTTGAACTACAATCTAAGTTAATCATATATTAACATCTGGGGGCACGGCAGTGCCCCCGCCAAGACGAGCCGAAGGCAGGAAGGGCACTACGTACCTTTTCTGGAAGTGTTTCGTCGTATTTTCGAACCCTCATAGCTTCGGCCTAGATAAAACTAGAGAGCTCAAATTTTCAGGATATGATGCAGTTACCAGACTATTGAAATACGCTAAGTTTCATTTATTTAGCTTTTATACTTTGGATTTTATTAATACCTAAAATACGTCGATTCCGTCACTGACTAACTCACTGACTCACTGACTCATGATCATCAAAACCTCTAGGGTACTTCCTGAAGTCCTAGAAAGCTGAAATTTGGTATGCAGGTTAGGATTAGCATACAAACAACAAAAAAATTAAGAAATCCCTAACTTTCACATTCCAACCCCTCATAAAGGGGGGGTCTGGTTATGTATTATCGAACCCTCATAGCTTCGGCCTGGATAATACTAGAGAGCTCAAATTTTCAGGATAAGATGCAGTTACCATACTAATGAAATACGCTAAGTTTCATTTATCTAGCTTTTATACTTTGGATTTTATTAAGATCTGAAATACGTCGTACCCTCAATGCTTCGGCCTAAATAATACTGTGTAATAATGTGATTTCTTCCAAAGTGCAAACAGCTTGTATATACAAGTTGACCAATAGAAAAACAGAAAAGTAGGGTATTGAAAAAAAATCCATTTTGTAAATAATCTTAAAACTAAATTTAGTTGTAATAGATAATCCCACCCAAAACATTTCATGTAAAATAAGTTGCCAAGACTCACATGCTCATAACGCTTTCACTGTTAAAAAGTTATCAGATCTCATCTTACAAAAAGAAATGAAATCCCACCCATAACATTTCATGTAAAATAAGGGGTTGCCAAGACTCGCATGCTCATAACGCTTTCACTATTAAAAAGTTATCAGATCTCATCCTACAAAAAGAAATGAAATCCCACCCAAAACACTTCGTGTAAAATAAGTTGCCAAGACTCACATGTCATAATGCTTTCACTGTTAAAAAGATATGAGATCTCATGTAGAGCCAAGCCCCTAACTCTACGAGGCCTAACTCTACAAGCCCTAACTCTAAAAACCCTATATCTTGGTCAAAAAGTATGGCTTGGCCGTTTCATGGAACTATTTCATCTCACCCAAAACATTTCATGTAAAATACGTTGCCAAGATGCACATAACGCTTTCACTGTTAAAAAGCTATCAGATTTCATATAGTGCCAAGCCCCTCACTGTACATGCCTAACTCTAAAAACCCTACTATCTTGGTCAAAAAGTGTGCCTTGGCATACTCCATATCCTTTACATAACTCCATGGGATTGTCTGTGTGACAGCCACGAAACGACCAAGGCATACTTTTTGACCAAGATATAGGGTTTTTAGAGTTAGGGCTTGTAGAGTTAGGCCTCGTAGAGTTAGGGGCTTGGCTCTACATGAGATCTCATATCTTTTTAACAGTGAAAGCATTATGACATGTGAGTCTTGGCAATTTATTTTACACGAAGTGTTTTGGGTGGGATTTGTTTTATAGTAATACAGTCACTTATTTTGATTTAAATTAAGTTAAATTTAATATAGATTTAATTTGTTTATTTCCAAAATAGATAACTACAGTTTATTGATACGAGGAGATGCTGTAGTGTTATTAGATTATTTCTTTGTTTATTTATATTGTAACTTTGTTGCATTATATTTCTTTAATTTGAATTATTATGCTTCACTTCTGTTTTTTTAAAATGAAAGAAAGATCTGTATTTTATTTTTTCTCCTGAAGAAAATACTCGTTGAGAGTATTGAAATATTGAGAAGTCATAAAGAACGATATTTTCATTTATTTAAATATAGAAGAATTAAGATGTTAAGAATTACTATTAATTTGTTTAAAATTTGTAGGTTAAAAGTTGTAAAAAGGATTGGGAAAGTTTTAGTGAATTTCGAACTGATTTTTTTTTTACATTTCTGTATATTCCAGTGTTTCCTACAGAGTTATGGCTTGAAGACTCGTATCATGAGTTAAAAGATAAAATCAATCCGTCTGATCTAAATATTATATATTTGAAAGTTTCAGATTGTCATAATGGGAAGATATCATCACCACAAGGTAAGAATGAATTTAGGATATTGTCATTTTATCGCCGTATTCTGGAAATCATTTCTATCTTCCGACTCCAAAATTTTTGTAAATTATTTATCAAAATTTATTTAGTTTTGCTTTATCGATATTGCCTTCATAAAAGTATTGGTTTCTCGTTTCCTAACTCATCACCCCACTTCACAATCACGACTTTTTAAAAATCATTAGTCACTATTTGTTTTACTTTTCGCGATTTTACAATCCTTCAAGAAAGTAAGAATTATATAGTGACTTGTGCATTGCAAAGAAGTTTTTACCACAGTGGTTTCGTAACCACTGTCCCTTCCTTTTAATTCTGATCGTCCTAATGAGAAAGTCCGATTATTCCCAGTGATAAGCTTTGAGCAAGTCCATATTAGATATTATCTTTTTCAATTTGGAATGACACCATGTCATTTATAAGGGAAATAACCGTTTTTTTCCGACTTGGGTACCGATTTGAGTGTCTCTTCTTCTGCGATGGGCTCTATAGCTAAACCCGGTCATGTTTTCGAAACTCTCTGACGTAGCTCTAGTGTCAAAATGCGCTTTCAGGCTGCCACTGGCCAGTTTGATCAGATTCCTCATCAAGTTCTGAAATGTCTAACAGCCTTTTACGAATTTCGCCCACGTTGTCTCTTACATCTCAGAGCTCAACATCTGGACACCCAACAACAAATTAGAAGAAAGACGAAGTTCTCTTCAAAAGATTATATTGGCAGGTGTTTGATCCATAATGTCATTTATTGGGTAGTGTCCTAGACATGCATGCATGAGAAACAGAGGAAGATGTTTGTCCTATTCCCGCTGATGCTATTCAACAGCTGTTGAGAGCTCCTCTTCCATGGTCTCAATAGGTCACCAAACTGCTTTCTTTTCCAAATCTTCAATGCATGAGCTACTAGAAAGATGGTTGATTAAAGATTTATGTCTTGATTTCAATGAAACTCTAGCGAGACATCATAATCTGTTAACTAGGTTATTGTTATTGTCGTATTCATTTAATGGGGAATGGTGTACGCTTTTGGCCATTTCCTGAAAGAGTCACTGGCAAACAGGATGTATTGGTTGCTGTCCTCCGTGACAGAAAATGGTTCATAGACATCGAAGGCTACCCTTTCATTGAGGCTCTAAAAAATTAAAATTGAACTGCTTCATCTTCTGTGAAGTTAAGGTTTTACGTGTCGTTATCAAACAATTAAAATGTGCCAACGTATTCGACACTTTGCAAAGTTACAAGCTTAAAAATACTTAAAAACACCCTGTAAAACATGACGTACGTTTCGATAACCTCTTCAATTAGGTTTCTTTGTCAAATAATCTTAAAAAAAAATCAAACCTCTGGTACATCCTCCTTTCCTGGGAGTCGTTAGATAAATGACTGATAAACACGAGAACCGGATATTCCTATCGCCGTATTCCCCGTAGCGTCGAAACGCGAAAGTTTAGGCAAAAGCGCTTTAACTAATCGGATTGATAAGCTACGATCATAGGATTAACCATAAATTATTAAATATTAAAATTAAATGCCCTATTCCAATACATTTCGGGTGGATAATTCCTGGTTGTAGCTCTCCAAGGTTTTAATCATTCCAGATTCAAAATTTTTTTCCTAAATTGAAATTTCCCTAAAATGATCACGTCTTAGTTAGCAATACTGTGTACTTTCGATCGACAATGCGTTGCTGTGTGATATGTGCTATTTCCTGTTTTAAACGGTGAATGTGCTCTAACTCCCTCTTTGTCTGAACCACGTAGAGACATTCCTTATTATGGTACTACTAGCAGCAAAGCCTCTCGGACGACAGGCATAAAAGAATAATTTTATTATCAACTATCAACTATAAAGTAGATATTTCCTTATAAACTTCATTTTTTGTAAAAACAGCATCAGATCCTTCTATCAGATGTCCTTGATCTATTCGGTCAAGAATTTTGATTTTGACGTCGCAAGCATGACGTGCTCGAGAAATAGCAACATATAACTGTCCATGACTAAATACATGCTCTTGTAATTAAATACCAATCATATCTATAGTTTAGTGAGAACCCTTGGATCTATCTTAATAGCTCAATTACATCGAGTTACAGACAGACAGACAGACAGACGAACTTAGCCATTTTATATATATCTATATATAGATATATATATATATTTGATTGATGATTTGATTTGAAATAAATACCAACTATATCTAAAGTTTGTCCTTGTAAATAAAGTTTACTAAAAGTAAGAATGTAATAATTATTATTTTTGACCCATAACGCCGAAAGGCATTTAAAACTCACCTTTGTATAATCGAAATACTGCGCTAACTTGTGAATGAAGCTTCTACGGCAAAAATGGTTTTGAGTTTCAAAATCAGCGTAAAAAACTGAGGAAGTATGCCAAATTTCATTAAAATCGGTGCGGTGGTAACAAAATTATTTGGTTTTGAACGTATGTTTCGTTAGAATTTCAGGTAAAATTTCATGGCAACAACATGGAATGACAAAATGAATTAATATTTTATCCAATTTGAGTACCCTTGATTCAATGGTACCATTGAGAACCTTGGATCTATCTTAATAGCTTAATTATATCAAGTTACAGACAGACAGACAGACAGACAGACGAACTTAGTCAATTATATAAGTTGATTAGAATCATAATAGATTCCATGTACCGAAGCATGTGTTTTTAACTTCCGCTCTCGATTGTTTTTCTTTTCCTTCTTTCGATTGAGCGCATTTCCCAGGTTGTAACGGGAATTCATGGCACTGCTAAGTTGGCTGTGGATAGAACGGGTTTTAATCTATTTATCAACCCTTCGTCATACACGAGCGATGCATAATGCGTTTTTTTAATAGATGATCTATCATCTTTCTTTTCTGAGGATGTATTATCGGGCCTATGGTGTCTCATTCTTTCCTCCATAAAACACCTCCTTAAATATTTACCCAGTACGTCCATCGGGAATCCGTTATTTGCAAAGATGGTTGTAATTACCTCAATTTGATGTTGAGAAATTTTCTTATGTTTCTGATTGGGTTCGTGTGCCGATCATATTAAACAGAATGTCGCATTCTTCTGCTTTAGTCCTAATAATCATTTCGACGTTTCCTTAAACCATTACTTAATCGCAGGCCATCAATTTTGCTTTCCACTGTTGCTCATTGGACTGCCTCAGTAAAACGTCTTCATTCCCAAACTGTAAGTGCTTTCTTTCCAGTTTCAGCCAGTGTTTTATTGAGTCCAAACTCAAAATGAATTGCTTCTCGATATTTGCTATCAAAAATACCAAATGGGCCTGCTTTTTTCTCAAACTATCATGTTGAATTTTCTCTTGGGATTTCCACTGCCTACTATAGATGAGTTTCTTCTGTGACAATTCTCAAACAAATTCTCTTAATTTGTGGTTTTATGGCTTGCTACTGGAAGAGATCGTTTCTTAACAACGAGACAACCGCTTCTGTATCAACCATCACATCCTTATCATTACCTTAATTTAAAGACATCAGTGTATAAATCTCAGCTGAATCATTTAGTAAGATTGCTGTCGATCAGATTCATCTCGATGTCTCCCTCTACTTACCGCCTTCAAACCATCTTTTATTCCTATCTTTGATAACTTAATTTGTCGATTCTTTACTTAGTCTTTTTCTTTTTCTGTTTTACATACTTTTTTTGCTACGGGTCTGGATTGATCCAGTAAGCCTAAAAATCCATTTCAGGTTTCTCTCTTAATTTAAATTTTATATTTTTTCCTCTTTTAATTTATTTCTCAAAAGCTTTAATTAAACATTATTTAAATTCTTCGACAGCTGTAATTATTTAAAACTTTATAAATACATTTTATATATTTTTTTAGCTTTTTTTATTATCAATTTCATTTGTTGTGTTCCGCAATAATTTTCATAACTAATTTCCAATCAGTTCATTGCATTTTAAAATTGGATATTAAACATACATTGTTATTAAAATAATTAATTAATTGAGAAATGTTAATGATAATAATTAGAAATTACAAAGTAGAACTAAAGCAATAGAGGTAATTTCAGTGACGGTTAAGTTTGCTTTAAGAACAGTGATTTAGATGGCTTTTATGAAAAAATAATCGAAATTATTTTTTTTATTTTTTCTACTGTTCTTCAGAGACATCTGGAAAGCAATTGAAATTGAATTGCTATTTTATTAACTCATTATTATGAAATTGATATAATAATCTTTGTACTATAATAATGCAAAAGACATTTCAATGATCTTTTAATATAAATGAATTTTCATTTTCTTTAGGAGAACCTTGTATCGAATACACTTTAATTCTTCAACGTGGTACAACTTTTTATCTTTTAAGTGCATATTTTCCTGCAGCATTGTTGGTGTTAGTATCTTGGATTAGTTTCTTTATTGAAATCAAAGATACTCAAGCTCGAATAGCGATTAATCTCGCCTGCTTAATTACCTCTATTGCCAATGGAGTAGCCATTCAGTCAGAATTACCTGATGTACCTTACGTGAAAGCATTGGATATCTATCTCTTGTTCAGCTACATACAGATTGGAACACTTTCATATTTTCCAACTATAATAATGATTTCGAGCAATAATCGACCATCACCACCAAAGCCCAAGAGATCTTTAAGATCAATGGCACCAATGCATATCCCAAGAATTTATTTTTTCATGGTAAGAAAAAATTATTCGTAATTTTACTGTTTTTTCGAATAAAATTTTTATTATATTATGTTCATTAAATTTAATTTTCATGAAAAAAAGAAGCAATGCTGATTGAGTCTAGAGACTTTAAATTAACCCTTTATTAAATGAAGGGTTCGGCAGTAAATAATGGTAAGCGACAGTTGTCTCTTTTGGAGATATTAAGGAAAACAGTTACAGTATTTCGATGCATTTCAATGGAATAGCGCTACGACTAACCCGACATAGTACTGCCATCGATTGAGAAAATGTGGAATGATTTGTTAATTTCTGTAGTAAACGTACTATGTTTTGTAATAAATAAAAAAAATTTAATTTCATAATTTTGGCGCTTACCATTATTTACTGCCGAACCCTTCAATTTTAATATTCTTAAATTTAACTGATTACTGTTTTTGGAGTGGTTATTGTTTATTATCAATAACTGTAATTGATTTCATTCGATATAATTTAAAATTCATCTCATTTAAATTTCAAAATCACTAAAGGTTAAATTTTCTGTATAATCAATTGGACGACAGATATCCTCATTATATTAATGGACCAAAAATTTAAAGGATTAATTAAAAGAAAAAACATTTTGGGTCTACCATGCTATGAGTAAACTTTCTTGGAAAGGAAATATTGGCTTGCTTTCGAAGAGGTGATGCTGGTGATACAATCGCAACTTCTAAAAAAATATTTAAGCACTTGATTAAAAGATGACAAAATATTTAGTTTAAAAAGCACTCGACTCAATGCGTCCAAAAAGCAGATTGGACATCGGACAAGAATGATGTCTTACGAGAAAAAAGAAGCATACAAAGTGTGGTTAGACCAATAAGGGACAGGAAGCAGGCAAGAATAAGTAAACCCCATAGTGTTGCGGATAACTGGAAGAGAAGAAGGCGTAATTAAAGGAAACATGTGTGACATCTGGTGGCAATCGGGAAAAGAAGATAAAAAGTGCCGAGATAGCACATGGAAATGTGTGAAAACAAAATAAAAGGTAAACAAATGTAAACAATGCAGGGAAGTGAAGCACTTATTAAAATTTATATGACATCATTAGGCCGGCGTCCAAATCCATTACTGATAAATATTGTTTACGTAAATGCAATCATTTTGAAGGAGAAACTATTGGTACAGAATCTTTATATTCGCAATCCGTAGGAAATGCGAAGGAGCAATAGCCAGGATTGACGGATTTTCCAAGTCGATGGAATGTCTAGTATTACCGATGTGAGACGCTGGGGCATAGTTTGGGTCACTTTAGCACACGCCCTTCGATGCTCGTTGAGACTATTAGCAAGAGGGCGTCTCGACTCTCCAATGTAGAGGCAGTCTGCTTAACAGCATTTGAGTACATATATAAGAAAACCTCTACAATAATAACTTTCAATAATATTTAAACCTAAACTACTCTTTTTCAATAGTTATCACATATAAATTCTTGTATTTTAAATAATTTCTTTCCTTGCCCTGAAGATATACAATATATATCTGCAGAGCAATGAAAGAATTCAATTGCAATTTATTTACTACATACATTGATAAGAATGTATAATCTTGCTTTATCAGGCCATAACAAATCTTCATTCAATCATTTTTATTTATGTCATTTTCCAGGATAGTCATCGATGCGATAGTCTGTTATGACTTACCAATGGAATACTCAGATAATACTAAACGATAAAACTTTTATTTTTCTGATCTGATATGGTGTTTCAGTAATTTTCTGCTGATTTCAAATGTGTTTCCAAAATTTATGAAGTAGGCATAGTTTGAGTAAAATACTGTATATTGAAAAAATTTTAAATGAAAGTTTTTGATAATATACAACAGATAATAGGTGTACATTTAATTCTTTTAAAATGCACTTTTAGTTTATTTTCTACAGTATTTAGCTTGAGGAACGTCCCTTTTAAGTGACCAGCAATAATCTGCCAGGATTTTTGAGATCCATTGAAGATTTTGAAGAATGTATAAAAAATCTTCTTTCCTTAGGATTCTGTTGATACCCTAATGCATCTAATAGAGTTCACATCGTTGCAGTATACTAAGTCGTCTTCCATGGAGAACTGGTGTTGCAATTCCTGTTGCCTTTGACTGAAATTGCATATTGTGGTGAATTATTTGGTCTCTCAGGGATGTGAACCTCCTCGAATGAAATGCAATCACCAATCAATGAACAGGGAACCAGCGCCATCATTAGGTGCCTGAGAACACTTTAAGAATAAATAAACAAATCCACGTGTATTGAGGAAGCTTTGAAAACAAAGGAATGAGCATGAAAGGATTTGTTTTTTTTTATTTCCCTTTCCGTCCAATTCCCAAGTTTACAATTCTCAAGAAATTGCTTAAAAATATTTATAAGACACTATTAGGTTAAAAGGATGACATCACAGATCACTAAAAAACTGTTATATAAAACTATTAAAAAACTGTTGAAAAGAGTATACATTAAAAACAATTGATAAGATTGGTCAATTATTGAATAAAAGGTACGCCTGGTCCTTAGGCTTAACAGGAAATCAATATTGGTACAGATCCTCTGGTAGACCGATTTATCCTGTTCTTTACTATCATCCGAGTATCTTTCCCATCGTGAAAACTTTTTTATATAATTTTAATGTTAACATCACTGCTTCCAACAAGTGTTCCACTGTTGCTCTTACAAGATTGGTCAAAGATGTTCCTGATTCTGTTACTGTAAAAGGGGTCGTATATTCGTTACCCTGCTTGTATAATGACTGTCATTATATCGGGAAGACTCATCTTAAGCTAGGGGAGCGTGTATCGGACCATAGAAGGGCTTTACAGCGAGGTGATTTATCGTACAAAACTGTTTCCCATGTCAGAGAAACTGGTCACAGTATTAATTTTCTTAAACCCTCCATTTTGGGACAAGTGGCGGATACGCACCTGAGAAAATGCATGGAGTCTGTCCTTATTTTAACAACGAACACTTGTTATAACGACCAAATATTTATGAAGGAAATGTACCAATATGGATTTCCTGTTATGCCTAAGGACCAGGCGTACCTTTTATTTAATAATTGACCAATCTTGTCAATTGTTTTTAATGTATATTCTTTTTAACAGTTTTTTAATAGTTTTATATAACAGTTTTTTAGTGCTCTGTGATGTCATCCTTTTAACCTAATAATATCTTATAATTATTTTTAAGCAATTTCTTGAGAATTGTAAACTTGGGAATTGGGATGGAAAGAGAAATAGAAAAAAAATCCTTCCATGCTCATTCCTTTGTTTTCAAAGCTTCCTCAATACACGTGGATTTGTTTATTTATTCTTAAAGTTCTCTCAGGCACCTAATGATGGCGCTGGTTCCCTGTTCATTGATTGGGGATTGCATTTCATTCGAAGAGTCGTTCTGATTCCACGGAGTTCATATCCCTTTGAATTTTTGGTCTCCTTCGCGGCAAATGTTAAAGGGGGTGCTTTTGTGTCTCCAGGTTACATTGAGAAAGATTTGGACGCTTTCGATTTGCAATTTTTGGAGATGGTGGGTTTTGAAACTAAGCTCCTCATAGATCCAATAAGCTCCTCATAGATCCAATATTTTTTTATAGTAACAGATTGTGGTTGTGGCAAACTCTTCATTTTCAGGAACACTCTGAAAGTATTTTCTAGTATTTATGTCATATAGCTCAATTTTTATCTCAAGAGATTCCAATCTTTTGAAGTGAATCTCTTGAGATAAAAACAAAATCAATCTTTTCAAAAACTGTCATCTAAACATCAGCAATTCTGCACGTCTGTATTTACAGGGAAACACAAGATCCCCAGGTGATTGTAGATTTGTCTTCTTTGTGCAGTTAAAACCTCAGCAGTTCTCTTTATACGCCTTCAGTTTATTTTTAATCTCATGGAATCAAGTAATAATAAATATGTAGAAATTGAAATTTTAACTTGTGCGAAATTTGTAGACACTTTTAGAAACATTGCAGAAACTTCTAAAATTATAACAGTTAGTCCTTTCTCTCTAATTTATATGAAAAAGTTTAAAGTTTAATTATCATTAAACATTAATACGTTTGAAGTTGATGATTTAAATTATACAATTTAGAATATGTATTTATTTATAATTCAAAGATTTTATAAGTTTAATTAATTCTATACAACAATTGATAAAATAAGCGCTTATCTAATAAATATAATAATTTAATTGAAAAATCACAAGGACAACAAAGTTTCTGTTTTAACTATAGAATGATATTTTGTTTAATTTCAGAGTAACACTGAAAGTCAACAAGTTGAAAAGCCTAAAAGATCATTGGAAAAGTTCAAGAATTGGATGAAGAAAAAACTAACACTGAATAACATTTTAATGATCAATTATGTAGTAGTGTACGTTGCTTTCAATTTAATTTATTGGAATGTTTATAAAAAAGACAATTTTAATTCCAGAAGATGAAGATGAGGATTGAATTGTAATTTGTGCAAAAGGTTGAGTTGATTATAGAAAAAGTATATGCAGCCTACTGGCTTATTTACTCTGGTATCTAAAAACTTGTTTAGACTTTCAATATTATGCATAAATCAACCATAGAAATGGTGCATTTTGTAGAAATTTATTCAGTTTTAAAAAAAAAAATTCTATGTTTGCCATAACTTCAGGCGCAACTATAATAATTACAATTTGAATCATTGAAAACTAATAATATCTTTCATTGCGGTAACTCTTTAAAGGAAAAAGACTACAGCAACAACTTATCGATATTTTTTGTTATTGTTTATAGTGTGCTTTTATTCCTGATTATAGCGTGCATTAAAAGAAAAGATCATAATTTTCTCTCATTATAGACCAGTGGATGCAGTGCTCCTATTAATATGAATATCACAATGAATAAGATTTATGAAAGATAACAAATAAGCAATGCCTGCAATTTCGATAGGAACATAATCACCTAAGAAAGAATAAACATTTTGAAAATATATTTTTTTCTGCTTATTCAAAAGATTAACTGTATTATCACTAAAATGAGTTCTTTAGTTATTGAAGATTATACACGCACTTTTCCAAAGTTATGTAAATTTTGTAAATTATAAGAAATAAATATAAGTAAAATAATAACAGATGGCTAAATAAAGTGCCTTCACTAAACTTCTGACATAAAAATAGTAGTTTCAAAAGAGACATTCCTAATTAAAATGAGAGAACTTCCTTGTTGGATCAGTTTAAGAGATGATGCTAAGAAATTTGGAGGACAAAATTCAATATGTTATGTCAAAGATTATTGACGTAAACCTTCGCGTAAATTAGTGTTTATATTTAATAAATGTTAACGAAAGTTAAAATAATTCAGTTGTAAAGAATATTTTACTGCTATGAATTATTTACTGCTTCATATTTTTCCCATTAAGTAAAGTCTGTAAAAAAATATTTACAAATTACTCTAAAATTATGTTAAATAATTAAATTACGATATGTACAACTGAATGTATGGGTGTTGAAAATATTTGGAAACTATCATGTTTAACAATTCGTTTAATGATTACCGTAAAAATTATTTTTTTGTTTAAAAAAATAACTTAAAGAGTTTTAATACAGAGAAGATGATTAAATATATATTGTGCCGATGATTTAGCCATTCAATACGAAAACATATTGAATATTTCTGCGTAATGTGTAGTTCTCACGAGACATATTTTACTTATTTCATTAACAGTCAGACGAACCTCTATATTGGGTTTCATTGCCTGGGTGTTGTTGAGGAGGTAACTTTATATTGAGAGAGAATTATAGTATGATTCTCAGTTTCTGGACATGGAAATGACAGGGTCTTACTTCATTGAGGAAATGGAAGAACTATAACGGTGAACCAGAAATGTTACATTAAGCTATGCTTCATACCTTTGTCACCGATCTGCGGACATTCTGTATGGACAGTAATGTAAGGTTCACTGAAAATATTATATTTCCACCGTTATGAGGCCACCTCTGTAAACTTTTCTGGTTATCATCTCAAAGTTCACAGAACTACTATATCTTTCCATATTCCCCAGATATGGAGGATGGATCTTTGGAGGATGTTCTAGCAGTGGATATTCCACACTAACCTACGGAACACTATTCAGGAACTCAAGGAGTGGGTTACACATTACTGCCACATGATAAGACAGCCATTATTATAGTGTATAATTCAAGAACGATATTTTTAAAATTCAAGAACGATATTTATTTATTTTATTTATTTATTTATTTCTAAATTTAAAATTACAGTCCTGCTAGGTTTACTAAAATCCTGTGTTGCAGTTGCTGAAAATAATAAATACAGTAATTTATAAATATAAAAAACAGTAGTAAGTCAGAAAAACACTATAAAAATTAATAAATTACAGTTATACAAAAAGAAAATTAAAATAATTATAATAAATATCATTACAATAAAATTTAAGGTTGCCAAATAATTTTTTTACTTATTATTCTAATTATAATTTCTCTCTTTAAATGTTTATAATGTTTAATATGAAAAATTTCGAAATCTAGTTGTGAAAAAACTTTAAATAACAATCTATTAATATCTCTTTTGCCAAAATTAATTTTTGGAGTATTAAAACTAATTAGAGAATTCCAAATATTTCTAGTGTATATAGTATATTTGCATTATTTTTTTAATTTGTTTGACATAGCATAAAAATTTTTCAAAATAATAATATACATAAGTTTTTCAACACGAAACATAATGTTATAAAAAATCCTAATATCTGCTTTTTGTTCATTAGTATAAAATTTATAGCCAGTAAAAATTTGATTTAGCAATTTTTTAATTAATCTATTTATATTCTCTAATTGTGTTTCATTTAAATGTATTCAACATTCAATTCCATAACAAAAAAAAAGATTCAACAACAGCTTTATAAATCATAAGTTTTTGCTTTACTGGAAAAATATATTCAATATGGTTAAACATAAATAGAAAATAATTTAATTTTTTAACTATTTCAAGATAATGACTATTCCAACTTAAGTATTCATCTATGTACACACCCAAGTATTTTTGTACTTTCACTTTTTCAATTTTTTTACAATTACAAAAATAATCAGAATTAAAAATTCCTTTACATTTAAAATCATGTAAAATTACTTCTACATTTACAGTTAATGGTTTATTTTTTGTTTTGACAATTATTAATTTTGTTTTATTAAGATTTATTGTCATTTTATTAGTAATTGACCAAGAAATAATAGAGTTTAGGTCATTCTGTATTTGGCATAGTGCACTTACTAAATTCTAATTATCATTAAGCAATAAAACATCATCTGCATAAGAATAGACTTTGGAATGTGATATCTTGTCAAACATTGAATTTGTATATAAAATAAAAAGAAGAGGTCCTAAATTTGATCCCTGCGGAACTCCTCTTTTTAAATTAAAACATTGACTATAAGTATTTTCAATCTTAATTCTAAATTTTCTATTTTGTAAATAATTTCCTATTAATTTTAATAATTTTCCTCTAATACCAATGTTATCAAGTTTATGTATTAATAATTTGTGATCAATACTATCAAAAGCTTTAGTGAAATCTATAAAAATTAATAAGCTAATAATACTATTATTAACATTTTTATTTAAATTATTAGTAAGATCATTTAACAATAAAGGAGTACTTTTATGTTTTCGATACGCAAATTGATTTTTATTAATTATATTTTTATTAATTATATATTGATAGATAATTTGCAAGATATTTTTCAACAATTTTCGAGACATTAGAAAGAATTGATATAGGTCTATAATTATTAAAATTTTCAATATTACTACTTTTAGGTAATGGAATAACTTTGGCAATTTTCCAAGAACTTGGAAATTTACCCAAATTTAACATTAATTCCAGTAATTCTAAAATTAAAAAAGCAAAATACTCATTAGGGGAGACCGGGGCCAAGTGGACCTAGGGGTAGAGTGGACCGTTGGCTTTAGTAATTCGTGTAGACGCTAGAATGTGCCAAAAATCGGATAGAAGGTTGGTGCCATTGTGGCGCTGCTACCACAAAAGCGTCAGTGAATTCGGCTTATTGGTGACAGTGAGGTGATCGATTGTTTTGTTTTTGTTCAGGTAAGTAAATGTTTAGTGTTGTTTTTACTTTAATATTGCCGTTCAGCGATGCATTGAATAACACAACCGTAATATGCATATTAAAGGCGGCAATCTAAAGATCATTTTAAGCTGTAATATGTATTGAATACTTAAAGTAGTCGATAGTTAACAACTGATGGAAACGCCAAAATGGCTATGGGGCAGAGTGGACCGAACGACACGGGGCACATTGGACCAATGGTCCACTTTGCCCCGCTGTTTTTACAATAAAATATTTTGACACTATACATTATATTTTTTTCTATATTATATATTTATTAGATCTATTATATTATATTGTATTATATTATTACATATTATATTTTTTTATATATTTTTTTATGTAGGCTATTATATATTGTGTGTAGCCTATATTATTAAAGGATATTACCCCTTTAGTAATTCCTCTCAGCAAGTACCGTAATAGGGGAAGACTTCGTGCGAAGGCATCTTAATCTTCGAAAATAGCCAATTTACACATTTAACTGTTATTAAATTCTAATTAAAAACTATGCAAACTGTCACGTTGTGGAATTGGCAACATGACATGATTAAAATCTTGGTCTCTGAGGGAATATATTTTGATTTTTAATAATTGTGTTATTGTAATTATGTATTTGAATTTTGTATTTGGTAAAGTCTTGTATATTATTATTGTGATATTTCATAGTTAAATATTATTTTAATGGTTTGAGCTTATTTAGAAAACAATTTGTGCGAAAGAAAAAGAAAAATTTCGAAAAAACAGTTGTGCGTTGATTGAGTGATCACGTGGTTTTACCTGTTTCGTTTTCCCATGGGAACAAAAAGAGAAAAGTTACGTACACTCTGGCGGGAAAAATCAGATCAGTTGATGAATCTGAAACACACGGGCAAAAAGTACACCCAATCAGTCTAAACATTTCAGGAGAGGGAGCGTATTCTAAAACACACACAATTACATCCCTAAGTGAACTAACACAATTTTCAGTAAGTGAAACTCAAATTAAATATAAATTCTATACACAGTTTGTTACATTAGAAAGCATTAAAAAATGGCATAAATAACAATATAATCTTAATAATCTTAATAGAGAACAAAAAAAGGTCAACGGCAATACTGACGGACAGGCCAGTAAAAAAAGCTCTGCAAGAAGAGCAACCCGGAAATCTAAAGAAAGAAAAGAAAGAGTAGCAACGAAAAATATGACTCGGCCAACAGTCTCTAAAAGCAACATAAACAAAAAAACAAAACAAATAGAAGGAAAGGAAAAGGGATAAAGAGGAAACAATTACAGATGATTAGTGATGATGAAGATGATGAAGATGCTGTGCGCCTCTCCTGTTTGAAGAACTTTAAAAAAAGCAAACCATGGCAGGAGTGGATTCAATGTACGCAGGGCAAGAGATGGGCCCATAGTTTCTGCGTAGCCAGTGATATTTGGGGTTTATTTTACGAATGCCTCAACTGCAAAGAAGATTTCTCTAGTGAAAGGGATTAATTAATTCAATCTAAACCTATTTGATATTATTCATTTACGACTTTCAACTGCATAATGATTATTTTAAATTTTCACCTGAATATGTAATACCTTGGGTAGTCTATGTTAAGTTAAACTTTATTTCATGATATCCTAATGGCATATTATTTTATATTCAATCAAAATCTTACTTTAAATGTTGTTATTCTTACCCGGACCAACGTGTCCCATGGGGTGGTCCAGCCTGCCCCGTGGTCGGGGCAGGTTGGACCACTCTACCATTTTTGCTTTGCGAATTAATACCAATTTTATTTATGAATATAATGAAATGAAATCAAGTATTTACATTCTTGAATATTTCCCGATTCCAAAACAAATAAATGCAATGGAAAATCTTTTAACAAAAAAACAAAAAAAATTGAACAAAAAAAAGTGGACCGCTCTGCCCCGGTCTCCCCTACTTATTGGAAGACAGTTGAATATTTATGTAGGAAAAAAGAATGTAGCTCTTCACCGAAAAGAATGTAGCTCTTATATAATAAGGTAGATGATAAAGATAAAAATGAATTAATCTATATTACTAAAATCTCTTATTTCTGTTTGTGTGTGTGTCTGTCCGGCGCAATTTTCTGTGCAAATGGAAAATAAAAATAATTTTTACAATGAAATTTTCGCAACGGGAATTGAACCTGCAACCTTCTGATCCGAAGTCGGATGTGTTATCCATTAGGCCATACGGACTACCACTCTTTTCATATTGTTCTTTGACTTATATCTCCGCAATTGTTGAACTTCAAAATAATGCGTTAACTGCTTTCTTTCGAATCGAGTTTTGTTAGATTATCTTAAATTTTATTTTCTTATTATTATTACTTTTAATAATTGAATTGTACCTTACTAATATATTTTTGTAAAAACAACTAAACTTATTGATTCACGTGTTTTTGAAATTTGTTTAAGCTTCCAACTATTTTGTTTTGTTGTACTTATTCCAATTTTATTATGCTTGAAAAAGAGATGGCTTGAAAAGAGTCTTCAAAACTTCAAAATGTTGCTTTAACCCCTTTCATTGGAATCGATTATTCTTGGATTATCTCATATAAACCATCGTTTTATCATCGATAATCAATTAGTATCGAAATGGACAACGAGAGAAAGGATGAGATCTTTTCAAAGAACTGTTAATAATGTCGTAATCTCGACCATTCTTGACTACAGGTAAAATTTGTCTGAAGTCTCCGCCAAAGAGGAAAATTTGTCTAGATTCACAAGTAATCAGAATTTGGTTATCTTCACTCGAAAGAATAGTCACAATCAATTCAACGCCAGGAGTATCGTATATAAGCTATGATCTCCATTTAACATCTATATCAACCAACGTCCATCTAAATAAATCTCCTCTTCAAATATCTATAACGAACAATCTGTACACGGGAGATGGCCTAGTAATAAATAAATAATAGTATTTTAAGTTAAATATTCATTTTTTTTGGTTGCTGTATACGATTGATATTTTTATTTTTATTTTTATTTACTGTTTACATATTTACTTTGCACATTTATGCAAGTATTAACCCTCACCAATACACAATAGCGACGATCTCTAAGTTTGTGTGTCGTTCAACCCGCCTCAACGACGCAAAGGATCGGAATGAAATTTTGCGTACAGATAGTCCATGGCACATAGAAGGATGTAGACTACTTTTCATCCCGATCCATCAAATAGTTGGGATCAAATATTTGGAATGAATAGGTAGGATGAGTGAAAAACGTTCCAAAACTGTCCAAAATGAAATAGTTCCCAATGCTGTTGATAGATGGCGTCACCGCAGCTTTGAATCAAATACGTTTAAGGACGTTCTTTGCAGGCTCGGAACATCATTAATTCCCGAGTTACCTAATAGTTCTATTAGGCAATGTCTATGATGCTAAATATACGGTCTGGTAATTAATACATTGAATATTGTTTACAAATTAAACTTTAATTTAGAATATAACATGAATTTCTAATGATCACGTATTTTATTACCAACTACGGAAGGTTTCCAGTGATGGGGGTGTAGTAAAGACCACAATACGCATTAGAGTTTAAATGGAGTGAAATTTTAGATCTCCCTAATCTCCTTCATCGTCTTTGCAGAGCGAAACACGATTAACTCACGAGCTACCTGATAATGCTATTAGGCGATGTATACGATACGGTTAATTAATACGTTAGATATTTCAAAAAATGTAAACTTTACATTTGAATATAACATTAATTGGTAATGATCACAGATTTTTTATCAACTGCAGAAGATTTCAAGTTTTCCGATTTAATTGGCTAAATAAATAAAGCATTTCTCTTTGGATAGATATCCAAGGCTTCCGGGGCGAAATAACGGTAGTCGACTAGTATAAATATAAAATCAATTTTAAAATAAACGATAAAAACGAATTGACAACCCCCACTTCCTTCATTTCATATAGAATCATTTCACTAGAAAGTCATTATAAGGAATCGCTCATTATATCAACTGATCCCCACTGCTACAACGATTGAATTTCTGTCAGATCCATTTATCCATATGAGTTCCCTTTCAAAGATGGCGATTTCATTATTAGTGACCGATAATCCTTTGTCAGAGTCTCCTTTAGCAACCCAGAGCAACCCCCCCCCAGATTATATATTTTACTTTTTTTATTTATATTATTACTATTATCTCGAAGAAGTTTCAAACCATGGGTCTCCCCAGCTAAGACAATATGGCGGGTCAAGGACCAAAGCACATATTGCCAAATGTAAAAAATAAAAATTGGAAGAATAGTGAGGGATGGGTGCTTGTGTCCATAAATTTCCTAACTATGCATATTGTGTTGAGTACCACAGCCTTCTGCAGTTGTGCATAAACGTTTTTATGAAGTCCTAGTGTGCTGGGGCTGTGGTGCAATGTATGAGGCACCAGACCAGTAGCGGACAGGACGATAGATACAATACGTACTCGGTCCTGCCTCCACTGCTTCTGGAGCTCGTGCTAGATCAGTGAATTTACTGATTTTGTCTGCAAGAGTCTTCTGCATGTTCTTGCTGATAGCAATTACATTATTATTATTATTATTATTATTATTACTTTATAAAATATCTACAACCATCGTTAACACATCAGTGGCCCCATGAGACCCCTTTGTTATAAAATGCCTTGCAAATTCCGTTGCCGTGGTTACTATTTCCAACCAAGAAGTCTCTTAATATCCTGCAGTTCCTGTTTACAGCTTCCAGTTTCTTCTCTCCGCCACCAGAGAACTCCACCAAAAAGTCAGGCCATCTAATCACAGACTCATCATCATTTGAGTTTCTGTTATAAGCAAGGAGTGTGGTTATAAGCAGTTAATTGTAATCTAAACTTCAGAATATCTAAAATTAAATGTTTAAGATGAATATTATTTATGGTCTCAAAATCAAAATTTTTTCAATAATATTTTAGTTTAATTTATTTATTTAAAAGAAATAAGAAATTTTTAATGAGAGATATATGAGCCATATATAACAAAAGAGATTAGAAAATTGTATTTTCTAAAATATTCAATCTCAGAGTAACTTTAAAAGAAATTATTATCAACAAATGATCTATGATTATTAATTCTGAAATGTAATAAGAACAAATGGAAATTTCTATCGGCCGCCATTTTGCACGGATGATTCGATTTCGTTAAAACACAATTCCAGCTGAGTCCTTAGGTTAGCTATTACCCTTAAAAGTTTGACCAATATACTTTAAATTTCAAATTTTGCAAATTAAAATGTAAATAACGGAGGTTAATTTTCACACTGGTCACTCTGATGAGTTATATTCCTCACTGACAGGACAAGTCTTAAATCTTTATTATTTAATTAAAAATTTGTATGTATGTTGCGAAATGAATATAAAACACCTAAACCATATAGGCATTTGAGTTTCTTTAGCAAAGAATATCATCAGAGAAGGAAACTACATGAAAATGGAAGTTGTCTGAATATGCAAATGTGACGCTAAACGTTAATTTGCATTTCCCCCCCCACCCTATATAAAGAGGCTGGCGCTGCTGGGTTAGCTCCACTTTTCTGGATCAACAACAAGTGGCAGAATCGTTGAGTATCACTTGAAAATGCCCCTTATTTACCCAACTCTGAAGTTATAGCGTCTTGAAGCTGGCCAAACACAGATGACAAGGGCAGCAGCCGTTGGAACCTCCGAAAGCGTGATTAGCAGAGAGACTGGCATAGTACGAAGACGATCTGGCCGTCCACGTGCCATCACTGCAAGAGATGATCGCTACTTGACGCTAATGGCAAGAAGGAACCGGCAAAGCAATGCGATTGAGCTGTGGGGACAGTTTCTCGCTGCTACTAGACGACGGTTGTATACGCAGACTGTGCGAAACCGAATCCGTCATGGTGGACTGTATGCACAGCAACTAATGGTATGTATTCTGTTAACTGCTGATCATGGCAGCACCCACAGAAGATGGGCTAAAATTTATCTTCCTTGGACCCATGAAGAGTAGTCCATGGTTCTCTTCAGTGACTAATCAAGATTCAATCTTTGGCATGATAATCGTGGAGCCCTGATCTGGCGCGAACGTGAAATATGGGAAAATTCAAATTTCGTGCAAGAAAGATATTATTTGGTGGAAGTGAAATCACGGTGTCGGCAGACATCAGCAATGGTGTTCTTGTCATATATTGGATTTATTTGAAGGAATTTAGATATGTTGCTGAAGATATAATCAGGATAAAATAATAAATTAATTTCTGTATAATAACAAGCTTCGAAATAAATTAAGTAAAGTTTTGTGAAAGATTTATTTTTCCATGATGAAATTAAAAATATTACGTCAGAGAAAAATTATAGATAAAGACCGTTGGTGTCTTGAGTCAGTCAGTCAGTGAGTGCAGAACGAAATCGAGGTGAATAGCATAGGTGGACATAGGTGAAGGAAGATAACGTCATATGCCGGGAGTTAGTTGAAGCAGAAGGCAGCAGTCGTTTGTGAGCGGACAGCTAAATATTATGCGACAACTGCATTGGATCCAACGTTTTATCAGAGACATTCTCGCAGATTCAGAAAACTTCAAATAATAGGAAGAATTAATATTTCTGTTAAAGAGAATGAAGACTTCGAGCGGCAACAAAGAATACGCAAATTCTAGCAGACGATTGGAAATATTAATTGGGCGAGTGACACCAAAATTCACCAATGAAATTAAATAATTTGGAAGCGTGAAGATTGTGAAGAATATTTCACGAGAAGCAAGCGGAAATAAGTGAGTGATTTATAAATCAAACGAGCTAGAAATGAATTCAAGAATCCTGTTCGGAATTCACGACTTACGATTGGTTCGAAAAAGAACTGCATTGCGAAGAACCACTGAGAACAGCGGAACCACAGAGTGGGAAATTCAAGTCACGTTAAGAAGACTGTGCAACAAAGTTTACCTAGAGGAAAATAGTGCAAATTATTTAACGAACAGTAAGTGTTAAATTATTATATTAAAGTTACATATATCTGAGAAAATAACTAGCAGTAATTTCTCGAAGCTGTTCCAGTTATTTGTTGTCAGTGCAACAAGATTTGAGTGCGTCATTAACTTTATTAGTGCGTCGATAAATTTATTGGTGATTTATTATTTTTAGTTCAGCTTATTTATTTAAGTGGAATTAAATTAGTGAACCAGATAAGTGCTCGGAATATTCTATTTAGTTAAAGTGACGTTCTACTAGTGACATAATTTGTATTAGTCAAGTGAACTAATAATTAGTAGTGAAGACGACTCAAGTAAGAAGAGAACTTTTATTGAAGAGAACTTTAATAAAATAAATTTTAAGCAAATAAATAATTAGTTTATTTACCAATATTTAACCTTATCTGCTATAAAAAAATTAAAAAAAATATTTTTTGAAACCTAACCAGTGTTTCTCAGTTTCTGTTTATATTTATGCAATATAAGTGATGAGAAACTTATTTATTATAAATTTCTGAATTTGAGAAAATAATATTATTTATTGTTTGAATATTTTTTATTTCTCTGGAAATCAGAAGTCTTAGAAATTGTAATTTTAATTCATTCGGAATTTGTTTCGAACATGGAATTAACTTAGATAATCAGTTGTTAAATTGTTGAGATTAGTGCTTGTGCTGATTAGAATGTAATTTCGAGCGGATTTCGCTGTTGTTAATTGAAAGTTTTTAATTTTAAAGGAATTCGCTCGGTGATTGTTGAAGAAGGAGCACAATAATTGTGAAGCTGTGTTTATTGAAATAAAGTTGTGATTGTTATTAAACCAGTGCTTTTCTCATCAATCCGGTGACGTTACAGCTTCATTATATTATTTTGATGTCTGCGGTTTGGATTTTTCGTAATACCGTGAAGAAATTGGAATTCTTGGATTTCCGTAGTTCCGGTTGAGATCGGTGATCTCGTGTATAAGGCTGGGGCCAGACCGTAGCTCCAACGCATACCAAGGCACATGTGGAGAGATATTGGGATGCGTTGGAATTGATGTGTACAATCGTTGGCGAACGCACGCCAATGCATTCCAACGGTTACCAAGTGATTGTTGGCGTTGGCCTGCGTTCGGTCGGTGTGGACGAGTTAAAACGTTTTCAGTCGTTGGCATGTATTTGCTGGTGTTGGACATACTGTTTTTGCTACTGTCGATATGGAATGGGACGATGATTTGTGTTTGAAACTAATTGAACTATACCGGGACAATCCTATATTATGGGATCCCACTAATAAAAATTATAAACTCTTAAAAAAGAAGATAGGTATTGGCAGAGTATTGCAGTTGAACTCCGAAGCTCATCCAGCAAATTACTTGTATTGTAGGCACTTCTATTTTTATATGGTGTTGTCATCCACCAGCGTCTCGGTTTACGCTTTTTCTTTTAGTTCTTAAGTTAAACATTTACAACAACAAATCCAGCACTTGCATATAATTCATCATCAGTTGACGCCATTACGACAAGATCAATTCAATACCTTGCTGCATAAAATGACCGAACCACAACCAACGGTTTCCAATTCAAAACTAAATCCGATGTGGAGGACAACATCACAGTCCTTTCCAATCATTTCCAATCCTAACCACACCAAACACATTCGGCAGAGTTGGCGTTCGTTTGCATTGGAACTTGGTCTGGCCCCAGCCTTAGCGAAGTGCTTCGCTATTGAAATTGGATTACCGCCTTCTGAACTGAATTTACTGTGAATTTTGCTCCAAGTAGTGAATTGTGTCGGTGGACAGATTCCTTCTTAGTTTCCTGTGTTGCTGAAGTCGTACGTCAATTCCCGAAGCCAGTTGGGAGCCGAGAAACAGTTGCTGGAAGTCAACACCGGAAGTCAAGTTGCTTTACGAAGAAGACACCAGAGGTCAACTTATCAGAGGTTAGCGAAGTTTGAAGACATCACTGCAGGTTGCAGAGTTGGATTTTGTATGTGAAGAAATTATAAGTATAATGTAAGATTATAATGTAAAATTATCTGTCTTAAATTCTTATTTAATCTATTGAAGATGAAATTATTGTAATATTGAGAGCCGTATTGATTGTATAGTTGTAGAATTATTGTCACTAGTTTTAAGTATTGTAGTGTATTGATTTAACATGACTTTCTTAACCAAAGCTAAGAAAGAAGATTTGAGGATTGTTGCTGATGAGATGGGAGAAGAAGTTAATGAAAATATGAAGTTATATACTTAAGAGATTTAATAATACATATGAAAAATTACGATGAAGACTCTGTTAAAAACTTGTTAGAATCAGTAATGAAAGATCGAAAAAGAAAGAAAGAAAGAAAGAAAGAAAGAAAGAAAGAAAGGAAGGAAAGAGAAAGAGAGAGAGAGAGAGAAATACAAAGAGAGAAGAAAGAGATAGAAAGGAATTTTGAATTACAGAAATTAAAAATTGAGTCTTTAAATTATTCTAATATTGATAGTCAATCTATGGTGGATAAGAGTAAGCAAGAATTAAAAAAATTGATACAAAAATTTGATACAAATGAATGTGATATTAGTTTATACTTAAGAATGTTTGAGCGACAGCAAAAAGAGTAAAAATTGATGAAGAAAGTTGGGTAACTTATTTAATGTCTCTGTTACCTATTGATATTGTCCAGATTATAGCTAGAGAACCTGAGAAGAAACCAAATGATAATCATTATAATAAGCAAATGTTATTAAAAAGATTTAAATTGAGTCCAGATAAGTTTCGACAAAAATTTCAAGAGCATCAAAAGAAATTTGATAGAATGTGGAGAGATTTTACATTTGAATTAAAGAGTTATTGGGAAGAATGGATAACAGGAATGAAGGTAGATAATTTTGAATCATTGAAAGAGTTGATGATTACTGATCAATTAAATAAGAGAGTAAGGAGAGAAGTGAAAGAACATTTTCTAGATAGCTTACAAGAATCCTATTGAATTAGCAGAAAGATTAAAGGATATGATAATGCAAAAGGTGTCGTCAGAAAACCATTTGAGAAATTTTTAGATAGTAAAAGGTCTAAAAATTATCCAAATAAGAATGATCAGTATAAAAGAGTGGATACTAAGAGTGCAGTGGTGGATACTAATTTTTGAAGAAGAGAAAATACTGGGAGTAGTCCAAGTAAATATTCACCTTCTATAAATAGAAACTTTGATAGGCGTGCTAAAATTAGATGTTATGAGTGTGGATCTGAAAACTATAACATCTGAGTCCACAATGTCCAAAAAGAAAGGAAAGTAGAGACTCTATAACGAATCTTAATAACATCTGTTAAATGAGTGAAAAGAAATTGTTAGAACCATGCGTATTATAGGCTAAGGTTAATGGAACTGAGATGACTGTTTTGAGAGATTCAGGTGCAACTATTGACATCATTTGTAACAAGAATGTAAAAACCAGATATGTATACAGGTGAGACCATTTGGATGAGACAGCCTCTTGACCTGGAACCTAAATGTTTATCATTGGCTATGACTGAATTAACTGGGAACTTTGGGAAGATTACTACTAAGGCTGCAGTAATAGCAGACGATTTAGATCAAGGAAGATATTTGTTGGGAAACAAGACTGTGGAATTGATGAATGATAAGAAGATGATACCAGAAGTTATTCCTTGGCAAATAAATGCTGTGCAGACGAGAACTCAGAAGAAGAAATTCGAAGCTAAATTGGAGAAGATAGCTGAAGAGACTGAAGAGAAATTAAAAGAGGAAGAAAAGAAGATAGAGATTGGCGACATTCCTGAAGATGGACTAGAAGAAATCATTTTACCTAAGGAAGAGGATAAAAAATAAAAATTAGATATTCCTGGAATGAGCCATGAAAAATTTGTTGATCTGCAGAAGTAGAGTGAGTCATTGAGTACACTATGGGAGTTGTCAAAAGATAAAAACAGGAAGAAGAATAAAGAACTTTATAGAGAAGAGTTGAGGTATTATATAGAATTACATTTGATGAAATTGGAAATGAAAAACGACAAATTGTTAGACCTATGGAATTGAGATCTTAAATTAAATCCTTATGTCATAAAGGAACTTCTTCACATCTAGGCACTACAAAATCAAAAGATAGATTAGCTAGATATTTTTTTTTGGCCAGGATGCTTTAAAGAAATGGAAAATTATGTTCGTACATGTGATACTTGTCAAAGGAATGGGAAACCAAATGAGAAGAAGAAGGCACCATTAACTATAATCCCTAAAGTATTTTCTAAAATTAATATTGATGCATGTGGATCGTCATCTGAAACTTCTAATGGGAATAAATATCTGATTGCTGCCATATGTTTATCATCAAGATATCCAGAAGCTATTCCCGTGAAACATATTAAATCTATTTGAGTCATTAATGCTCTACTTAAAATTTTCGGTAGAATGGGATTCCCTAGAGAGGTGCAGTGTGACCAAGGAACATCTTTCATGAGTACTCTAACCACTGAGTTTTTTTCATAAATTTGGGATAAAAGTTTCTCATTGTTCAATTCACCATCCACAATCAAATATGAAAGAAAAATTTCATGGCACTTTTAAGCGTATATTGAGAGGGTTTTGAGCCTGGAACAGATTGGGAAGAGCATGTACCATTAGCATTATTTACCTTAAGAACTGTAAGACATGAAAGTACAGGTTTTTCACCAGCTGAATTAGTACCTGGAAAAAATTTAAGAACTCCTGAAACTCTTATATTTGAAAAATGGACTGGTAAGAGTACTGTAGATAGGTCTGTTGTAGAATATGTATTTAATTTAATAAATAGGTTACAAAAATATGATCTTGTTGAAAATACAGAAACAGAGGTAAAGATGAAAAGGAAGGTTTGGTATGAAAGGAAGGAAATTAAAAGAGAATTTAAGGAAGGTGATTTAGTAGTAGTTTTAGTATTTGCTCAACCACACAAATTATCAGAACAATGGATAGGGCATGGTGTAGTTGAAAGTAAAATATCAAACACCAATTATATTGTAAACATCCTTGATAAAAAGAATGCAAATCAAATATATCATGTAAATATGTTAAAATCTTATCATAAGAGATATGATGCTGTAAATTTGGTATTATGTGAATCTGAAGATGATTTTGTAAACACTGAATTAGATTTCCCTAGTATTAATTGTAATTCAAATGGTTATGATTTTAATGAAAATTTTCAAAATTGTGAGGTGTCTGAGAAATTGAGTGAGAGTCTGACGAATGATTTGGTCAAGGTATTAATTAAGTATAATAAGATTTTTTCAAATATACCAGGTATGACTGATCTAGTTGAAGATGATATAAATTTAATTAATGAAAATCCTGTTAGAGTAAAACCATATAATTCCTCTTATAGACAAAATGAAATTTTGAAAGTGGAAATAAAAAAAATGTCATTAGAACAGAGTATTTTCCACTTCCTAATATTGAAGGAAGAATTACACAAGTTTCATCTGCAAAATTTATTTCAACTTTAGATATGGCTAAAAGATATTGACAAATTCCACTAACTCAAAAAGGACAGAAAATTGTTACTTTTGTCACTAAATTTGGTAGTTATCGATCTTAACGTATGCCATTTGGTTTAAAAAATGCTCCATACTTCTTTAGTAAATGGATGTCTATTGTTTTAAAAGATTGTGAAAGTTTTGCTGTTCTATATTTAGAGGCTATTGCCATTTTTTCAAACACATTTGAAGATCATCTTATACATATTAATATTATACTAAATTGTATTCAGAAGGCAAAAATAACTACTAAGCTATCAAAATGTATATTTTCCTAGAATACATTAAAATATTTAGGACACAAAATTGGACAAGGATACCGTACTCTTGATGAATCAAAATTTGAGTCTATAAAAAATTTTCCTGCGCCAAAAACTAAAAAGATGTTAGAGCTTTTCTTGGGTTACCAGGATATTACAATAGATATATTTCTAATCATTCGACTATTGCCATACCTCTCCTGATTTGTTAAAAGGAAAAGATAAAAACGTAAAATCATTTGGTCAGATATGTGTGAAAAATCATTTTGTACTCTAAAAAGATAAACTAATGAAAAACACCAATTTTATGTGCCCCGGATTTTGGAAGAGAATTTATTATTCAGACTGATAGTTCATATGTTGGTATGGGAGTGGTTTTGTTGCAAAAAAATAGTAAAGGAGAAGAGCATCCTATTTTGTATTTAAGTAAAAAATTTTCACCAGAGGAACAAAAATGCACTGCCACAAAAAAAAATGTGCATGTATTATATTTGCCATTAAAAATTTATATTTTTATCTAGATGGAAATAAATTTACTATTGTAACTTATCACAATCCCCTTGTTTGGTTAAAAACTAATACTGGAAATAACAGTAAATTATTGAGATGAGAATTAGCATTACAATTCTATACTTTTGATATTATACATAGATCAGGGAAAGAAAATAAAAATGCTGATTGCTTAAGTCGAATTTAAGAATGTATTAGAATTTGTATTTTATGTAAATTTATTATTTAAAAACTTTACCCATTTCAGTTGGGCTAAAGTTCCTCTGGCTGACGGAGGAGTTGTCATATATTGGATTTATTTAAAGGAATTTAGATATGTTTCTGTTTATATTATGCAATGTAAGTGATGAGAAACTTATTTATTATATATTTCTGAATTTGAGAAAATATTATTGTTTATTGTTTGAATATCTTTTTATTTCTCTGGAAATCAAAATTCTAAGAAATTGTAATTTTAATTAATTCGGAATTTGTTTTCGAACATGGAATTAACTTAGATAATCTGTTGTTAAATTGTTGAGTTAAGCACTCGTGGTGATTAGAATTAAGCTGTTGTTGATTGAAAATTTTTAATTGTAAAGGAGTTCGCTCGGTGATTGTTGGAGAAGAAGGAGCATAATAATTGTGAGGCTGTGTTTCTTGAAATAAAGTTGTTATTGTCATTAAAACAGTGCTTTAGTCATCAATCCGGTGACGTTAGATCATACCGGCCTCCATGTTGTTAGAACTAGAATGCTGTTAGATATCGAGATGAAATTCTACAGACTACTGTGGTACCCTATGCTGGAGCAGTTGGGACCAACTTTCTTTTTATGCTCGATAATGCACGCTCCCACCGTGCGCATCTCATCAAGAACAAGAGAATGGAATCGAGCGCACGGACTGGCCTTCACGTTCTCCAGACCTGAATCCCATCGAACACACTTGGGAAGCACTAGGAAGACGTGTTACCAGTCACCAATCACCTCCCATAACACTTCCTCATCTGGAAGTTGCCCTGGTGCGCGAGTGGCCACGTATCCCACAGGAACTACTGGACATTTGCATCCTCTCCATGCCTCATCGCTATCAGTGTGTTGTAGTAGTCTCAGGTGACTATACACCCAATTGAACAGTCAATGGGCGACCCATTTTTCACGTTTGACGTGCGAATGTTAACCCAGTCCATGAGTCATATCCTGCTCAATCCCGATAAATGGATTCTGCACCTCATTTGCATATTCAGACAACTTTTATTTTTCTGTCATTTGCTTCTCTGATGATGTTCTTTAATAATTAAATTCAAATACCTCTGTTTTTTGGCTGTATTATATTCATTTCGGAATATCCCCTAAATTTTGTGAACAGTGTATATACGTAATTTGAATTTATGTAATTACAATTTAAGTACATTTATTTTATGTAACTTTGTATACTATACCATGAAAGCATAACTAATTTTATAACATTTTTTTTTATTTATCTGTGCTATATATCATTTACATTCATAAAATCCTTTTTTTTTATTTTCATATGGTCTTAAATAAAGCTAAGGTTGTTCTTTTTTCATGTTTCTGCATAAAAAACATTAATCTCTTGTAAGATGTGAAGCTTCTTCATATGTTTTTATGTCTTTCTGTTGTATCAAAGCAGTAACTTTCCGCAATAGTTTACTAGGTATTACTATTATATTTATATATTTATATTCTTATAATTAAACTCTAAAACAGTTTGAAAATTATAATTTCTGAATTCAATGAACATCTCCTATTTGTAGAGATTTCTGTCTGTGAATCTCATGTATCGGTTGCATCAAAAAATATGATGCAACATCTAGGAGACGATTATATCATCCATTTAAAGCACATTGAAGCTCGGTTAAAACGCGACCTTTCGGATCTAAGATTTCGAAGATCGCGGATATAACCGAACTTTTATTACTTCGCGACGTCAAATGTCGTATATCGCCCACACGATTCAAAATCGATTTAAAATGGTCATTTCACGATTACGTACATCATTCAAAGCTATATGAGAGAATTTTATATTTATAAATATGTAAATCATTAGCTTTTCAACACTTTGATGGGTTATATTAGCCAAAATCGATTTGGCGCCGCCATCTTGGCATCTTGTACAAACGACGAATCACGTGAATCGAAACTAGATATTCATACACCTATTAGATTACATGGGCCTCTTTACTGGTTGTCATTGGCAGAAAAATAGATCTCGATATTCATTTTGGTTAAACGAAAAAGTCCGCGATTCTGGTATTTTTTTAAAAATATATTGTGTTTGACGCATTTTCGTGACAGTAGGGTGCGTATAGAGTCTCAATTACTGTAAATAATAAGGAAGCAAGCATATTAATTTACACCTTTGATTTGATTTTAGGCGAAAAAAACGGTAAATTTTGCAATTTTACAATTATACACCTTTTCCAAAATAGAAGGGGTCCAAGACCAAATCGCGTTAAATCCGAATTCGCGATATAAACAACCGCGTTATAACCGAGCTTCAGTGTAGTTAGTGTTAAAGCTAAATTTAAGTTTTATATACTTTTTTATGTGAAATTGTTAAAAAAAATTCCAATACTTTTGGCCAAGAATGCCTAATATTACAATTTATGGTGCTATCAGAAAACTTTAGTGATATGAATCGGTTAAGTTCCTACTAAGTGAATTGATTGTATCACGTTCATAATGTGGAATTATTAAAATCAAAGTTAATAATAAACTTAAAATTCCAAACAAATACAAACTTCATCAACATGTCTTCAATATTTCGTCCTATTTTTCAAGGACTTTCTCAAGATCCATATGTTTAAAACTTAAATAACGAAAAATACAAAATATGAAACATAAAAGGAAAGAGAAAGTTTGTTATAATTTGTAATGTTAGGAATGAGAAAAAGGATTTTTCTCTTTCCTTTTATGTTTCATATTTTGTATTTTTCGTTATTTAAGTTTTAAACATATGGATCTTGAGAAAGTCCTTGAAAAATAGGACGAAATATTGAAGACATGTTGATGAAGTTTGTATTTGTTTGGAATTTTAAATGATAATGAAGATAAAGATATGGTTCTTTAATAATAAACTTCTTCATAAATAAATAAATGATATTCATATTGAACTCCTTTGATCACAACAAGGAAATATTATGGAATATTAAAGTTGTTATAATGAAAGGTGTTCAATATAAATAAAATCAAAGTTGTCTTGAAAATTTTTGAAAATCAAACATCAAATTCAAATGTTTTTGAATCAAAATTTTGATAATCAAACTGTATATCTTCAATTGTTTAGTAAGATACTTTTATTTAATTTTAAAATTAATAGACTTCATAAAACTTCCAGTGATGTCAGTTTAAATTTATTTAAAAATATTCTTATTCAAGAACTTAAAGGATATTTGGAAATTAATTCTAATTTTTTTTTAGATAATTTAAATTATTTTATTACAGAATTTCTAAATAATAATTTTTAAATTGAAATTAAAAATAGGCAGATTTTACAATTTCAAATTAAATTTAAATTTGAAATTCTAAAAAAGTATAAAGTGAAAGCTGTTTTTATCATAATTTTATTTAATCAATTAAATTCTTCTAGGTAGGATTTGCTAATTAATAGCCCTTTATGTTATTTTAGGACAATTCAAAATTAAATCCTTTCATTATAGGAAGTTTGGAGTTTGATTTGATAACTGTCATCCATTATTTATTTAAAATTTTTATTTTATTTAAATGAAAATGAAAATATTTATAATAGATTACTAATAAATTTTAAGATTTATATATAAAATTATATATATATATATATATTTATATATAAATTTTTATATATATATATTTCATTTTCTTAGATTTATCTTAAAATTATCACTATCTGTAATGCTGTCAATGAAACATCTATAATTGACGAAGAATTTTTTTTTTTTAATTTTTATCCGTATTGTAACAGCTTACACAACGGTCCTGCAACCCAATGAGCTCTCCAAGGTGTTTTTTCCTCTGCTTGTATGTTGTTTGTAGGCGATATTAGCGGAGCGTATAACTAGTTAATATATTTTTATCACATTCTAAATTTATTCTAATAAAACAGCCTTATACGTCTTACACGTGTTTTTGTGGAAATTTTTTTTCCATAAATTTTGTATATTTTTGTTAACTACATAATTGGAGGTTGTTATTTCTATTGTACACCTGAAAAGACATAAGCTGTTTCCAAAATCAATTGCAATTTTTTTCTTAATATAGTTGTGTTTTTTTATTTTTTTATTTTAATTACGTGCGTGATTTGTAGTCATTTTCTCTTAATTAGAATACCGCAAGTTAAAATATTATTGCTCTTTAAATTATTCTATTTCAAGATTTTATTATTAAATTTTTTAATTATCGACATTCAACAAGAATGTTAATTAATTAAAAAATATTGTTAAACTAGAAAATAATAACTAAAAAAAAATAACATTTTTGAAAAGAAGAATAACATAAAATACGTATAAAAAATTGCCAATTGTACTGTCGGAAATCAATGTAAGTTATAATACCAGAAATGAATATAGCTTATTCAGAATGATTCATGTGATGAAAAGAAAGCTGCTAGTCTTAAAATAAAAGCTTGGAAAGATGGCACATTTAGAATTTTTGATTTCAATAAAATTATACTAAAATTAAATTGTCTTTGTGTTAAGCTGAGACTCTTAGACTGTTTCGAGTTTCTTGTTTTTCGTCAGCCAGGCTACTCAGCCAGTGCAGAACCCAAAAATAAAGAATAGATGAGAAGAGTAATCTAAAGGTGGTAATCGTAATAACCACCTTCAATGAAAATATAAAATTTATTTATAATGTAACATCAATGTATGAAACAACATAAATTATTAAAAAATCTTAATAGTTTTGGATTAATTATTGAAAATTAATAATTCACGTTTCAATTGGATACTAGATGTCGCTACTTTTCAATACATTCTAAAAGAACGGCTTTTTCTTTACTAGTTGACTTATTTGTACTAAATGAAAAACTAAAATTAAAATAAAGTCGAACCAGCTTAAGAAAAACGAATAGCAAAATTATTTCAATGAAAAAGGTTTCATTTATATCAAAAATACTTAAAATTGTAACAAAACACATTTATAATCGCAATTATGATTTCACGTACGCTGCTCATATCAATTTATGCAAAGAATAGGCAACACACCTGTTTGTTAAAAGATGAGAATTTAATGTAGATTAAAAACTTAATTACAAACGACCTAGGTTTCGAAATGACAAGGCAATTCTTTAACAAGCAATGGATTTTTTTACAGGCAGATAACATGGTTTTATACTGAGTATGGGAAATGTGATGTCACAAAAATTAACATATTGTTGCTTCGTAGAGCTTTGTTGAGTCTAGGCGGTGATGACTCGCTGTGATGGAAGGACCTCGTACTGGAAATTAGATGCCCATGTGCTGGAATGTAAATAAAGTTCATTATCTGGATCCTGTTGGTGGATGAAGATGAGGCATTGATAGGTATCACTGATGGTTGTAGAAAGGCAGGGGAAAAAGGAACGCAAGGATCTGAAAAATAAATTAAAGTAATTAATTAATCAAATTTTAACTATTGGATTTCTTTCTTTTCTTCTTCCTGTTTCATTTGTCTTCTATTTCTTCTTTGTATAATTGAATTAAGTCCATATTCAGCCATGGTGGGGACTGCAAGGTGATCACTGTATGAATCTTCAAGCTATAATATGATACAGGATTCTAAACATTTTCTCTTGTTGCACATTGCTTTGCACATTGCCATAATTTTGGAAGAATGAAAGTTGATACCATTTTGCATCGTGCTTACAAGTAGGAAAGTAAGATAGTCTGTGTTTCGATTGGGAATACCCTAAAATGCTCCGCCACCCACTCCTGTATAGTTCTGCGTGTGTCGCCCAGGTAAAGATAACGTTGTTGATAACACTGCAACGCAAATACAATTCCGCTATCCGGAGTGTTTTGATGAGACATTGTTTTAAGAAGAATATCATGTATACTATGTCTAGCTGGCGCAGTAATGCCGGTGTTGAAGGGTTTACACAGTTTTTGAATAGCAGGAAAGAGATCAGAATGTTAGTCAATTGACACTAAAAATAGTTCTGTTTATTTTGAGGGGGCTTGTCGTTATTGTAATAGTTTCTTGTGCTTTTCTTGAAATGATGCATCTTAAGCCAATGTGGAAAATCATTAGAATGCAGTAATGTGTAAATAGTGCTCAGTTCAGAAATAAGGCGAATGCACGGTAAGTAAACATGATTACAATATTTTTTTTTGAATGAAAGAAGAATATATGAATTAAAGTTCATTATAATTCCTGAGTAGGTGGATTTCCTGGAGACAGCAGTGGTGAAACTGAGTTGATTGCAAAATCATGACATCAAGTAAAGCTTACTGTTCGTTTTCATTGGAAGGATGAATCTGTGAAAATATGTCGACAATCCCAATATAATGTCCTTGTCCGCATAAATGATAATGTCATCGACATATCTAAAGTACAGAGGTTCAAGTATTTGCCCTAATAATTGGAGTGCAGATTCTTCAAAGTATATCAAGACCCATTCTGCCAAAATGGCGGACGCAGAAAGGACCATGAAAAAACAGTAGTTTGGTGGTAGCAATTTCCATTGAATTCAAACAATTGGTTTGTTTACATCAATTCACTTATAAACTCTATAAACATTAATCTCATGTAGAGCCAAGCCTCTAACTCTACAAGCCCTAACTCTACAAGCCCTAACTCTAAAAACCCTATATCTTGGTCGAAAAGTATGGCTTGGCCGTTTCGTGGCTGTCGCACAGACAATCCCATGGAGTTATGTAAAGGATATGGAGTACGCCAAGGCATACTTTTTGACCATGATATTAGGGTTTTTAGAGTTAGGCCTTGTAGAGTGAGGGGCTTGGCTCTACATGAGATCTGATAACTTTTTAACAGTGAAAGCGTTATGAGCATCTTGGCAACGTATTTTACATGAAATGTTTTGGGTGGGATGAAATAGTTCCATGAAACGGCCAAGCCATACTTTTCGACCAAGATATAGGGTTTTTAGAGTTAGGGCTTGTAGAGTTAGGGGCTTGGCTCTACATGACATCTCATATCTTTTTAACACTGAAAGCATTATGAGCATGTGAGTCTTGGCAACTTATTTTACATGAAATGTTTTGGTTGGGATTTCATTTCTTTTTGTAAGATGAGATCTGATAACTTTTTAACAGTGAAAGCGATATGAGCATATGAGTCTTGGCAACTTATTTTACATGAAATGTTTTGGGTGGGATTATCTATTACAACTAAATTTAGTCTTAAGATTATTTAGAAAATGGATTTTTTTTTTCAATACCCTACTTTTCTGTTTTTCTATTGGTCAACTTGTATATACAAGCTGTTTTCACTTTTGTAAGAAATCACATTATTACACAGTATTATTTAGGCCGAAGCATTGAGGGTACGACGTATTTCAGATCTTAATAAAATCCAAAGTATAAAAGCTAGATAAATGAAACTTAGCGTATTTCATTAGTGTGGTAACTGCATCTTATCCTGAAAATTTGAGCTCTCTAGTATTATCCAGGCCGAAGCTATGAGGGTTCGATAATTCATAACCAGAACCCCCCCCTTTATGAGGGGTTGGAGGGTGAAAGTTGCGGATTTCTTAATTTTTTTGTTGTTTGTGTGCTAATCCTGGCCTGCATACCAAATTTCAGCTTTCTAGGACTTCAGGAAGTACCCTAGAGGTCTTGATGATCATGAGTTAGTCAGTCAGTGAGTGACGGAATCGACGTATTTTAGGTATTAATAAAATCCAAAGTATAAAAGCTAAATAAATGAAACTTAGCGTATTTCATTAGTCTGCTAACTGCATCTTATCCTAAAAATTTGAGCTCTCTAGTATTATCCAGGCCGAAGGTATGAGGGTTCGAAAATACGACGAAACACTTCCAGAAAAGGTACGTAGTGCCCTTCCTGCCTTCGGCTCGTCTTGGCGGGGGCACTGCCGTGCCCCCAGATCTCCAAACGGCGGCAATATTTCATAAGACTCAACGTCTTATTTCTCAAGCTTAACACCATGTAAGAGGGATCCATTACCCTCCTTCCCTTATCAAAATTAAAATAAAATAAAATCAAAAGTACAAACAAGAATTCTAAATTAAAACAAACAAAATGTGGATTCTATTAACAATTGAAAACGTGAATCATACTGACAATAATGATCACACTTTCGCTCTTTTGTTTACTTAGGTTAATTAAAAGAGCAAATATTTTCTTAAATTTTCTTCAAAAGTTCAATTTTTTTTTCAAAATAAAAATCCTATCGTTGACTTAATTCTTTAATATTCTTCAGTATTTCCAATTTCATAATTCTTCAAAATTTTGTTATAATAAAAATCCAATTGTGGACTTTCAATTTCTTAATTCTTTTAGTAAAAGCCAGTTCTTCATTCTTTTTCTTCAAATAAAGTCCAATCTTCAAATTTTTTCTCCTTAAAATAAAAACACCAAACGTTGACATCAATTTTAGTCATTACCTAATTTAAAAATCCTTGAAAGTATGTAAATGCCTCACCTAAATCTTCATTTAGATAAACAGCAAAATTTTCTAGCATGAACGACTTTATTAACATCAATTCATTAAAAAAAACTCTACAAACATTAATTAATATTGGAGATTAATGTTTATAGAGTTTTTAGTGAATTGATATTAATAAAGGCGTTCATGCTAGAAGATTTTGTTGTTAATTGGTTAATTTTAACAATGTTTCTCCTGGCTGCAGTGATGCTATGTAAAAGATTACATCCTGTCTCAAGTGCTGTTTTCTTTCCTTTTATCTAGGGACCACGGAACTAACTCAATCTGACAACGTCAGGGCGAGGCTAGTGAAATTCCAGAAAGGGGGGACGAGAATTATATCCCGTCCAGGATAACCCTGAGATAGTAAGTCGCAGGTGGGAAACGGACGAAACACAGAAGAAGAAAGAAACAGCCATGCCACCACCGGGATTCGAACCCGGGTGCTGACGCATCGGCCACAACGGCAGCCCGCCGGCTAAACCGCACGGCCACGCCA
>JAFIDM010000001.1:27661575-27695580 GCA_023159025.1 Thereuonema tuberculata
GCATCGAAGCTCGCGGCACGCAGAAGAGTTCTAGTGTCGATTGTTGGAAGCGAGAAAGGACTGTAGTTTCTCTCAAGGCAGTGATGCAGCAAGAAGTGCTTTGCTGTAAAATAAGTTTGAACGTTTGCAGCCAATACAAGAACTGTACGTGAGTATGTAATTATAATTATCGTTAACTCTGCCAGCAATAAAAAGTGACTTTATTCGCTAAAGCATAATTGTAATATTTCCCTCACAATAAAATGGATTATTGGCCGTCGCAACGCATCAACTGCACAAGTTACGCAAATTAGGCTTAATCCCGTAAGCCTTACGAAAAATGTGTTGAAGCTTAGGAATAGTGTTTGACAGTTGTTAACCAGTCATCCGTAAAGCAGTCAGGATAGCTACAATATTTCCGATCCACGAAATAATTGGTTATGGACGCCACACCGCTCAAATGCATGAGAGCATTCTCAGAAAAGATGGCCACCAAACGTTCGGAAACTGGCATGTGTTAGGCTTATGAATTCTCGTACTGTTTAATTGTGGTTTAATTAAACTAAGCAAGAAAAATCTTGGATTTAAAGATTAAAGGAACATTATATCGGCAAGATGGCTAGTTATATGTTACAATTCAACGGTAATAACTACATTAGTTGGAAGCGGAATGTCCAAACGCTACTTCTGAAGGAAGGAATGTGGGAGACCGCGAATACGCCGATTAGTGATATTAAATCCTTAGAGGATAAAGGCCTAAAGTTAAAACTATTAAGCAAGTCCGAAAAAGCAGTCGGAACTATCCTTAGCAGCATAGAAGAAAGATTTAGGTGTCTTCTAAAAGAAAGAAGTGACCTTAGTCTATTATTGAGGGAAGTTGATACTCAATTTAACATAAGGGATTGCTAAGGATATCTGATTTAAAACGCCAGATATACCTAGAAAGCAAGCTTCAAGCCGAAGATTACTTACCTGAAAAATATTGGAGTTTAAAAGTAAGATGAAAGGAGCTTGAAGAACTAGGTGGGAGTTTTGACAATGGTGAATTATGTTGGCTAATACTTTCAGGATTGCCAAGTGCATATGATTCATGCGCACAAAACTTACTTCAATTGCAAGATAAAGCTGAATTCAATTCAGAGTATGTAATTGGCAGAATCGTCCAAGAATATAGACGGAAGAATAAAAGAATTTCCGGTATAGAAAATGAAGTAAACATGTGCAATAAAGCCGAAGTAACTTTAAATAAACCAGCTAGCAGGGAATACAAAAAGGAATCTTGCAAATGTTTCAACTGTGGAAAAGTAGGGCATTTGGCTCGACAATGCAAATCCAAATCCAAGTCTAGGAAATCATCACCAAAAGCAGATGATATAAAAAAAAGAATCTTTTTCTGGGATCATGGCTTTGAGTAGTTGCATTATGTCATCAACAAAAGATAAACCTATAAATAGCCCATGGTGTCTTGATAGTCCTTCTACAAACAACATTTGTAATCACAAAGCTTGGTTCAGCAGTTATAAAAGGTTTGACGTTCCCCTAAAAGTATATGTAGCTTCCTTACTACCTATTAAAGTGTTAGGTGAAGGAACAGTTAACTTAGAAGTTATGCTCCCAAAAGGCAAAACTCAGAAGATTACTTTGTCCAAAACGCACTATGTTCCGGACATGAGCGTTAACTTGATTTCTGGTGGATATGTGGCATCGATGGGCTGTTCCCAATTCATAAAAGACAAAGATTATATCGTCAAGGACAAAAAACCAAACAACTATAATCTTAGGTAAAGAGAAGAATAATCTCTTTGAGGTAAAGTGCAAACCTTTCAATGTACAAGCGAAAACCTACTTCAATGAAATCAAGCATTCCAAGAAATAGTTGTGGCATGCGAGGCTTAGACATATTTCAAAAGAAAAAATGAAAGTCATTGTAGACCAAAAATTACTACGAGGTAAAGAGCAAGTAAAAATTCCAAAAGAAGACTCTGACGCCCATCTTAACTGTGTTAAAAATGGCGTCAGCACACTGATTTCGCGGGCTTTACTAATCTTCTGAACTCTGATTGGCTAAACAATTAAAAGTTTCTACGAACTTATATACACTGCTCCCCGCCGAAGAAGAAGAGATATAGGTATAATTCCTTTCGAGTGAAGATGTAACAGCGAGTGTTTTAGTGGTGCAAGGCGTGTCGGTCGCTGCCGGCCAGGCAGGCGAGCTCCGCCGGAGCTTCCCGGCGAGCGAAGGGAAAGCCATCCCGCCGCACCAGACTATGAGCTCCGGATACTTGATCTCCGAGATATCGAAAAGAATGCATACCCGCCGTGTTAAAATTACATGCTCACGATACTTTGAGCGTTGGAAAATGAAAATTTATGCTTCGTAGGAAATACGAAAAATCGTGCCGTCGTATTGCGAACAACTAGCGAAGAAGCTTCACTTCCTTTACATAAGATTTGCGAAAAGTGAATTGGACTTCAATGCGCAGTACTTCGCATAGTTCGTTTGTCCGAGCGCCTACCGGCAAGCATGGTGAAGCCCGCCAACTTGTGTTCAGGTCCCGGAGGGACGTGCAAGTGTTTACCCGAACGCCGAGAATCTCGTCAGCTCGTAAGTAGCAATCTTTTAGCCTCAACAACCTTGACCTTCACAACCAGAAACTATCCCTGTGTGTGATCAAATAGGCCAGAACTGCTTTTGAGCCTTAGAGTATCCTATCGGAATAACTTGATCTTATCCAATCCTCATGGCGTCTATTTGTCATATGCCTAAGCCAGAGAGGCAAAGCCCGGCGCGACCAGACAAGCCGACAGGACACGTTTCATTAGTTAGCTTGTGTAATATGATTTGAATGTGTTACCTATTCGCCATACAGTCTCCTTATGAGAACGTTAATGTGCATTTGAAATTTTGTCTTTCTTTGTTTTATTTCATTATACGTCTATTCATGTTTTCTTTCAGTTGGCCAGCACAGCAGAGCTTCTCATTCCAGCCTATTTAATTTTAGTTCCACCCCCCTTTTAACTTGTCTTCTCTGTGTTTTTTTTTATTCTCCCCGTCCCGTTTTAATCTTTAGTCGTGCAGTTGCTTTGGTCACGTGAGTAGAGGGACGTTTTGTTTGTCTGTTCCGTTTCCCGCCTTTTTCACCACTCACGATGCCAACTACACACCTGTTAGGCTTGGCTGAGAGGCGAAGCTTAATTGCATTACACTTAATTAATTTTTATCTTCATCGATTGTATTTTGCTTTCAGCTTGTAGCAGTCTCTCATGCGTTGGAGATGCACTTACCTGTGATTGTAATTCTTTTGAAACAATATACCCTTCTATTTGTAACCCAATTGTGTGTGTGTTTCTTTTCATTGGGTTGGGACAGGACTTTGGGCCCAGCATCCTGACGACCGACGACCATTTTAGATATATTATTCCACTGCGTTTATTCTCCTTAGCTTTCACTCATTACCTTTAATAGGTGACAAATTTGGTAGCAGAGGACACGGAGTTGTTTTTATGATTTAATTAATTTTGTGACAATATAAAGAAATTTGCTTTTTTTTATCATATATATTCTTTTTTAATTTTTTTGATTTTATATCTTTTTTTATATTTCTTTTATATTATATCCTTTTTTTACTTTTTTAAGTTTTTTAATATACAGTATATCTAACTCCACTATCTAAGATCTATTGGAATGTCTCAATCTTAATCTCTAAAAAGTCCTGTAGCTATGGCAAACGCCAGTTAAAACTTACAGGGACGGTAAAAAGATCCCGTGGTTATAAGAAAAAAGAACGTAGGATTTTATGTGTAAAGGATGTACAAAATTCTGTCACTCAGGATGTGTGAGGATTTTTCTTCCTCAGAATGACAGTTCTTACAGCTTGGATTGTCTTTAAGATTCATCAACCATAGAAGCATATTAAGTCGACAGTGACCTGTTAGTATACCAGTAACAATACCGTAATCTTTTTTCAACAATATTAAAAGCTCGGATACATGCTTATCACTTGGTCCCCTGATGAGCATTTTGGCTTGTCTTTGACCATCATGCCTGTGCCATATCTTAAGCTGTAAAGCTCTCTTATAATTTTCTTAAGAAAATTCCTTTTCGACATATTATTAGATAAACAAATTACAATTCCTCTCATATTTTGACAAAATAGTATGCTTTCACATTGCACTCAAAACCACTATGTCCTGGCACCCAAAAATGAACTTTATTAAACAGTAAGGACAGAGTTTTGAGGCAATCAAAAACAATATTAGTTCTGATTCAGAGCATTCATTGCTGTTGGACTGTCTGAAAAGATAAGTATGTTCTTATCTTCGATCTTTCTATCCAAACAGATACCAGTACATGCAAGAATTGCAAATATTTCTGCTTAAAAACAATTGTAAAATTACCAAGGCTTTATGAGAAATCATAGTTGTACTGGTATAATTTTTGCGAGTGGTTATGAGTTGTAATTGCCTGTTTGTAATATTCACTTGCCACTGAGCCGTTGGCAGACATCGATCCATCCGCTGTCCAGAGAGTTTGAAACTAATAGCCCCGGAATGTCGCAACACTTTCTTTTTTTGTATTTTAACTTGAAAACACATTTCTTGGTCAAACGCGATTTCCGTTTCCATGTTCTAATATTTATTTATTTATTTATTTATTTATTTATTTATTTATTTATTTATTTATTTATTGAAACTAGTAAGAATTTATAGATCTGCTAGGGTCTACTTCGAGATCCTGTGTGCAGTTGCTGAAGTTACATACAATTAAATTTCCAAATGTCTCATTTGATATCTTGTAATGAAGCCGGTGCTGCTTCATTTCATTTTTTTCCCTATTTTCTTTTCCTTTTCCTTAAGATTTTTTGTTAATTTATTGTATTCTTTACTTTGTCACTGATTTTCTGTTAATCACTTATAAGTTATGAAAAATCCGCGATCTACTTTGATAATTCCCTTTAAGGGAAAAGAAAAAACATTATAGATAAGTATTGAAATAACTAACTTAAAATCCTTATAAATTAAGGATAAAACCTAACGCACCTTTTGATAGCCGGGCCCATACAGAGTTTATCTCAAGCACGAATAGATTAGTTGAGGGGACAGGTTGATAAAATTTTAGTTAATAAAGTACACAAGACAATAAAATTTTATAAGGATTATATATTTTCTAAAAACAAGTATGACGGGTTTACACAGGATAATATGGAGTATATTGAAAATCAAAAGGAGAGTTCTGAATTGGTCACTCGATTCTTTAGAGTTCTAGTCGCGTCATTTTGTATGCATACAAAGATAGGTCGGTTTTTTTCGGGTCATGGCCATGATATAGAATAAAGTACTTACAGTTTCATCCGGACGATTCTCACAGTACTTTTGGGAATTCGAGCTTGCACTGGGAGATATACGACGCACTTATGAACGATGCACTTTCTTCCATCACTATATCACCTTTTCCATTAGCTTGCGGTTGATATCCACACGCACTTATGTCGATTCCTTTATCCTGTTCTCGTCACCCGTTCTCGAATTCTGCTTCGATGCCTGTTCTCGGTGTGTCGCCCTCCCTCGGCCAGCATGCCTCCGGGAACTCAATGAGCAGCAGCGGGCTTTTTGGGCCGTCGATAGCGGGTCGTCCCCCGCTACTCGCGCCACTTCATGCAGCTGACTTTTCAGTTGCGTGTGTCAAACATAAGTGTCTACTTCTCCGTTATATTCGTGTAAATATCGCCTTCGAACGCGTAAATTATAATGCACTTACAAATTTCCTTTTTTGTTCCACCGCTCTCTCGGTCTCTACCCATCAGTATATTATTGTTGGGGGGCTGATGGGGGTGGAGAAAGCCATCGGAGAAAGGAAAATGAAATCAATCATCCAAAGTGTAAACAGGGGGTCAGCTGGTGACGTAGAAGGCAGGGGGTGGTTTCAGGCCATCTTTTAATTTTCCAAACCAGATGCAGCCCTTTGACCCAAGGTCACTCGGGTCGCTCGTTCCCTCATGTTTAGAGGGGTCGACCCTTGACCCGTGTCTCGGGGTAGATTGGTGGTCCACGAAGTGTCGCCCTGCTGTCTGCAAATTGTTTAGGGTTTGGGGCCGATGAGGGTTAGCTGGTCTGGAACAAGGGGAATTTAGGGGAATTTAGACGAGAATTCTCTCGTCGTTTCGAAGTTGGAAAACACAAAATAAAGAAATTTCAATTAATTACAGTAAAATAATAATATTGGTTGAAATTTACAGGATAAAAGAGGGGGGGGGGCGAATATATGAATAAAGATAAAATAAGGGATAATGGTGCCACGGTTAAATATATAGAAAGGAAAATATACCGTAACAACTTAAAATTTTTTTTTTTTTTTTTTTATAAGATCAGGAGGGTATAGCCGGGTTTTAGTGTTGCCCGGATGTCATTGGTGTCGGCGGAGTTTTTAGTTTTTTTTTTTTTTTTGGAAGTTTTCTCTTAGAAAAACCTTGCTGGAGAGAGCTGAAAAAAAAATTCTGATGTCAAGTCAACGTGAGAATACGTTAGGGGCCTTAGACAAGGGCTAAATCAGGATCAGATTCGACATTGGAGATTTCGCCGCCTCAAACAGAAGTCACAATCCTCTATGCAGTCCAGCGAATTTTAGGGACAAGACGGAATGATTAAATGGGTACTAAGGAACAAAACCAGTGGAGAAGACATAGGCATTCGGATGTTGTTTTCTTGGATATGTTGTTTCGATAATCAGAAGCTAAGGTTAGAAAAGTTCATCAGTGGCAAGGTAGGACAGACTTTATTTACTAAATCTTTATACAAGGAAAGAGAGTAACATCGAGATTATCGTCTGAATAGGCTAAAGAAACAAACGAACTTTTACGTGTGTTTAAGTTTTACTACTAAGTACGTAGTACATTCGGATCACAGCGCCTTAAAGTGGCTAAACAACAACAAAGACTTTTAGGAGCATCTGACGCGCTGGTCCCTCAAGCTTCATTCTTACGATTTTTCCAATGTTCATCGAAAGGGTGCGGGTCATTCCATGTGAAATCAACCAAAAAAATTATGATTTTGGACCTTGACCCCTCAGAAATTGATGATTTTTTGCACACTGATAATATCTATAGAGAGTATAAAAAATGCAAATTTTCAGATTTTTTGGGCTAATAGTTTTTGGGTTATTGAATTTCAAAAACTAAAAATTCCTTGATTTTGGCCGTGTTTTGAAATTTTCCAAACACTGTAACTCAAGAACCGTTCAACCTACAGAGCTGAAATTGGTGTCATTTTGTTCAGTTTTTAATGGCCTTTAGTTTGATATACAACAAGAGTATCTTAATTTCAAATTAAAATTTTTAAAAATTTTCAAAAACTGGTTTTTAAAAAATCTCAAAAACACCCCTTTTGATTTTTAAAAAAAAAATATATGTTATTTATATTGTTAATACCTATTTTTGTGCCAAATTTCATAATGGGACAGCCAGGGGATCATATGGAAATAAAATTTGAAGTGTCATAGTCAAAGAAAAAAATGAGAATGCGACTAGCAACCATAGTAAATTCTTATCGTTCGTTGCGTGTCGAACTTTAAATCAAATATAGTTGATGAAAGACAATCGTTCTGAGTATATCTATAGTTTGTGTATGATCAGTAAACCTATATGGTTTAATCTATGTAATATAATTAAATAAATCAAAATATAATTTACGATAATATTAACAAATTATAAAAATAAATTTCAAATTAATAATAATAGTAATAACAACAACAGCATGAATTTAGAAGAATATTCTCATCAATCACATCAGCGGTTAATAAAGTTCTAACATTTTTAATACTTTTTACTGTTACAGAATTATATTTTTCCCAATTACTTTGACTGAATACTTTATATTTTATATAGTTTTCCAATCTTAGACCAAAATTATTCTTCAATTTATTGATTTGAAAGATTTTTAACCAATTGTATCGAGTTATTTTTTCATTATTTTGATTTTTTTTTCCTATTGACATTCTAAAGGTTAACATATTAAAATTTGAGACCAATTTTCCTCTGATATCTCAAGACAAGCTTGTTTCACGCTTATTAGGCGATCATCAGTTGAGAGTAGTCAGAATGAACATCGCAGGTCTCATAACGGAGGTGACTTGGAAGTTGTATAAGAAGAGCAGTGGAACCTCCATGGCTATAAACTAAATATATGCTGTCATTGTTATACAGGACACTACAAAACAATGTGTATCACAGCTGCCAGTTCTTTAGCTGGTGTTGGCCTTCAAACGCATCGAATTCTTCCCAAGAATCTAGGATGTCGTAATGTATCGGCGCAAAATATGTGCTGATCCAAGCAGTGCGGCTTTTTGGAGTTGACCGATGGAGATTTTGTCAATATTTAGATCTTGTAAGTGCTTACCAAGGTTTTTTGGTATAGCACCCAGTGTGCCGATAACCACTGGAACCACCACTGCCGGCTTGTGCCATAATCGTTGAACCTCGATTTTTAGGTCTTGATACCGTGTGATTTTTTCCAGTTCTTTTTCTTCCACTCTACTATCACCAGGTATGGCTATATCAATTAGCCATATCTGTTTCTTTTCTATCACTGTCAAATCTGGCGTATTGTGTGCTAAGATCTTATCTGTTTGAATTCTGAAATCCCACAGTATTTTCACGATATCATTTTCAATCACATTGTTTACTGTATGTTCCCACCAGTTGTTTGTTGTTGCAATGTGATAATTTTTGCAGATGTTCCAGTGAATCATCTTTGCAACTGCATTATGCCGCGTCTCATTGTTATTATTATTATTATTATTATTATTATTATTATTATTATGAATTTCTTTTGTTTCAATTGTTTTCCTTGTAATTGTAAATCCTGTTTGTAATATCTCATTTAAGTATTTTGTTCAATTTACTTCCAATGTCCTTAATATTTATTGTTACTAGTTCTTACTGTACACGACAATAAGCTAAACATATACAACTTTAATATACATATGTAATAATTATATATAGAGTTAAATCAGAAAATTATTTTAACTTTTAAATTATGTTACTGCTTAATTTAAAATTTTAGAAAATTATCACCTAGCGGTCTACTTGACAAAAATCAGTTGAAAAAACAATACTATGTAAGTCATTTGATATTTTTTAACAATGTATTCAAAATTAATTAAACATTTGTAGTATACCTATATTCAGAACCTGTTGATAGGAATTTGTTATTCCTAACGGGACTTTTGTATTTAGAATCATGATAAAAAAAAATATTATTATTAATTTAAAATTTATTTATATAATTTGCTTGATTTATTTAAATTAATTATATTACATAGATGAAACCATGTAGGTTTACTAATCATACACAAACTATAGATATATTCAGAACGATTATCTTTCATCAACTATATTTGATTTAAAGTTCGACACGCAACGAACGATAAGAATTTACAATGGTTGCTAGTTGCATTCTCATTTTTTTCATATACTATGACTCTTCAAATTTTATTTCCATATGATCCCCTGGCTGTCCCATTATGAAATTTGGCACAAAAATAGGTATTAACAATATAAATAACATATATTTTTTTTAAAAAAATCAAAAGGGGTGTTTTTGAGATTTTTTAAAAACCAGTTTTTGAAAATTTTTAAAAATTTTAATTTGAAATTAAGATACTTTTGTTATATATTAAATTAAAGGCCATTAAAAACTGAACAAAATGACACCGATTTCAGCTCTGTAGGTTGAACGGTTCTTGAGTTAGTGTTTGGAAAATTTCAAAACACTGCCAAAATCAAGGAATTTTTAGTTTTTGAAATTCAATAACTCAAAAACTGTTAGCCCAAAAAATCTGAAAATTTACATTTTTTATACTCTCTATAGATATTATCAGTGTGCAAAAAATCATCAATTTCTGAGGGGTCAAGGTTCAAACCATTGGTTGATTTGATATGGAATGACCCGTGCCGAGAACGTGATAACGGACTCTGTCTCGATCAGGTTGTAAATCTATATTACTAAAATCTTTTATTTCTCTGTCTGTCTGTCAGTATTGACAATTAGAACTATAATTGCTGAAACGTTGCAATATTTTAAATATTCTTACTTTACCAAATTCTATGTGATATTGAAAAATATGTGCGTGTTACACGGCAGATGTTGGAGTAAACACAACAGAGTCAAGAAAGGAAGAAGCTGTTTTTTTTTAGGTGGAATACCGAAAAACTCACTATTTGAGCTCAAAAACCATCAATATTTGTAACTCAAACGTCACTGAAAAGTGGCAATCTATATTGCTAAAATCTTTTATTTCTCTGTCTGTCTGTCTTTCTGGCGCAATTTTGTGTGAGAAAGGAAAATAGAAATAATTTTTTCAATGAAACATCCGCGACAGGAATCGAACCAGCAACCTTCTGTTCCGAAGTCGGATGTCTTATCCATTAGGCTATAGGGACTACAAGTCTCTTCATATTTTTTTGTACTTATATCTCCTTTCCTTTTCTCCATCAATTAAGAATGTATTCAATCTTTTTTTTGAATCTCAAGATTGTTTATTTATTTCCCATCCGTCAGTTTATTTGTAATTCGAAGCTGACAATTAGAACTATAATTGCTGAAACGTTGCAATATTTTAAATATTCTTACTTAACCAAATTCTATGTGATATTGAAAAATATGTGCGTGTACACGGCAGATGTTGGAATAAACAAAACAGAGTCAAGAAAGAAAGAAGCTCTCTTTTTTTGAGGTGGAATACCGAAAAAATCACTATTTGCAATTAAAAAACCATCAATAAATGTAACTCAAACGTCACTGAAAAGTGGCAATCTATATTACTAACATCTTTTATTTCTCTGTCTGTCTGTCTGTCTGTCTGTCCGGCGCATTTTTCTGTGAGAATGGGAAATAGTTAAATAATTTTTACAACGAAACATCCGCAACAGGAATCAAACCTGCAATCTTTTGATCCAAAGTCGGATGTCTTATCCATTAGGCCATAGTGACTACAACTCTCTTCATAATGTTTTTTGACTTATATCTCCTTTCCTTTCCCCCATCAATTGGGAATGTATTCAATCTTTTTTTTGAATCTCAAGATTGTTTTTTTATTTCCCATTCGTCAGTTTATTTATAATTCGAAACTGACAATTAGAACTATAATTGCCGAAACATTGCCATATTTTAAATATTCTTAATAGATATATGATTTACACGCTGGTTCTAAAAGCAGTCGTAGATTGACAGAAGAGACATCAAAAATTAAATTTAAAAAAAATTAAAAAAGTTTAGTTTTTTCCTTGATGTAATTTGTGTGTGTGTGTGTGTGTGTGTGTGTGTTTTTTTAATAAATAAAAAAATGTTTTCCGTTACATAACCAAGGCTTCCGGAGCGAAGCGACGGGTAGCCGACTAGTTACTATAAAAATGAGAGCCAAAAATAAAAGAAGCAGTACTTTTATTAGCTAGAATACTGAAAAAACATTATTGTAACTCAGAAACCACTGAAAAGTAACAATCTACAGTATATTAATAAAATCTTTTATTTCTCTGTCTGTCGGTATGTCCGCAGCAATTTTCTGTGAGAATGGAAAATAGAAATAATGTTTACAATGAAACATCCGCTACAGGAATCGAACCTGCAACCTTCTGATCCGAAGTCAGACGTCTTATTCATTAGGCCATGGGGATTACAACTCTCTTTGTATTGCTTTTTGACTTATCTCTTCTTCTCCTTCCCCCATCAATAAGGAATATTTCAATCTTTTTTTTGAATCTCAAGATTGTTTATTTATTTCCCATCCGTCAGTTTATTGTTTGTAATTCGAAACTGACAATTAGAACTATAATTGCTGAAACGTTGCAATATTTTAAATATTCTTACTTAACCAAATTCTATGTGATATTGAAAAATATGTGCGTGTACACGGCAGATGTTGGAGTAAAGAAAACAGAGTCAAGACAGAAAGAAGCACCCTTTTTATGAGATAGTTTACTGAAAAACACTATTTGTAACTCAAATACCTGGAATCACTGTCGAAGTTAAGAACTTACCAAAGAACGAGATTGTCGATAACATCAATCGAGTGATAAATCAAAGAATACAAGGTGAGACTAGAGAGTATTTAAGTGAGAATAAGATTGGTTACTTTTCAATTCTTATATAAAAAGACATGGCAATAGATGAAACCCTTACTTATCCCATAAAAAAAAATCTCATAAATAAATATTCAGAAAATTCAGAGTTTTGAAGTTATGTAGAGGTCACAAAAATATTTGTCCATTCTCCGTCATGTCTGTCACAGTGAGTTTTAAATTTTTTATTAAAAAAGTTTACAAACTAAAATTTGGAAACTTTAATAAGTAATAGCTTAGACATAAACACTTTTGTAAAAAAAAAAAATAATTCTTCAAATAATATTTTCTGTATGAAATGTGCTCCATTGCATGGCTGATGTCATATCTGTCACAAATGAAATTAACCAGCTCACACATTTATCTGGCAGCCACCATTTTCAGTATGAAACTATCTCTAGTGTCAAAATTAGTCGAATCCAGATCTAAAGAAGGACTGCTGTTGCCATCTACTGAAGGAATACTGAACCAAATTCACTGTGAAGCTTTTTTTGGGCCAAGCACTGTGATACGTGCCAATAACAACTACTTCCTTCTATCTTTGCAGCAAATTTCAGCTTCTTAATTCAGATCTTTTACGGAAATTAACATTTTTACTCTCCGTGGTTAGCTTTTGGAAGTGAGTGTATAATAAAAAATAAAAGAATAGAAATTCATGTGCTAGTCTCCGCTGGTCACAATGAATTTCCTGTAGGCATCAGTTAAATAAAAAACGCCTAAAAAATGTTTAAACACATTAAAAGGGTGGACCTAGTGTTTTAAAAGTGCAGTAGTGACATCTCCAAACAGCTGTTTCACGGTCAGTTGCCGATAATCAGTGGAGAGAGGTCAGTGTAAAACCCCTAGATCCAATTACGGAGGTTAGTATTAGATTAGAACGGGAAAAGAATGGCACCTCCAAGTATAAATTAAAAAACAAGAAATACACAATAAAAATAAAAGAATAGCTGCTTGGAGATGTCACTGCTGCACTTTTAAAACACTAGGTCCACCCTTTTAATGTGTTTAAGCATTTTTATGCTTTTTTTATTTAACTGATGCCTATAGAAAATTCATTTCGGCCAGCGGAGACTGACACATGAATTTCTATTTTTTTATTTTTATTGTATATTTCTTGTTTTTTAATTTATATTTGGAGGTCTCATTCGTTTCCCCTCCTATATAATACTAACATCCGTAATTAGACCTCGGGGTTTTATAGTGACTACTCTCCACTGATGATCGGCCACTGGCTGTGAAACACCTGTTTGAAGATGTCACTACTGCACTTTTAAAACACTAGATCCACCGTTTTAATGTGAATAACATTTTCTGTTCATTAGTGAACTCTAATTCTTCGGATGACAGGTCGATGTGGCAGAGCGCTGCTTTGCCGACGCGCAATAATAATATAGTAAAACCTCGTTAAGTCGTCACTCCGTTTAAGTCGTCGTTTTCCTTTGGTCCCGACAAGGTCTCATACAGAATAATGTAAACCCTCTTTTACCCGTCACCAAATTTAATTCTCCATTTTATATGCCATCGTCTTTTCAGCCCCGCCCCTTCACTTTAAGAAAGCCAAGCCTTTACGGGGAATTTTCGACCACGCCTGTCACTTCATTCCTTTCCTACCCCTTCGGAGGATTTGGGTTCTTGGAATCTCGCTGCTAATCATTCAAAGCACACATCTCGCTGCGACTCTGTCGAATGTAGACGTTTTTCTTGACCGCTCCTCAGTGTGACATCATTTCATAGCGACTAAGCTCGTTAGAAGGGTTATTTTTTCTCTTGCAATTTCGTGGTTCGATTACCTTTTTAACATGCCAGGGAAACGAAAACTTACCGCGTTATCTTTTAAAGAAAAAAAAGACTTAATTGCACTTTTGGCCGCGCGATTGACGATGCCGCTTAGACACCGGCCTTTCACCTCTGAGTCCCGGGTTCGGTTCTGATGTGGGTTTTGTTGATAGTGGCGATCCGCGCTGGGCAGGTTTTCCCGGGGTTCTCCCGTTTCCCCTGCATTTCTCACAACATCCTTTCTCAGTCTTTCTCTCCGTCTGTCCTTCTTTCCGTGGGATGTATAAAAAGATCCTTCAGGTTGACGTGCTCGGCAGTCATGCCACCTACGTTCAATTAATCTAACCTAATCTAATTGCACTTTTGAAAATCAAATGTTTGAAAACAGCTTTTGCCAAAGAACACCATATTCCCAGGACTACATTAAACGATATTCTTTCATCGAAACAAGTAATTGAAGAAGCTGACTGCAAAGACAAAAGAAAGAGAATGAAGAAATCGAAGTTTGACGATATCGAGGAGGTTTTAGTTCGATGACTAAAACATGCCAGATCGCAAAATGGGCCGATTTCTGCCGTGATTTTAAAAGAAAAAGGCATGGAAATTGCTAAGAAGTTGAACATTGAAGATTTCGGCGGCAGCAATAATTGCCTGGAACGTTTCAAAGACAGACATTGCCTTTCTTTTAAAACGATTAAAATATGGTAACTATAAAAAATGCTATTTTTTTTTATTTTTCCACTCATTCATTTGCAAGTATTGATTTCTGAAAATCTTGTTTTTCTCACGAATCCTACAGCAATTCATGAAAATATTGTATTTCAGTGTTTTGTTTTGTTTTTTTGTTTTTTCAAAAATTCCCACCCCGCCTAAGTCGTCACTCCGCTTAAGTCGTCAAAAATGTTTGGTCCCTTGAGTATAACATAACGAGGTTTTACTGTATATCAATCGGTTTAATTTTTTTACTACGGTTTTATTTAATAATAATAATTATAGTGAATAGTGCATTAATAACAATTTCTTCGATGGTCAAGGAGACAACCACCCAACGCAAGCGACGCCTACAGAAGGGGAAGCAAAAACGACAAGAAAAGAGAAACTGAAATAAACCTGAAATTTACCACATCTGTTACAATTTCATCAAAATATTTAAAATCGATTGAAAAATTTCATACACACCAGACTGAAAAGCAGAAAATAATAATTTAAAAAAATATTTTTTTTAATATAGATGAAAGTTGGATAAGATGACGAAGCATGTAAGATGACGAACTATTTCTCCGACGCATTCATAGATAGGAGCACCTGTCCAAGCACTTTCTGAGACTTAGGTGATTAGTAACGAAGTTCATTGCAAGGAATGTCGGGCCAGATTGTTTTGCGAGCAGTTGCGACTAAGATGTGTTTGTAATTTTTGGATTTCACAGCGTAAGGAATTACTCGACTACGTTAAGTTGATTTTGCTCTTTCATAAAATATTCTCAAAATACAACTCATAATGTAAAGAACCATGTGTGGTGTAGGTTGTTTACGATAAGCTACGGTAATGATAAATAAATTCTAATCCAAATTGGCGGCGTGGGGTAAGATGACGAATAACAGCGCGGGTAAAATGACGAGAAGTTTGCTTAGTTTGTCATCTTATACATGTTTTTGAGCATCTTTTATGAATAGCTTTTGTCCTATTTTAAAAATTGGTTTTGAAACTGAATTTTAGTTGCAGTTTTTTTTCTTTTATTTTAAATCCTCATGTATGACTGTTTATCTATAATGTTTTAGATATTGTAAACAACAAGCCACGAAATTATACAAGGAAAAGTGACAGGGGAAAGTGGGATAAGGAGACAATGAATGCAGCTGTGGCTGAAGTAAAAGATAAGACCTCAGTGTAAATGCTACAGCAAAGAAACATAACGTGCCAGAGACAACAATAATGTTCTTCTAAATTGTTGTTGCATCTAATTCTTCAAAGTTTTGTTTCATTATGAGCAATCTGCTATTGTATTTTAAGTGTTTCATCTTTGACTTTTTTACTTCATTAGTAGTGAAGCCGTACATTAGTAGTGAAGTTGTTTCTCTGCATTTTTAAGATGCTTAAATGTTTCTATCTTAATGTAGTACTTTTATCTGTTCGTTATCTTACCCCCCCCCCCCCTTCGTCATCTTACCCCTTAGGTAGGGTAAGATGACGAAAATCCCTCTTTTTTTCTTTTCGTGAAATATTTTCGTAATTCGAGAGGGTAGAACAGCGTTTCATATTTTTTTATTGAACATAAAGGTTACAAGAAGTGACCTTTCAAATTTCAGGTTTTTAAATCACTTACTAAGCCGAGGGACAATCTCTGAAGCTTAAGTTCGTCATCTTACCCTACCTTACCCTATCATGTTTTTAAGATGGAATAAAAAGTATAAAATAATTTTTCCTAGCCCCATACAGATTCCTAACACCATACAGATAGTCCTGAAACTTTGAGACTGTAAATTTTTAATAGCTATAAAAATACTTGTAAGATTTAAAACGAAAAACGTGGAGTGCAAGATAATATACATTCCATCCATATCATCTCAATTATCTAAAAATTATTTTGTACTTTTTAGTCCTTCTTAAAAAGTTGTAAATATGTTGTATATTAAAAAAAAACATTTTTTTAAATAATTATTTGTTTATTTCTGATTGCTTTCTTTGTGTTCGTACGATATGAAGAGTAAATTTAGAATATGATTACTTTTATATATTTTTTTTTAATGTTCATAAGATAATTTCTTTCCTTCATTCTTTATGAGTAAATCCAAAACAGGTAATTTTTATAAATAGAAACCATACTTTTTCAAAATATCTCTTCTTATTTATAATAAATAACACATCTTCTACTTCTTAAAACATTTTAATTTGAGTAACTTAAAATAAACATTTGGCAAAATTCCGGAATAATACTTTTTCATGCCCTATTACAATAAAATTGTACATGGACAACACATAACTAATACTAAACAATAAAATATCGTGTTCTCCAACAACAAAATTATGTAGCCATTAAGTATATACTAGCAAATTAATTATAGACAATAATATCAAATAAGTCAGACAAAGCCTTTGTTATTATTTTTAGTGACGCATTTGGGAGCTATTGTGAGAGTGACCAAAATTGGTAGCTATTGAGTTTGCCCTGTCCGTCCGTCCGTGTCTGTCTTCCCCTAACAACTCCCGAACGGAAGGTCGGCTCGACAAATGGATTTCACCATTGTATTTAGAGCCCCAAAACTGTAGGAATCGGGTATTTTTAGGGGCCAATTCCACACTCAATTTGGTTGGATCGATGAACGGACTTCGCCGTCGTGTTCAGTGTTCCAACAACATAGGAATAGGATATTTTCAAGGGCCAACGCCTCCCTTCCCACATGTTCGAGATATTTGGCATTATATTCATTGGATTTCCGATATTTGCTTAAACGTTACAAATTCAACCATCTTATTTCAGTTGTTAGCTAAAGCTTGATAGTTAAGGTTTAGGAATTGTATACTGAAGATTGTCGGTTCGAATCCATATATCTGCTTTTGTTTTGTTTTTTTGTCTTAATCTTTTCTTCTCGATGTCCGGGTGTTTTTTTTTTTTTACCATAAAATTATATTCACTTGTTGATGTGAATAAGTTCACGTGATATTTTTATAATTTTGATATTTAAGTGGATATCTCATATCTATTTAAACATATGTGTTTTGTATTTCTAATGTAGAAACTTGACATGCATTTTCTTAATCTAGAGTCTTTTTCCAATTGTAAAATTTTAACTTTTTCATTAATTTTATGTCCTTTTCTTGCGACCCATTTGGGAGATTTGTGTTAGCGACTAAAATCGGTAGCTATTGCATCTTAACTATTATTTCTTGTAGTAGTAAACTTAAACCATGTTTAAACTGCATTTTACTAATTTGGAACATAAGAGATAATGAAGAAGTACGTGATAAAAAATTCTTAATAGTTTCAAGATTATTCAAACACATAATGCCTAAATCACTCTGTATAAAGATACTCTGTATAAAGATATTTATATAGAAAATAACGAAGTAAGATAAGAATTATAAGCTTTTTAAATATCTGTAGGTTTCAATACATTATGAAAAATATTACAGGGAAGTAATGCTAATATTTTATGTTGAATTAAATGCGCAATTAATATTATATGTAATGAGTAAGACTCGGATTATATGCAAAATGCGTATTTGTTATAAAGAGGTATATCAACAAAATTGTAAGTTTTCTAAGCATATCTAATGTTTTTTTGATTAAAATAGACCATTCTATCAAAAAAATATTAGATATGCATAAAAAACTTACAATTTTGTTGATATACCTCTTAATAACAAATATACATTTTGCATATAATCCGAGCCCTAGTAATGACTAAAAATCAGCCGAACACAAACTTTTTGAAGAATTCTTTTTTATTGCTTTACGGAAAAGATAGCCCAAACATATGAAATTAAAATATGAGATTTGCATTAATATAAACATTAATATCTATTATTAAACATTATCTATTAACTTACAGTATTATAGACTAAACAAAAAAGCTGAATAAGTGAATTTAACATAATAGATTTACGGTAATAACAAAACTTGTGCTGCTTTCAGGATTTACTGATTGACATCTTGAAGCGGTTTTCTTCAAAAAAGTCACTCGGTCTTCGAAAACTTTATACTTCGGGTGCTCGTCTTAAAAGTCTCCCAAGGCCAAGAAGCAGTTGGTGCGGTGATCTGGTTCTTCAAACATAATAAACGTCCGAGGGTCGTCTATAAAGTCCGAGAAACAGTATCGTGCAGTGGTAGTGTAATAGTCTGCTAAAATAGGTGAAGCTGATTTTCGTAGGTGTTGCCTACGAATCTTCTTTCGATTTTTTGCCTTTTCCACATCTCCGGTTGCCGCGGCAAATCAAGCCCTCACCACATTCTCTGTCCTCCGTACATGTTTCCACCACAGTTCCCAAAATCACTAGAAAAATAACGATGCAAATTATGAGTCTGGAATTCATACTCACTCTGTGCTGCAGATATGACAAAACGTTTGCTGAAGAGAATTTGCTGGAATGAATCTCAAATGTTTCTATGCTGCTTTTATACTCTTTCAAACAATTGCAAAATTGTAGCGCCGTCGCAAACTAGTTCTTGCGAAAATCGACAGATGTTATTTTTTTGCGTACGTCACGTGTGTTCTCATTGAAATAATAGGTTTACCGAATGCTGTCATATGGAATTATTTATTCTTATTGATCGCTTCTCATACAGTGTAGAATAACTTACTGTCATAACTTGATTTAATTTGCGAAATACTTTCAAAACACATGACTGTTGATTTGATATTATGATGCTGTCACATGAATATTTATAATATTACTTTAATATTATTTTTTATTATTTGTAGAGGATTTAATAAGTTGAAATTAACATTTCAAACTATTTTAATATTCATATAATAATTAATACATAATATGATTTAATACGCAGTATAAAACCGTTTTTCCCCTCTTTATATAACTTATAATTATAGAACTAAAGATAAACGTGTTCTTAAAAGATTCTTTCATTTGGGGTTTCCATTTTATATCAAAATTAATTTAGTGACTGAAATATGGAAATAACCTTTGTTTTACAGTAAATAGTTTTTGGTGATAATTGTGATTCATCCCAATAGTTTTTCATAAAAGACTTATAGAAAGCTTCCTTTTATTAAAGGATAATCTAAATAAATGATGACAAGCTTTTTTTTCCCCTGATAGAAACAGCATTACGATTTTACTTATTTATGTTAAAGCTAAGTAACTTTATTAAATAATTACAAATTTAATTATTGTTTATATTATAACTTTTAATACCAGTTTTTTCTTTTCATTTGCTGACTTTAGTGGTTTGGAAATATTATAAAATTCTTTGAATAATTAAATTAATATTTTTGTTTAATTCAAGTTAAATAAAACTTAATAAATAATTAAGTTTATTTTTCAATTTCCTGCTATCGCCACTGCTATAGTTTCGAAAAATATTTTGTAAAAGATTTCCTTTGCTAGATGACAAAAACAGATCATTAAATTTAGTAGAAATTAAACATTTTAAAATGTTCAGCATTGAAAAGTTCAGAATACCCCTTTTTATTTTTATTATTTAAATGTTATTTGAACAAAGTTGAAATAACTAACATTTTTCCAAAAAAACACAAAAACTGCTTTTCACCAATATTTCATTCTGTTAGTTAAGGAACTTTTTCAAGGCTTTTTTTTAAAAAATTCATTCATAAAGAAAAGAAAAATCTTCTTTTCTCATACAACAAATAAAAAATCATAAACGAATAATAACAATAAATCATATTAAACATATTAAATGAGCGTGATATTGATTAAGAATAAATATAAGGGTTTGACATATGAACATTACAGTAAGAAATATCAGAGTTCACATAAGTTAATTTTAACTCCAACCATAATTTATTAACAAAGAAGGCTATTATTTATAATAATTTGAACAGGATTACTGAATACGCAGAGGACAAAAGTTTATGGAATAATAAAATCCTCGATTTGAAGAATAAGTTATTGCTCAACGAGTATCCTGAGGGATTTATTATATCTATGTTTATTAGTGTTTTCAAGAAAAGGTCTAAAATATATATATATAAAAATAAAGGGGATAGTATTGATAAAGGTTACAAATTTATCAAATAACCTATAGGCATTAAATTGAACAGGTATGTTAAAGAAGTTTGTAAGGAAAATGAGGTGAAAATTGTTTATTACAGAGGTAAAAAGTTATTTAAGAAGAAAAAAATTGTTAATAAAGAATTAAAAGTTTTACACAAAATGGGGTCATATATCTTTTAAAATATAGAAATTATCATGAGTTTTACGTAGTAAATACAGGCAGGTCATTACAAGAACGGGAACAGGAACACATTAGAGCATATAGAAGTAAAAGGAAAGGGGTGTGTGAATGGGCGACCATTGCATAAGGAATATCCATATCCGGATCCGGTGATAGAAATTTTGTATGAATCACAGGAAGAATCAGAAATAATAATTTTAGAATCTTGCTTCGTTAATTGGAATCATTGTATAAACAAATATAGATCTTTAAAAGGAAACGATATTTATTTGGGTATTTTCAAAAAATTCATGAACAATAATGTTAAATTGAAAAAATTACTAAATTTGATGTAAGTCTGTTAGTATTGTTTTTCTGTATTGTTTTTTCAGTTTACTGCTCTCGTTTATATTATTTTGTGGTTTTATTCAGTCAATTTGTTTGTTTCAGTCGTTTTTATTGTTTATTTAAATTATATCATGTTCATTTAATATATTTAATATGATTTATTGTTCAAACGATAAGACATTTTAAATAAACTCCAACATCTTCGCAGATACCGATATTTCGTTTTATTTCTAAAACTTTTTCGAGGTTCAGCTCGTAGATCAAAACAAATTAAAAATGAAATAACATAACTAGAAAAAATTGGAAAGAGAAATCTTCCTCTCACCAAAACAATATAATATACAACAAATAAAACATATAATACTTAATAAACTGTATAAACAAAGTAAGTCATAAAAACGGACAATAAAACGGTGACAATTGTTACAACAGATTAACTAACAGTGTTTTTGTTGAAAAATGGTACAGTAGCTGAAAAAAAAAGTTCCTCGCGAAATCCACCGAACCTAATCAATGTAGAATAATGTCTTATGTCTTATTTGTCTTATTAATAAACCAAATCAGTTCCGATGAAAGGAAGAAATAAGTTTCACGCTAATTACTATATTTAGATACAACTCAACTGTGAAGCTCCTTTTCCAAGCAATGTTCCTAGAAAGTGAGGCTTCATCAAATCAGTCCGTTTGAATGTGTGTGCCTTGGCTTATCGATCGCTTAAAGGTTATCCCTTTAGATCCGAAAGTGGAATAAAACTAAGATCCTAAACCTAGGTTTTTTTTTCGGTCGAAAAGCTCATCGATTTGTTTGAATCCCCTTCTCTTCCAGGGAAAGAAGACACTGGCTTTTTTTGGGGAGGTTTGTTGGAAAGATTGCGACCTTCTTAGCTCAATCCAGATACTCCTGTAGGTCTGTATGTACATATATATGTATGTGTGTCTGCCTGTGTTTAAACGTTCTGTGTTGTATCCTCTAATTAGTAAATTCTGGGTTCGTCTTGAAATTTGGCATTCATCTGTAAAACGAAGATCGAAATTTTATTTTTGGCAATTTTTTTGTGTTTTTGCTGAGAAATAGCACAGTAGCTGAAAAAAAAAAGTTCCTCCAAAAAAGATAAAAAGTGAAGTAAAACATTTAAGATGATAAAAATATATATATATATACAGTAGAACCTCATTATAGCGGACTAATAGGGACTGAAGGTTGTCCGTTTTAATGAAAGTCCGGTTTATAACAAATAATTCTGATAGGGATGTAATGCAGCAGGATGTATATCAATGAAAGTACAGTAGTTAGCTATAAAAGTGTTTATTATATATCAAATAAAAAAACAGTCTTCAACATAGTAGGTTGATTTGAAAAAGGTGTGTACGCATATATTGCATTAATCTTTAGAACAAGAAGGTCCTGGTTCGTGTTGATTGCTTACATTCATTGGTTTGAAAAAAATAATTTATTTTCTGCTGGGTTTGTTTGCTTCTTATTTCTTCAGTTAATAACTGACGGATGTGCCGTAAGTTTTCGTAATATGGAAATATATTTTCATTTGCCGATTGTTCAACATATTGAATAACGAAATCTAAATGTCTTTCACTTCGCTCACCTTAATTGTAGGCTGACAGTTTTTTTTAATACTGTCCGTTATAAGCGATGTCCGCTATAATAGGGTCCGTTATAATGAGGTTCTACTGTATCTGAATTATGAATTATGATGAATAACTGATGTGTGTGTGGAAAAATTTAAAATTTACTTATTTGGACTTTACCATAACCCTCTTGTTCTGGGTGGCGTAGTGGATGAATATATATTTTAAATCCTGTTAAAATATTTTAAACGTATACTTAACACTTAACTGAATCTTACTAGCAGAGTAAGTAAATATTCTTAGACACAACGTTAAATAAAAACAATAACATTTTATTTCCCTTGACGGAATAGTTCATTTACAAACTAAATGATTTGTTGGGGCTCATGTCCTTTATTCAACACTTGTATGATTACTGAATCTCTTTTGATTTAAATATTAACTCAAAGTTCATTTGTTAATACTTGATTAGATTGAAAGTTCATTAGCACTTTGCTATTCTTTTAATCTTTAACTTTATCTTTATCTTTTCATTCGAAGTACTCTGTTAATCTTTATTCCTGAACCTTGCTTTAAGCTTTTCATTCGAATTACTTTAACATCTTTGACTTGAATAACTTCCGTTAACCTTTAACTTTTATAATGTCCTTAACTTTAATTCTAAGATTAAAATCTCTCTGAACGGAATTAATCTAAGTCCTTGTTGAACCTTTACTTTAAGAAACCTTTAAAGAACTTTAAATCTATATTTATTCTTCATATAGTCCTTGGTTAAAATCTTTATCCATTAAAACCTTTGGACTCTTGATGATTCTTTAGTCTTTACTAATTCCGAATCCAAGATAAATCTTTAGTCCTATCTTTATTATCGCAACTAATCTTTTATCTTTAGAGACTTTATATTCTGGAATAATCTTCGTTATCTTTAATCTCTTGCTTAAGTTTTAGTAACTTTAATTATATAACGATTGACTTCAATCTTCGTAAAATGTGGGACCGCAACTACAAATGGGAAAACAAATGACTTACATTATTTTCCTGATAAAAAAATTGATTCCAAACATAATTGACATTCTTTGGTGAATAGAATATTCTTCATTGAACATAATCTCTTCGAACGTTGAGTTGTCTAGTAACACTAAAATCCTGGAAATACATTGGAAGATAGAATTAATCACTTAAGCCTTCTAAAGTTGAAATCTTTATTTCAAACGTTGAGTAAATTCATCGTATTTATTCGAAATATAAAATTGAAACTTCAATCGAATAAAACGGCATGTCCTTTCATAAATCCTAGATATTCCAGGGAACAAAGAATCATCGTAAAATCAAATCATCTTCAAATAGGAACCTCCTCGCCGAATCAGAATCTCTTTTCGCAATGGCGGAGTCCACACAATCACTCTGCTACGACATCCGCGTAAACTCCAATCTTTGTTGCTTTAACGATAGTCCTTTTAGCTAAGATGCTTCGCTTGATGCTCTCGGTCGTTGATTGTTATATAACAGTCAATTTCTATGATGAACTTGTAATATTATCCTTGTAATAATTGCTTTTCAAATCTATTTACACAACAATAACGAAACGTCTATCTCAAGTTTCCCATCGGTGATAAATCAAAATATGAAAGAAAAACACTTTATATTCTCTACAGGGAATATACAGCCTTTATTAAAGCTATTTAGCTCTTCTCTTATTTATTCTTTTGTTAATTGCCGTTTTGGCCTAGCAGTCAGCAGGCCAAGATTCTTATGAGGTACTGTACTAGTGACTTTCTTAATTTTGGTGCTTTGTGACGACTAGCAAGAACAAAACAGCTGTGACCATAATTATGAATGTCATTTATTCAAGTAAAATTAAAAACAATCAAATTTTAAATTAAGATAAGTAATTAAAACCCCAAAACAAAAATTTATAATACTTGTTTTTCATTTTCTTTTTCTTTTTTGTTAGTTAAAAATTTGTAATACCTTTAAATTTAATAAATATGAAATTTTGGTACTAAATCGAATTCATTCAGAAAAATATTAAAATTCGAAATGTGGTCGAAGCTTTATATTTTAAGTGAAGGCATTTATATTTAAAAGGTCTGCAATTAAACATAGACTTTTATATATGGGATTAAATAGATCATAAACGCAGAATTCCTATGTTCGAGAATTCTCCAATTAGGTTCTTCACTTAATATGTCTCTTTATTTCTTTAAAAGGAAATTCGGGAATAACATTTAAATTTTTCAAATTGGAAGGTGATTAGCTAATCTAATTCAGCCATCACTTTAAAAAAAAATTAATGTTTGAATAGTTTTTTTTTTAATGGAAGGCTATTTAATCTACATACAAAAGTCTATATTTAATTACAGATATTTTAAGTATAAAAGTCATCCCTTAATGAATTCGCTTACGTACCAAAATTTGGAAATAAACAAGTTTTATTTTGTTACTTTTGATACGTTATATTTTAGATATCAAAAACCTGACCTAAATCTACCTCCAGCCTTTAAAGTTGAAAACAATCATTAAATATCGATTACAAACTTTCGAAAGAGAATTTATGATCATTTTCCTTATGATAGTTTCGTAAAATTCTAGATCTGTCATTCTGTGATTAATGATGTTTCATAGAAGGATACTCTGGCTTATGTAACTAAAAAAAAACGTTTCATTTCCTGCTGTTTTCTTCACCTTTAAACCGGATCCTTTAAACAGGATAGTTTCATAGAATATTTTCAATTGATCAATACCTAAATTATTTATTGTTCGGAATTTTTATTTACAATCACCAGAGGAAAAAATATTAAATTTCTTTCCGTATTTTTCAATCACTTTATTTCCAACCACTTGTGATTTTGTTTTCAAAAAATATTTCAGTGCCACCTTTCAGTTGGATGATAAATTATCGAAGAAAACATAGCAATAAAAATTTCCGTATTGGAAATGTTATTTTATTGGTGAGTTTGAATGCTATATTTATATCTGTGTCTTTAAATATTTCCTTTACTTGTTTTTTAAACTAGGATGACAAGGAAATACAGCATACGACGTATTTTTTTCTTTAATTTTTAATTTTGGATTATAAATTTTTTGGAGGCTGTTTTTTATGTTCTTATTTATATAAGATCTTGAGTATTCACATTGGATAAATTGATTAGTGATTATTTGTATTTCTTTGTTGAATATTGTTTCAGAATCGCTCAATTTAAAGGCTCTATGTGACATTGTATATAACAAATTCTCTTTATAATGTTCGGGAACGGACGAATTATGAGGAATGACTAACATAGAAGCTGTAGGTTTTCTCTAAGGGTCAGTGATTATTTTACTTTCAATTTTAATTTTGACATCTAAAAATATTATCATGTTATCTTTTTTCTTCTTCTACAGTAAATACAATATTTGAGTGAATAGAATTAATCTCTTTGAGTATCATCTGTTGAATTACCTTGTTTTGTGATGATAAACAAATCAACAACATGCCTTTGATAAAATAAAATCGGAATTTGAGTAGTCAGAAAAAAAGAATTTTCTACGAATTGTATGGCAATTTCTGCTATTATGCTCGATGCTGCTATTATGCTCACAAAACAAGGTAATCAACAGATGATACTCAGAGAGTTTAATTCCATTCACTCAAATATTGTATTTACTGTAGAAGAACAAAAAAAGATAACATGATAACGTTTTTAGATGTCAAAATTAAAATTGAAAGTAAAATAATCACTTAACCTTATAGAAAACCTACAGCTTTCTATAACTCTGTCAGTAACTCCTCATAATTCGTCCGTTCCCGAACATTATGAAGAGAATTTGTTATATACAATGTTATATAGAGCCTTTAAGTTGAGCGATTCTGAAACAATATTCAACAAAGAAATACAAATAATCACTAATCAATTTATCCAATATGGATACTCAAGATCTTATATAAATAAGAACATAAAAAACAGCCTCCAAAAAATCTATAATCCAAAATTAAAAATTAAAGAAAAATATACGTCATATGCTGTATTTCCTTACCATCCTAGTTTAAAAAAACAAGTAAAGGAAATATTTAAAGACACAGATATAAATATAGCATTCAAACTCACCAATAAAATAACATTTCCAAAACCGTATTATAGAAAAAAACAACCAACAGACCAATTTTTTTTTTTTTTTTTCAGAGAGGAAAGAGAGCAAATGCACTGATTTCTGGGGGAACTAAAGTATTTTAAATTTTATTTATAAGTTTGTTAATTCTATTGATTAGGATATCATGCTTTAATATTTTTTTTCCTTGACGAAAATTTGAGAGAATTTTTTTTTAAATTGAAAGGAATTTTTTTATTTAATTTCAAAAGTAGATTTTTGAACTATTTCTAATTTTTTTATTCATTTAATCTAATTTGTAAATATTTCTTATTTTATTTTAAACTGTTTAATATTACTATATAGGTCCTTTTTTTTTGAGGGATTTCCCCACTTCGGGATGAGATATTTTTCTCGATATTTTGACCCGGTGCCTCTGGCCTCTTCCGGAGATGTATGATGTAATTGAAATGTATACAAACTTTTTATTTTTACTCAATTTTCTTCTTTAAAATGTTTGGACCAAATAACATTGATAGGTTGATTTCGCCTTCCATTGGTTTGTTTAATTTAAACTAAATTAAGATTTAAAAATAACGATTAGGTTTTGTTAGGCAAAATTTCACAATGTAAACATAAAGTACTTGCAAGCAAGCATAAAATATATTTAGAATACATCTTTCTGTACCTTCAGCTCAAATTTCATAGTTGTATTAATTTTATTTTAAAAGAAAATAAAAATTTCATACGATCTAATTTGGACGAGATCGAAGCGCCGCGCCGTAGTGGACAAACTGGAACTTCGTAGTGGACAAACTATGGGAACTATTGCATGAAAGTATACGCATGCAAATGAAATAATGATATCTTATATTATAAAAGCGCTATTCTGTCTGTCATAAGACTTTACGTTTTTCCAATTTTGTGACCAAACTATAAGAGATAGATTGGTCATGTAAATGGATAAAATGTAGATCTTTTTAGACAAACAAAATGCTACAGAAATCTTTCGAAAAAAGTTTTTGGTTTCCAAGATAGCGCCTTTTAAAGGGTCAAATTTTGACTTTTTCTCAATTTAAACGAAAAATATAAAAGATAGAAGAGAACATTATATTGAGAACATGTTGGAAGAAACAACTGTACAGTTCATGGAAATACAAAAACAAATGTAGATCATATTTTCTTAAATAAGCATGATATCGAAACACCAGGAATAATATGACCCAGGTCGAAACACTAGGAATCTCGGATAATAAGAGTTGAAAGGGAGAAAATAACAGATCCAAATATAATCTATGAAGAACTTATCAATGATGTTAACAAAACAAAATTCATAAAAATCTACCTATATAAAAAGAAAATTCCTGACTCACTGACAGACTTATCAACGCCCACCCCAAACCCTTGGACCTAGAAAGCTAAAATTTTGCACAGAGGTTCCCTTTATGATGTCGACAGGAATAAGGCCGGATTTTTCGAAATTCCCACGGGATATGGAATAATCTGGCAAACTGACCATGAAGTGTGTGGAGACAAACCCAGGTGTGTGGTGCCAACCCGCAATACACCTGAGTTAAGCGGAGAAGGCCACAATGGGCTGGGAAGTCGTATATTCTCCGATCTCAATCATAATTTGCTAAATAAATAAAGTTTTTTTTTAATGCTATAAATGCAAGGGTTTCGGAGCGAAGCGACGGTACCCGGCTAGTTTTTATGAGAGTACACCTATCTGTATTTTCAGCTCAAATTTTGTAGTTGTATTAATTTTGTTTTGAACGAAAATAAAAATTTCTCAAGGCACTGTTTCGACGACATCGAAGGGCCGTAGTAGGCAAAGTGAGTGCGCCCTCCCATAACTTAGCTTCAGTTATGGGAACCCTCTGAAGATTTTTCAATAGAATTACTCGCCTGTATATAAAATGATGATGCCTAATTTTATTAGAGTATACCTATCCGTACCTCCTGCTGAAATTTCCTAGTTGTATTATATTTATTTTGAAAGAAAATAAAAATTTCATAAGGCCTAGTTGTTACGAGATCGATTGGCCGTAGTGGACTCATTGGAACACCTTCCCATAGCTTTGCTACAGTTATGGGAACCCTTTGATAAATTTTCACTGAAGTACTTGCCTACAAATTAAATTAACCTAATTTTATTGGAATAAACTTATCTACATCTCCTGTTCAAATTTCATAGTTGTATTATATTTATTTTGAATGTAGGAGAACAAGGGTGAAAAATCAAAGGAATAGGATTCACTGGATTAATAAGAGATTAATATAATTTTCGCTAAAAAACACATAAATCAAACAACTTAATTATACATTAAAAAACCATTGAGCGACTTTCGATCCGAAATAAGGGACTTCATCGGAATAAATCCCATTTGGTTAAGATCCTTTAATAGCTGTTGATAATGTGATATGCACATAGTGAATTAATTCATTAACCATTTATGTAGGAGGAGAAGTAAATGTCTTCCATTCTTTGATAGGGTTAACTGTCAATGACTTGCTGGGAAGTATACTTTTGTTTAGAAGTATCCATATATATTTTTAAATGAAATGACTGTATTATATGGTCTTTTTGTTGTCATGATATGATAAAGAGTCTAGATATATTCTAATACAACTATCATCTGATTTTATCTAAAATGTTCACAAACTATCCAATTGATGAATGTGTTTCAATGCTTGTTTCGCTGTATAATAATGATCAACGTAGGATTGTTTCAGTGCTCTTCTATGTTTTCAATTTCTTTTTTTTCAAAAACAGGAAGTTTGGCTATATATTGACATTCTTTTTCTATGCACTTCAAACTATACACGACACCTTTTTGCTCAAGTATTTGTTTTTTTTATTTTTTGTTTAATTTTTCAATAGGAAACTTAGGTTGATTTGGCCGCGCGGTTGGCGATGTCGCTAAGACACTGGTCTCTCATCTCTGAGACCCGGGTTCGGTTCTCATGTGGGTTTCGTTGACGGTGGCGATCCGCGCTGGGCAGGTTTTCCCGGGATGTTTTCCTTCATTAAAAACATTACACACAGTTGCACTTTTGAATAAATATTTAAAAAACTTATTTAAAATTATAAAACTACTAGTTTCGTCTACACTCATAGTCTTCACAAGGCAATACAATAATGGAACTCTTACAAATTATATAAGGAAACTAATAAGGGGATTAATATAACTGAAATATTGAATTTTAATTTCTTCCAATCAGCTGTATCTGGAACGTCAGAAGAGTAACGTCAATGGAAGCTTCTTATGTGGATGAGGAGGGGTGGCAGGCATCTATCTTCATCGAAGGATGCAGAATTCTGAATTATCTTGCAAGAGTGGATGTCGTTGTGATGTCGAAAAGGTCAATATGTTCTACTTATGTTGTTCTACATCGGAATTGATTGAGCAGTTGACTTAGCTATTCTGTAGAATCGTTTAGAAAACAGCTGATTTGTTAAAGAAATGCGATTTTTATGGTTTTTCTTCAGTTCTTTGTATTATTAATCTAAACTTCGTTATTGAGAAGAATTAAGTTAGTGTAGCTATTCTTCATCATATCGCATATAAACTGATGTCCAATTTTCCGATGTATAACAAATGAAGAGCCTTCTCTTCAATGAAAATCATAGTTAATTCGGCAAATACGACCGAACTACATAGATAGTGCCAAAAATAGCCCTGTTGACTGTTGAAAAAAATCTCCTCGGAATTAAAATATTTGCAAATCAATTAGGAATTTAATTTTTTCTTTAACCCGGCAGTGGTCGCGCCCTTTTTTGAAATACTAATGGTCGCAATGGGTCTGTGAGACCCATTCATTTTAAACACCAATACTTTCAAAATTTCAACGTTTAAGATATTTGTTAGTAATAATATCCTTGATTGGTTGTTTCTTAAGATTTTTGTTGTAATCATTTATAATAATATATATATATAAATATATAGATTAAGATTTTTGAAGAAAACATTGTAAAAACCGGATAAAAAGTGTATTGATTACATAATTGATAGAAAAATAATTGTATACAAATATTTTTGGTTCAAATTATGATAAACTAATAATAAATTAGTTATTCAAAGCAATCAGTTAGAAATAAATATAGTTCAATTTTTTTTTGGTATATTTTATAATGCATTCTCCAAAAAGTCTTCATCTTCACTATCATCATTATCTGTTGACTCTTCTTTACACTCTAAAATGGTCTCTAAAAGTATTTTCGTTATTTCATTATCATTGAAGGATTTTTATCTCTTCAAAATAATAAAGGTAAGAAGTCAACTCAGGACCAAACTAAACTGTTAGTTGAAATAACTCATAAAAGAAGAAATAATTAAAAAATTGAAAAAGAAATAAAAAATAGGCCTAACTAAATAACTAGAGTAATAAATAACGATAGAATAAATAAATAGTAATAACTATTTATTATCTCTAGAAACCCAAGTTTGTACAGCAAACTTTACATTTAACGCATATAAAACAATTTTCCTCTGTATGCACATTAAGTTACACGAAAGGTCGCACTGGTTCTACAGGACCCAGAGTTTTTTTTTTTTCCTTCAGATCGGGACAAATTATATTCCGCCGAAACTGTCACATGAAACTTCATGTGATTTTAGAAAGATACTGAAAAAGACAATTACTTTATTTTACTTATTTATAATCTTGTTTAGATTTCAATAAATGATTGAAATATAATGCCATTTTAAAAATTTATTATCATTTAGTTTATTCTTTTTCGATTTTTGAATAGAATATTCAGAGCTGTCATGTCTGTCACAAATTGCCTGTCATGTCTGTCACAAGATAAAACAATTACACATAAAAAAGTTACTTTTCAATTCTTATATGAAAAGACATGGCAATAGATGAAACCCTTACTTATCCCATAAAAAAATTTCATAAATAAATATTCAGAAAATTCAGAGTTTTGAAGTTATGTAGAGGTCACAAAAATATTTGTCCATTCTCCGTCATGTCTGTCACAGTAAGTTTTAATTTTTTATTAAAAAAGTTTACAACTTAAAATTTGGAAAACTTTAGTAAGTAATAGCTTAGACATAGACACTTTTGTAAAAAAAAAAATAATTCTTCAAATAATATTTTCTATATGAAATGTGCTCCATTGCATGTCTGATGTCATGTCTGTCACAAATGAAATTAACCAGCAATAAAAAATGAAAAATTTAAATAAACAAAATAAAATGTATAAAAAAATTATAATATATTTATATATATATATAAATATATATATATTTAAAGCAATTCGAATTTCTTTATTATTATTATATCAACATTTGACACAGTACAAACACAAAAAAAAAACATCTTTGACTGGAGTTATTGAGTAACTCAAGTCTCACCCAGAGACCTAAGAATTGATCTTCGCAAAATATAAGCAGTGCCTAGTAATGATGTTTTTTGCAGGTCTCTTATTGAAATTTGGATAAAGGAAAGGAAAAATACTCCTGAAATAAGAAAACGTGTTTTCCTGAATTGTTAATTGGTTTAAAGAAATTGAAGTGAACAAATTGAAGCAGATTGTGTTTAAAGTAGAAAGAAGTTGAAAGAGATTGTGTGTTTTTTAAAGTATACATTTTTTTTTAATTAATTTTAATTATTGCTTTTAGACATTGTCAAAAGCAAAGCGGACCCATAATATGAACAATTTTATAAACAAACTTCTATCGGAAGCGACCACTTTTGACTCCCAACTTCCGGTCAGGGAGTAGTCCTAGAGGTCTGATTTTTTTTGGACGTGGTCACATACTTTTTGATGTTCAACACAATGATCCTATGTTTTACAGGCATGCTATAACTTAGGGGCCGCTAACATTGCTTTTATGCAGTGGATGACACACAGCGGCTAAACGGTTAGAATGAAACCGACTCAAATATCAAACTCTAAATTTTTTTCACAAACTTCATTCCTTCTTACTAAAAAAAAACAAACCGGAACTTTGATTTTTGTTCAAAAGTGAATATCAGTTTGGGTTCTAAATTTCAGCTATTTGCATTAGAGATATGATAAAAAGGTATAGATAATAAAATGTAGTTTGAAATGTGCTGAAAATAATGATTTTTACCATAGCTTTCTATCCTTTTTCTTAGGTGAGTTATCAAATTTACCTCAACTGTCTGCAAACGCCAGAAATGCCGGAAACCATAAAGCAAAAATAAACACCATTTTTCAACGAAGTCAAATAAATAAACAAAAATAATGTCTGTTTTGAAGTACTCATGTATAGGGGTAACAACAGTAAAAAAAAAAATCATTTTTTTTTTAAATGGTCGAAGCAACCAATTTAATGTTTTCTGGACCGTTTGGTATGGATTGATCCTTATATAGCACGTCTTGCTTGTAGGTAAGTTGGTTTGTCTGCACTGAGACTCAATTAATGGATTTTCATGAAACTTGATTTCCGTGTTTAAAGACTAGGGAGGATCTAATATTTATATTTGAAATGTTTCTCAATTGTTACGAAATTAGCCTTCGAGAGTACAAAAATCCTCCTAGAAAAAGCATTAGAAACAAAATAACGTATTTCTATGAATGTTTTAAATGGTAACTATTAATCCTTTTAGCTAATCCTTTCATTTGGTTACGATAAAACAATCTCCAATTTAAGCAAATTATTAAATAATGTGAATTCTAAAGGAAAAAAATGAGTCAGAAAATTCATGCGCCAAGACGATTTATAATAATTTATAATAATATAATAATAATTATGAAGTGTTTTGTTAGTGTTACCGTCGGACCTCTATTTAACGAAGTCGCTAAATCCCGAAAAAAAGTTCGTTATATGGAAAATTCGTTAAATAGAGATTCACCTTTTAAAATTACTTTAGGCTATATAAAACAGATTTAAAATACATAAACGAAAATATTATTAAAAAAAGTAATAATTTTAATGACATAAAGCATACATTTCCACATGCTTACTTAAATTTTACTAAAAAAGTGTGTTAATTTTTTTTTTTTTTTTTTTTGAAAAAGTGTTTTTGTTTATAGTACGTCTCGCATCTTTGCAATGCACCAAAAACCCCTTCAGGCGTCTTTTCTTCAAATTGTAATCCGCGTCAGATTGTTTCAAATGATTTTAGCATTTTATCATATGAAGGTTTTTTTATTTCTGCATCATGATCATTTCCATTTTCATCAACTTCATCTTCTTCGCAATTCATAGCTGTATTGTTTTTATTTTTCACACTGTCCAAAATATCCGACTCGAGGTCTCAACTTCAAAATCAAGTGAAAGATAATCATCAATCAGCACATCATCG
>JAFIDM010000001.1:27716679-27732357 GCA_023159025.1 Thereuonema tuberculata
TACTTCGAATAAATAAAAAAATTGATAACTTTAAGCCTCAACATTCACTTTTAAATTGAATTTGTCTAAAAATTATCTGATACTTTTTGTTATTTATTATTTTACTATTTTTATTAGATCATTATTTATTTTGTGTATACAATGACGTTTCTATTTGGGCATTATCTAAAATGATTCCATTTTTATTGTTTTCATGATAAAAGACAAAAAAAAAAAGATAAGCTTGTATTTTGTTCTAAAATGTTCATTTGGATTTAGAAAATATAAATCATTAGAAAATTTAGCTTCCTAAATTTAGATGTATTGGTAATAGTTAAATAAAGATTTTGCTTTTCAATATTTGCTACAAACTACTCTACAAATATTCAACTATTTGCGTTTTAGTTAAGCTTGAGAAAAAATAAATTGTCATTTAACATTTTGAACCGATATTTGTTTTCTTATCTACTAAAGTAAATAATTAATTTTTTTTATAATTTTTTAGAAACAATTAAATATTGCTAAATTGAAATTTAAGAGAAAATTGGAGATTTCTAACATTAAGGTTTAATAGAATAACTTAAAATCTTTAGATTGAATTCTTAAGTTACAATTGTACTTCTTTTTAAAAAGAATTTGAATTTTTTTAATTTGTTTAAAATGGTAAATTTCTATTAAATAAAATTTTTCAATTGTGAATTTTTGTGTTTGAAGCTAAAAATCTATTTTTAAGATCTTCAAAGCTACAAGTAAATTATTTAATAACTTAGAAAACTGTAACTGTAAATGTAAAGTTATTAAAGATATTTACGGTAATTAGAATACTTAATTTCTAATTGAAATGCAGTATTTTTTTATATACATTAGGTTGATAATGAAATGCCAAAAAAATAAAAAGTTCATTGTTGAACTACAAACTTAATAACAATAACTTTATTTCTAGAAATATCATGGACCGAATGAAAATGTAAAAATATAATAATTTTTGACTGTGGTGTGGCTTTCTGTAGTGTTTGTCTGCCAAATAATAGATTACTGTCCAGTTAGGAACGGTTTGTTCTATAAACAACTATTGTGTTATTTAGTCATTTTTGGTTGTTTAGTGTAAATATTTGATATATTTCTTTATGCCAATAGGTGTTGACCTTTTTTTTCTTTTCTTTTTTCATTATATCTGTGTTAGTTGTTACTACACAATAAAATTTAGAATTTAGATTCACACGAAAGTGTAAACAAAGAATATAAACATAATAAATGTAGTTTTACATGTAGACAAGTAATTGGAAATAATCGGAAAACTCCCATCATACACTAATGTAATAGAAACCAATATAAGCTCTAAATTTGTCATTGATGGAATATAAACATACAAACATATTTAGTAAAATTGTTTTGTATTAAAAGAGAAAGAGGAAAAAAAAAAAAAACTTTTTCTTCTCTTCAAAAAAAGAGAACTTCTGTTTACTTTCTTTTGTTTAAATGTTTATAGATTCTACCTACAATTCAATTTTTTATCTTTTTTTTTTTTTGTCACCACAGAAATTTTACCTTTGTTTGAATTTTTTTTTACTTTCGAACTAATTAACATCTTAATAAAAAACAATGGGTGAGACCAAATTGTTTACCAAGTAACATCCTGGAACAGCTGTTTTACGCTCTTTGGCTATCATCAGCCAGAAGCAGTCATCACTAAACATCAAGGTCTCCGTATTGAGGCTAAAATGAACAATACAAAAATTGTTCATTTTTCCTCAAAAGAAAAATGAATAATAAAAAAACTCAAAAATGAAAAAGTAATGAGAAAATTCATGTGCCAACCGTTCACTGGTCTCAATGAATTTTTTTAAAGCATAAAAATTCAACTTTGAAAGTTGTTGACATTGAGTGACAATCATATTTTTTTGAAGTTCACATGAGTTGGAATATGAAATGAACTGTTGATATTCAGCGAAAATAATATTTTTTTTTTGTAAGTTCACATGACTTGGGAAAGGAAATGAACTGTTGATATTACGTAAAAAAGATAAATTTTTATTTTTGTAAGTTCCTATCAGTGATGAAATTTTTGGAAAATTGATAATATAACAGAGGATGAAATCCAAAGCTTTCTAATAGAAATTAGCAACCACATTTAATGAAATGTAAACAATACAATCACACATTTCAATGAAAATTTAATGTCCACTGAACATCAACAGTTCATTTCATAACTATAATCTGAAGGAGTCAACTTAAAAAAAAATAAGCTTTCATTTCTATTGTATAATAATAGCTCATTTCATAACTTATATCCAGTAATGTGAACTTTACTTTTACAAAAGTAAAAAATTATCATGTTCACTAAATACAAACAGTTCATTTCACATCCTCACTCATGAAAACTTTCAAAAAAATATCATTTTCATTGAATATCAACAGTTGATTTCAAATTATACTGTCTGTCTGTCTTGAACATTTAAGGTTTAGACATGTTTGTCTGTTCCTAAACTCTTATGATTTTGGTCTCTCCATCTTGTTCTTGGACGACCTCGGTCTCTTTTTCCTTTGGGTTTATATTTCTTTTGAGGCACCACTGCGCTTCCGATGATCATTCATATTAGCTTCAGTACGGTGACCTCGTTGTTTACTGGTGACTGCTCCTACCTGATGATCGCCAAAGAGCGTGAAACAACTGTTCCAGGATGTCACTTGGTAAACAATTTGGTCTCGCCCATTGTTGTTTATTAATAATTCAAATGCTTAATTTGAATTTTTATGCTTTAAAAAAAATTCATTGAGGCCGGCGAACGGCTGGCACATGAATTTTCTCACCTAATTTTCATTAGTGAGTTTTTTTGAGACACCACTGCGCTTCCGATGACAATTAGCATCCTTTTCATTATACAGTATAACTTTGATTTTTTTCTCATTTCTTGTTAAACGAGTAAAATAACATTGTTTTTTTTTTGTAATTAATTATTCGTTTATTTACTATGTTTTCTGCGATTTATACAAAGTATTTCTCTTTAAATTACACTGGAGAGTTTGTGCTGTATTTAGAAGCCTTCATTATTTTTACCAGTTCAGTTCTTTTTCTTTCGTATTATAGATATTTTTGACAATTCAAATTTTAAATTGAAATTTAAGAGTTCGAATTTCTTTCTGAATATTAAGTCAATAAAAATTACAAATTTCTATTATCAGAATAACATTACACCATTAGAAATCTTCTTTTTTCAATATTCTTGTAATATTTTGGCGATATTTCGCGAAATTTAATCATTTCGCTTTTTCAAGCCTTTTTCTTCAAAATAACTTCAAATAAAGACAGGGGATATATGGTCAACCCCAACACGCTATCATTTTTTCAAGACATCATTAGGGGCCAAGAAGAAAAATTTCAATAATATCGTTACAATAATCAATCTGTCAATAATGACTCAACAAAGTCATTATAGTGTATTAAATCATTTTATTGGAAAGGAGACTCATAATAATTGAATATGTCAATAATAACTCAATAATGTTATAGCCAATTAGTATTAAGTTACTTTGTTGAAAAAGAAACTCAATAATGTTATAGTGTATTAGTATTGAAAAGGAAACTCAATAATGCTGAGATAGACTCGAAGTTATTTTGAAGAAAAAGCCTTGAAAAAGCGAAATGATTAAATTTCGCGAAATATCGCCAAAATATTACAAGAATATTGAAGAAAGAAGATTTCTAATGGTGTAATGTTATATTATATAAATAGAATATCATAGGTTATAATTCTATTATCAGTGTTTGCCAAATGATGTTTACATAATTTATGTTAAAGTGTATAAGATTTTAGAATTTTAATTTTTTCTTGTTACAGTTTTTTTAATATGATAGAAAGTATATAATAATGAATTTAATATTATAGAGATGGTATTTTATTTTCGCTACAGAATAATATATCTAAAAGTGGATTTTTTTTTTCTTCCTTACTGAAAATTTTAGAATGGATGTAAGAAAGCATTAAAGAATAACATAAGTAATCTATTTGTAATAAAAAATATCTATTTGTAACCGTTTAGCTAAAATCGAAGTAAAAAAACGAACATCTAAATTTTTTGGATTAACAAAATTTCTCAAAAATATCACGAATTTAAAATCAAAGAGATAAGAGTTTGAAATTAATTGAAAATTATTATAGTGATATCCAAAATGTCTGCGTGTATTAGAAACTTAAAGCTTGTTTCCAAAAACTACAACCAAAAATTAAGTAGTCAGCAAAATTTACGAGTCAAACTTTTCAAAATCTTAAATGGAAATAAATAGAAATTTATTCCAACAGGAGTAATTTTTGAAATACAATGTTCCTCTTGCGAGTTTTTCTCCATATGAGAAACTTCTAAAGAGGTAAAACTCACAGAAGGAAAAAGAGAAACCTTCTCGAATGTTGCTCCAAATAAACAATCAGAAATAAAAGTAGCGCTATTTTAAAGCAGCGCACCATCCCCTTATGATGTTAGAATTTAGATTTCGAAAATGACGATACGAAAACGGAAATTAATGAAAGCTTCTTAATTAATAACAAAAAGTTTTCTATTGTGTAAACAGAAATAGAAAGGGAAGAAGATTTGTGGCGGCACAAATTAAAAAGTTATCTATAAGAGCAAATTTCTTTTAACAAAAATTAAAAATGACAAACAATAAACATATAAATAAGACTACAAATCAATTGTTATAATGTTAATAAATATTGAATTAATATATTATTGAAATAAATAACAAACAAAAATTGTAAATATAAATATACTTATTTATGTTTGAGTTATCTTTTTATTTATTACTAGCACAACGAGCCGTTCTTCGCACGGGTTACAAAAAACAAATGTCCTAATGTGGATGATGAAGAAATTGAATTAGCGAGATCACTTGGAACTTTCCAGGTTGGCCCTAAAACAACAAAAAACAACAATAACGCAAAAGGTCTGGTCTCATTTCAATTCTATATCTATCCCGAAAACCTCGTAGAAGTATCTTTGAAACATGTTTTCCCATCCACTAAACTTCCCAATGTACACACCTAGTTCTAGGTTATTCGAATTTTGTAACGTCATAACCCTATCACTTCAAACCTTTCCTAGTTCGTAAAACATCGTCTGATCATTACATATCTATATCTAACCCAAAAATCGCTATCATTATGCACAATCATAGTTTAGTTCCAATTGTTGCACAACACTATTTGTATAGTTCCCTTTTTCGCCACCGGGTGCATACATAGCGCTATTGTGCAATATTGAACAATATTTTAGCTCCAATTGTTGCATAACAATATTTATGTAGTTCTCATTGTCAAGATGATCCTAAAACCCAACAATTGTAACGGAAGCAAACTTTCATCTTTATAACGTAAAGCAAGGGTTTTTATCTTATCCCTTGGGAGTTTCGAAATATCCTGCAAAATTGTTTTAGTGATTATAATTATCTACTTACATGCCAAATTTGAAGTCTCTACTAATTATAGTTACGGATATACTTTTGGAAATCAGAAAACTTTCAAGCGCCAATTATTCCCGAACCCGTGGGAATTTCGAAAAATCCTGAAAAAGGGTTTTAGTGTTTATAATTACCTACTTATATGCCAAATTTGAAGTCTCTACTATTTATAGTTAGAGAACTAATTACGGAAATAAGAAAACCTTAAAGCGCTAATTATTCCCCAACCCATGGGAATTTCGAAATCCGGCCTTATTCCTTGTCTATATCATAAAGGGAACCTCTGTGCAAAATTGCAGCTTTCTAGGTCCAATGGTGTGGGCTGGGCGTTGATCAGTCAGTCAGTGAATGAGTCAGGTTGTAAAGAAGTTGGTGAGCGGTGATGGCTTTACAATAAATTCAAAATTGGGTTCAATTATAAATTACACACAGTTTAAGTTGCTTAATTTAATATAGCTAAATTTACATAAGTATCGACTTGATACTTGATATCTGTATTTACACAAATTTACATTACTGTCAAAATCTATTTACTGACAAATTTATCTTACTATGTTACTTAAATCTGGTTTGACTCTTTGTGAAGTTTTTTTTTCTTCATTCGGGATTCTGCTAACGGGTTCTTCACTCTTTCTCGACACACGAACAGAGTAGGCTACGGGGGCTTCTAATGCAGACGGGTTATTCATACCTTCATGAGCGACTAACGCATCCTTCGGCACAGCGACCGCACGCTTTATTCGACTCGACGACACACGCCTCATCCCCGAACGACCATTTACAGAATGATAGATCCCTGATTATGAAAATGCTGCTTCAATATTTGCATAAAACAAAACAACATGATGTTAACATTGTATAATATTACATTTAACTCCATTATTATCCAAAAATTTAAAACTAAGCTCAATCTCTCCTTATGATATATCTCTGAAATCCTGTAAAATGAGATGCTGGTCAAATTATTTAGGCTAACTCAATGAAAAAAATTTTAGTTATATGAGTCGTAAGCTCCAATGTAGGAATATATCTTACGTTTCATTCAATTTTTTATCATTTCAAAATTTCTTTAGAAACGGAGTAATACAAGTATAGCTTTTTTTTTTGTATTAAAAAGGATCTACATAATGAAGCCTATTGGTCAGGCCTAAACTTAGTAAATAATAACTCTTATTTTTACGTATAATCCAATTATTTAACAATAGCCATGTTATTATACTATGTAAACTGAATTAACTGATAATTCTGAATCTCTGTTCGAATTCCTCTAAAACACTTGCTAGACAGCTCGGGTCACAAGTATTAGTTCGTTTACATTATTGTCTTATACCTTTAAACTATTGCTATTTGATAGGAATTATGTTTTTGATAGTATGAAAATTATGAGTTTATTTAACTTTATTTAAAAAAATACTATGCGTATAAACTTATAAAAACATTTTAGTCAATTATGTCTAAAATAAACTAATTACAACAGACTTCGATACTGCCATTCAAAGTCTGTTATCGACTGTGCAATAAAGTAAAGAAAAATCTGCATCTCATCTTTAAATATTTAAATAAATTAGTTTATCGTTATTTTTTTTAAAGCAATATCTATCCTAATAATTAATTATTTGTAATTTGTTGCTGATTCGAAATGTATTAACTGTTCCTAAACTGAAAAATGAAAAGGAGATGAAGTGGTAGAGATTGTTACATTCTGTTGTGGTGTATAAGTAACAAAGAAATCAATTAATAAAAAAAAAATTATTAAAGGAAACGAATTCTGTGGTAACAAGGCAAAATTCAAGATCTGGAAGTACTCAGGTAGTTTATTTTGCGAAAAAATTTCAATAAATAATATTCTATCAATCTTTTAATGTGTAAATAATATTGTGTTAATATAATTATAAAAAAGTTTCTAAAAATATTGACAATGTCAAATGTTTATTAAGTAAAATATCAAGGAAACAGTCTATGCAAATAAAGATCACATAGATGGAAAAAAAAAATTCTTATTAATTAAAGCAAAACTTTTGTTACCAGACTGGGAATTTTTCTTTTTCTTCTTCGTCTTCTGCGTCTTCATCATTATCATTGTCACAAATAACATAGACATGGTTTAAAATAAACAAGGAAAGTAAAACACAAAATTTCATTTTATTATGCATAATTTCATTCGAAGACTGAAAAAGCGACTGAATTATTGAAGTAAATAATCGTGTTGTGCATTGTAGTCATTATCATAATTTATTTATGATTATTGATTTCATCTTAGCAACATGAAACAACAACTTCAGAGCATGTAATATTTTTCTTAATGCAAAATTTCCAATGAGCAATTCTACTGTAACAAAAATTCGTTAGAAAATAACTTCGTTTGATTTTTAAAATTTATATTAATTTCAAAGCCCACTTTTGAAAAATCTATTATTGATATTGATTTTTCTTTTTCTCTATTCCCAGATTTCCAGGCACCATTAATTTGACAAAACAAACTGAAAGAAAACGGTTAAATCATTCAAAGTAACGATTTTATTTTTAAATTTTTTTTAGAATGTGAATACACTAAAATTAAAAGGAAAAAGTAAAAAAGATACAGAAGATTTGTAACACATTTGTAGGAGATAAAGTTATATGATACAGCAGTTATACGATAAAACATAGAGTATATAGTTATTGGCGTTGGTGTTCATGATAACTCACATGACAAACTGCAATCTGAAATCTCGCCAATTTTTTGTTTTGAGATAAAAAGACGTGTTCATGTCTCTTAAAGATTTCCTTAAACTTGTTGAAATTTCATATCCGAATATTTATCCGATAAATATTCGGATATGAAATTTCAACAAGTTTAAGGAAAAGTTTCAGAAGCATGAACATGTCTTTTATCTCAAAACAAGGTTCTGTAATCCGAAGCATTTATGTATCCTTTGTCGTCTAGTAAATTGTTTGATGATGCCGTTTAAGCGTAGCCGAGCACTGGTATACTGATTTCGCTGCTATGTCTCAATTTGGGTTCGAATCCCGAGGTCGACATTTCACTCCCCTCCTCTCCCCGGCTGTCTAATCCCGTCCAGGGATTTCAGGGAATCGCCGCTTTTGTATTCTGCCGCCAAAGAAAATAGATCCAACTTAACGGCTTAGCAAAGTATTGTCAGATGCGAAATAAAACGTTCTAAATATGAAATTTCATTCTTCTAATGGAATTCAATAACAATCTTCCTTTTCGTTAGGCAATAATATTTGTATTTATTCTCCGCCAATCATAATCCATTAAAATCAAAACAAACAAGATGGCGACTAACCATAGTTTTCTATAAGGTACCCTGCCCAAACAACGCCACCTTAACATTTAAATTACTATAAATCTGGAAATAAGGTGTATCGAAACACGAAAATTATGACAAGAAAGTTTAATCTTCTGTTTGAAGCATACCATAATGAAACATATGATAACCTTTACTGGAGAAGTATGAGAACTCAAATAAAAAAACTTTGCAAACTGGCGTTATTAGGAACATCTGGTCCAATTAACGCCACCTACTTTCTAGTAACTTAACTTATTTAAAATTAAGAATTATTCCATCATTGTAAACATTATTTGTACAAAATTACAGTAAAAAGCAACTAAATTTAACTTTCTGTGAAAAATAATAAAAAAAAAAAACCACTATAAATTAACCAGTCTTTCTGATCTGTAGCCAAAACAAAAGAGGAAATGTAAAAATTAATTAATTTCGGCATTTTCCGATTATAAAAGCAAAATAATAAATAAGATAAAAAAATCTATATTTTCATGGAACATATTAGTAACTTATAAATGTCGTACGTAACCTAAAATCGTATATGTAGACCATTAACACCACCATGGCGTTAAAGCGCAACTGAGCACATGGATCCCATGATACACTTGTTTGTCTACAATTGCCGAATTTTAAAAATAACAGTTAACTTATCTACATAGAAGGATCTTCAAGAATCAAGAAAATATATAGTTTTTATATAGTTAATCTTTGCTGAACATTAAAAAATCTATATTTTATTTTACGTTGATATAGTAGCAGCCTTTCAGAACCAGTCCTCGACACGAAAAGGTGGAAATATAATTTCACTCGAAAATGTTGGCGGTCTGTAACTCACTTCAACACTAGATGGCATGTCAATGCAAACTACTTTAGTGCAGTACCGCCATCTCTTATATTTATGAAGAATGAGATAGATGGCGTTAAAGGTATACTTGTTGTTATATGGCTGAGGTACCTTACAGGATTTTTGACGGATCTGCCACGAGGAAAAAGACCAAATACAGTAGAACCCCGCCCTTTAATCACCTCTATACTCGTATAACCCCGCATTCTTCTAACTTTTTCGAATAAAATTCGAATAAAAATCGAACGTTTTCGTATTAAGTATTATTATAGAAGTTTAAAGAAGCATCATCTGGGGGTTTGGAACGGTTTAATTCAATTTACAAAATTTCCTATGGGAAAAATAGATTTAATATTCGTATAAATCGAAATTTGAACAGCCTCCTGGAACAAATTGTGTACTAATAGCTAGGTTCCACTGTATATGCTAATGAATATTTAATGATGTTCTTTTTTTATCATCACTGTGAATGGGGCGGTCCCAGTACAGTTTATATGAGGGTGACTCTAATACGCTTCGTGGTATGTACTTATAGTACAGGACCGTATTCTTAATAAGTGAATGTTTGTGTGCTAGTTGTTGATGAACGATCGAAGCTACCTGATTGTGTCGGTGGAGGTAATCTGTTTGAGAGAGAAGGGGACAGCCTGATATTACGTGGTCGATCGCCTTATGCGTAGTTCCTGCATTCGTCGTCTTGAATCTTTGCATCGTGTAGAATGTGTTTCTTGTAATTGCGTGTGGAGATGGCTTGGTCCTGTATTGCGATCATGAACCTTTCGATCTCCCAAAACAGCTCGCCACTCATCAGCCATCTGTTCGACGCTTCCATGTCGACATGAGGCTGACTGAGTTCGTGGTGATGTCTGGCATGGAGTTCCTTACGAGCCCATGATTCACGCAGCTGCTGAGTGTGGGTGTCAGGAGTGGTGAGTGTTGGAGAAGAGTTTTCGAAGTTCAGGGGTGTGAAGTGTGTCTGCCTTGACAATGGCTGAGTGGAGTGAGGAGTGATCTGCTCTTTGGTGGAAGTGTTCCCTAAGTGTGTGTACTTGTTTTTCGTGTAGGGTGATGAGGTTGATCAGTCCTCGTCCTCCCTCCTTGCGGGGAAGAGTCATCCTTTCCGTAGCGGACTTGGGGTGGTGCATGTTGTGTTTCGTGAATGTAGTGCGTATTGGGCGTTGTAGTGCTTCGAGTTCGGTGTTTGTCCATGGAACTATGCCGAACGAATATCTTAGTGTGGGGACGGCAAAACTGTTGATGACTTTAATTTTATTTCTAGCATTGAGTTTTGTTTTTAGGATTTTGTGAACTCGAGAAAGGTATGTTTTCTTGAGTGAGTTTTTGATGTTTGCGTTGTCAATGACGCGCGCTTGTTGGAAGCCCAGGTACTTGTAGGTCTCTCCCTCTTCCATGAATTGGATGGTCAACCCATGGTCCAGTCCAAAACCCTCCAAATTCAATGTCTTCCCACGTGGTATATGTAGCTTGCGGCATTTGTCAATTCCAAATTCCATCCCAATGTCTTTGGTGAACTGTGTTGTGACTTGTAGTAAATTAGTAAGTTGTGCATTGTTTGTGGCGTAGAGCTTAATATCATCCATGTGGAGTTAGTGTGTGATTTTTATGGTGTCAGAGTGCCTGAGGTAAGCCTATAACCGTGTTTTGTGTTGTCTAACATGTGGCTTTGTAGATTCAAGGCGATGCAAAACCAAAGAGGACTCAAGGAGTCTCCCTGGAAAATACCTCTCCTTATGGGAATGGGGACTGTAGTGATGGAGGTGTTGGAGGTATGTAGATGTAATGTTGTGTTGCAACTCTTCATCGTGGCATCCAAGAATGCAGTGATCTTGGGGTGCACTTTGTAGAGTTGAAGAGTGTGTAAAAGCCAGGAATGGGGGACTGAGTCAAATGCCTTCTTATAGTCGATGTACGCGATATGTAAGTTCCTATTCTTCGCGCGTGCCTGGCGCAGGATTACAGAGTCAATGAGGAGTTGCTCCTTACAACCCTGGGAATTCCTGCTACAGCCCTTCTACTGTTCGGAAAGAATGTTATGTGTCTCGATGTGTGTGTAAATTTTGTCTGCAAGGCAGAAAGTTAGGAGTTTGAAGTGTGGGGAGGCAAGTGATTGGACGGTAGTTTGCAGGCTGTGCTGTTTCAGTGTTCTTGCTCTGTAGTAAGGGACATCCTGTATGAGGAAAAGAGGCATATGTTCTGGATGTTGGATTATGCCAGTGAGTGCAACAGCTAGCTTCCCATGCAGTTATTATTATTATTATTATTATTTCGAAAAAGTTTCAAACCATGGGATTCCCCAGCTAATACAATATGGCGGGTCAAAGACCAAAGCACATATTGCCAAGTGTATTACAAAAATAAAAAAAAAAATTAGGTAGGAAGAGTGAGGGGGTGGTTGCTTGTGTCCATAAATTTCCGAACTTTGCGTGTTGTGTTGAGTACCACAGCCTTCTGGAGTTGTGCATAAGTGTTTTTATGAAGTCCTAGTGTGCTGAGGCTGTGATGCAATGTGTGAGGCACCAGACCAGTAGCGGACAGGATGATGGGTACAACACGTACTCGGTCCTGCCTCCACTGCTTCTGGAGCTCGTGTGCTAGGTCTGTGTATTTACTTATCTTGTCAGCGTGAGTTTTCTGCATGTTCTTGCTGATGGGAACTGCAATATCAATGAGATAGGTCTGTTTGTTGACCTTATCAACAAGTGTAATGTCAGGTCTGTTGTGATGTATAGTTTTGTCTGTGTGAATGGGACGGTCCCAGTACAGTTTATGTGAGGGTGACTCTAGTACGCTTTGTGGTGTATACTTGTAGTATGGGACCGTGTTCTTAATAAGTGAGTGTTTGTGTGCTAGCTGTTGATGAACGATCGATGCTACCTGATTGTGTCGGTGGAGGTAGTCTGTTTGGAACAGAAGGGGACATCCAGATATTATGTGGTCGATCGTCTCATGTGTAGTGTGGCATTTCCTGCATCTGTCGTCGTGTGTGTTTGCGTCGTGTAGAATGTGTTTCTTGTAGTTGAGTGTGGGAATGACTTGGTCCTGTATCGCGATCATGAACCCTTCGGTCTCCCCAAACAGCTCACCACTCATCAGCCATCTGTTCGACGCTTCCATGTCGACTTGAGGTTGGCTGAGTTCGTGGCGATGTCTGCCATGGAGTTCCTTACGAGCCCATGATTCACGCAGCTGCTGTGTGTGGGTATCGGGAGTGGTGAGTGTTAGAGAAGGGTTTGCGAGGTCCAGGGGTGTGAAGTGTGTGTCAGCCTTGACAATGGCTGAGTGGAGTGAGGAGTGTTGTGCTCTTTGGTGAAAGTGTTCCCTAAGTGTGTGTACTTGTTTTTCGTGTAGGGTGATGAGATCAATGAGTCCTCGACCTCCCTCCTTGCGGTGAAGAGTCATCCTTTCCGTAGCGGACTTGGGGTGGTGCATGTTGTGTTTCGTGAATGTAGTGCGTGTCGTGCGTTGTAGTGCTTCGAGTTCAGTGTTTGTCCATGAAATTATGCCGAACGAATATGTTAGTGTGGGGACGGCAAAAGTGTTAATGGCTTTAATTTTATTTCTGGCATTGAGTTGTGTTTTGAGGATGTTGTGAACGCGAGCACAGTATGTTTTCTTGAGTGCGTTTCTGATGTTTGCGTTGTCAATGACGTGCGCTTGCTGGAAGCCCAGGTACCTGTAGGTCTCTCCCTCTTCCATGGATTGGATGGCCAACCCATGGTCCAGTTCAAAACCCTCCAAATTCGTAGTCTTCCCGCGTGTTATATGTAGCTTGCGGCATTTGTCGATTCCAAATTCCATCCCAATGTCTTTGGTGAACTGTGTTGTGACTTGTAGTAAATTAGAAAGTTGTGCACTGTTTGTGGCGTAGAGTTTAATATCATCCATGTAGAGTGAGTGTGTGATTTTGTATGGTGTCAGAGTGCCTGAGGTAAGCTTATAACCGTGTTTTGTGTTGTCTAGCATGTGGCTTAATGGATTCAAGGCGAGGCAGAACCAAAGAGGACTCAAGGAATCTCCCTGGAAAATACCTCTCCTTATGGGAATGGGGACTGTAGTGATGGAGGTGTTGGAGGTGCGTAGGTGTAGTGTTGTGTTCCAACTCTTCATCGTGGCATCCAAGAATGCCGTGATCTTGGGGTGTACTTTGTAGAGTTGAAGAGTGTGCAAAAGCCAGGAATGGGGGACTGAGTCAAATGCCTTCTTGTAGTCGATGTACGCGATGTGTAAGTTCCTATTCTTCGCGCGTGCCTGCTGCAGGATTACTGAGTCAATAAGGAGTTGCTCCTTACAACCCTGGGAATTCCTACGACAGCCCTTCTGCTGTTCGGAAAGAATGTTATGTGTCTCGATGTGTTTGTAAATTTTGTCTGTAAGGCAGGAGGTGAGGAGTTTGTAAAGTGTGGGGAGGCAAGTGATTGGACGGTAATTTGCAGGGTGTGCTGTTTCAGTGTTCTTGCTCTGTAGGTAAGTGACACCCTGTGTGAGGAAAAGAGGCATATGTTCTGGGTGTTGGATTATGTCAGTGAGTGCAACAGCTAGCTTTCCATGCAGGGACGTGAACCTCTTGATCCAGAAGTTCTGAACGCCGTCTGCACCAGGAGCCTTCCAGTTGTGTGCATGTTTTAGTGCTGTCTGTATATCTGCGAGAGTAATATCATGGAAGGGCATGAAGGGTAAGTGTTCAGCAAGTTGTTCTTCATCTGTGATCCATGGTGCTTTGTCATTGTGGGGGATGGGGTTGGACCACAGAGACGACCAGTATTCATGTAATGCCTCGCTGGTGGGTGTGTTTGTGTTGGGTGCAGTGGAGGGAGATGAAAGGGATCTGTAGAATTTTTTCTCATTGTATTGGAAAGTATTGTTCTGTTGTTTGCGTAGAGTGCACTGTTTGTATCTTTGTAATCTTTTTGCAAGTGCACTGAGTTTTTGTTTTAGTGTGTCGAGATGTTCCTGAACCTGGTTATGATGGTTTGAGTGTGATGGGCGAGTGTTTATGTGCTTGAGTATCTTCCTGACCTGGGACATAAGTTTCTTTGTTTTGTTTCCTGCACAGTATTGTGTGAGCCTGGCTATGTCTCCTCTAAGGTCGCTGATGCGGCCTTCAAGGCGACGTCTCCAAGGGGGGATGTATTCTTGTGACCGTGCAGTGGTAGGTATGTGGTGTTGTTTGATTCCAAGTGCCCGAATGGTTCCCTGTGCCGCGCAGTAGAGTGTTGTATGTATGTCTTGTAATGTTTGGATATTGTGAAGGTGTTGTGGGATAGTGTGTGTGTTGAGATGGTATATGACTGTGGCGAGTTGTTTTGATGTGTGTACTTTGGGGAATGGAGGTCTGAGAGTGGGGTCTGTGCCTGTATATTGTGCTAGTGCGGTGTAGAAATTATCATGTGCTGCTTGTTGTATGTCATTAGTTCTATTGTTGGGGAATGTGGACTGAGGGGTAGAGGCTTCTGAGGCTTCTGTGGTTGCCGTAAAGGTAATGTCTTCTGGTGGGGCAGGGTGTGGTGCCCTGTGATTGGATTCAGCGACCTCTTCCCTAATTTGTGTAAGTATGCATGGAGGAATAAGATTGTTTACTACTATAGAACGTCGCTGATCCGCTACCCGCTGTTCGCTAAGCCCTAACGATGGATAACGTGTGGTGAAAGCATGGTGTAGTGCCTGTCTGTATCCTGTGAGTTGAGTCCCTAACTGTGTAACAGTGTAGAAGTCGCGCATAAGATCCTGGTTCATCTGTGATGACCATCGGATGCGCTGGCGTGGTTTCCCAGTCTTGGTGGTCGCCTGCTCTGACACAGACGAAACACTTCCGACTGTTCGGGCTGGATGGTGTTGCCCGGGCTTTGTGGTAGCCATACTACAGGATGGGGTGCCACTTTCTCCACCACCACCTGCGGGAGACTGTAGTATATTTTTCGAACGGAGACCTCTGCCTAATCCCCGAACGCGGGTGACTTTATTATTATTATTATTATTATGTTTGTATGTTTCAAACCTTGGGTTTCCCCAGCAAAAACAATATGGCGGGTCAAGGACCAAAGCACATATTATTATTATTATTATTATTATTATTATTATATTAATTAAAGGTT
>JAFIDM010000001.1:27747357-27760852 GCA_023159025.1 Thereuonema tuberculata
GGGCAATGGCCCCAATATGTATATATATTTTTGAATTACTTCAGGTGTACTTTCATCACACAAAAGGGCACTCACTTTTGAAAGACACACGGCTGTATCGTCTCCTTGTTAATTGTTACTTTGTTTTCACCTAAATTTAACAGATGGCGCATCTAAACAGGATAATCCTGTATACAAATTCTCTTTTATTGATTGACTTACAGAACTGTAGGTTTAAAAACAAATGCTCACACTCAGATAAAAAAATTAATATTTCCTAACAAATAGTTTGAAGTAAATTTTTAAAGATATTAGTTTTGTAGATAGCTTCTATTAAAATGATTTTTTTTTTTCTTAATTTTTATTTGAATTTTGAAGGATTGAATCGAAACAACATTTTTCGAACTTTATATAATTTTTTTTTTTCAACTTACAAAGATGTAGACTGCCTTTGTTCTAGATAAAAACCAAGAACAAACGTTGCAGAAAATGAGATGTTATTGCGTTTCCATAATTTTTGCTTTCGACTAGAATTATCAGATGGCGCTTCTATATATCAAAAATCCCACAAATGAATTCACTTTTATTGATTGGATTACAAAAGAAACAGTGCAAAAAACCAAACTTCTAACACGAAGCCAAAAAATTATTATTTCTGAAATATTCTTTAATGAATCTGTTGAAGATATTAAATTTTATTTTCCTCCCATGATAAAATTTAATTAGTTAAAGTTTTAATTTAATTAAAAGAAAAATTATCTGCTTGAAAAGAAATTTATTATTTTCTTTATTCGAATGAATGGAGTTTAGTTAGAACTAATTTGAATATTTAAATTAAGCTGTTACGTGACTTGGTGTAACACGGGATAGCAATTCAATGAGAAGTGAGTTGTAATCTGGATCTTGAACCGAACGGGTGTTATGGAAAGGTTAGCGGCGAAGCTGACCGGCCCCGATGAAAAGTGGAACCGGCGAACACAGCTTAAATGAACGGAGTAAGTTTAAACTCTGAAAATTATATTTGCTGAAATTTATTGCGAATAGAACAATAAGAAAAGAGCATTTCATTTGAATCGAAGTGATTCAGGAAATATAAATATAATATCGTTTGAGTAATAAGACTTTCAAGTAAGGAGCGTTCATTGTGGCGATAGGTGACTACGAAGATAAGCTCGTTAGCTGAATAGAGTCTGTTTCGAAGTAAAAAGTGAAGATAAGAAGCTGTGAATTATAATTATAATTATATAATAAGAAGATTGAATTTAAAGCTGAAGATATTATTGTAGCGATTGACGTAAATCGTGAGAAGCAGATAAACTATATCTTAAGATGCCGGATCATTCCAAATGTATTAATAGGTGAAGAACTTTTCAGTAATAGATTATTTTAGTGCAAGCCGCAATACAAATAAGGAGAAATTACCCTGATAAATATTGTTACTATTTTCCTGAAGTTAAGGTGAGCAGCCGTTTAGAAGAAGAATAGAAGCTAAGGAAGTTTGCTACCGTTTATTCTAAGAAAAGAGAGAATTACTAAATCCTTTAAGAAGATAGGAATAATGAATTCCGGAGAGAAACTCTGAACTTAGACAAAATAAAAGGAAGAAACCATTCCTTGTGTTTGAAGCCAACTTCACCCTCGCAAAATAGCAGAGGAAGATTTACTATTCCGAATAATTATTAATGAGGAATTAAAAACTCGAACCTAACCGGGAATTCAAATAAGAAGAAAGGAAGTGTGAACTTTATTATTTATTTCGCCTACGTAAGTGAATGTCAACTTCAAGAAAGAAGGAAGACATATCGAAAGTGAAGCCATCTCTAATGCAGAATATTAGTGCAAGATTCAGTGTGTGATTAGAAATCATAGTGCATTATTAAAAGTGAAATTAAGTGTTAATTTAGTGTCAACTTCAAATAATGGAAGTAGTGTTTGTTCAGTGCGTTCAAGAAACCAACAGACCCTCCAATTCTCTTCCGCAGGTGAAAGCCATTTGAAGACAGCATATTGTAAGTAATTATATTATTTACTTACAGTAAGAATAAGTGCACAGAAAGTTCAAGAGTAAGAAAAATAACTATTTAAGATTCGATTGAGTGGACATCAATTGATAATTATTTTGATAAGTCAGTGTTAGTGGAATATTTGTAATAGATGAGTTACAGTACAGTAGAGTTAAAGCCAAATAATACCAGTTGTGAAAAATACTCACATAGGTGTAAAAGTCAATTATTCGTATCTGTTAAGTAAACCGAATACAGCTGATAGAAGTTAACTAATTAATTATATGAATATAATTTACCAGTCATATACAAGTGATAAGGCTTATCGATTGATGAAAAATATTTATTATTACATTCTCACTTAGGTGAGAAGCCATAAGTAAAATTGAAGAGTTCAAACTACAATAATTGAATAGGAGTTTATTGTATTGATTAACCAAAAGTTAAGAGTATATTTTGTTGTGATAATAATAATAGTAATAACTAGAAAAGCTAATTTGAAAGTGAATAGACATAAATTCATTGAAGTCTGAATAGGCTTTAGGTTTATTAAGTGTATAAAGATATTTTCCAGAGGTATACATAAAGTTATAGTAAGCGTGTGTTAAACGCATTGTAACCTAGTATTGTTTAAGTTAAGAATAACTTACAAATCTATTGTAACATTAATATTGAATGTTTTCGATATTAAATTTTTTTTAAATTTTGATCGTCTCTGCTGTACTATTTTGGTCCGCTCTGTTTACCCAGTATGCGTTCTGTGTCACTATCGTATCAGAAACATAATGCTTCTTCTCAAATAAACTAATTATTTAAACTAACGTAAATAAATAATATAAAAAGGAAGTTTTCTGAACTGTTCTTAGTTCCTTTTTCAAGCTCAAACATTAACAATAAAATAAGAAAACAATAAATAAAATGTACATAATTGTGCATGTGATCCTATTAAATAAATGATAAACACGTAATAACAAAGGTATTAAAGATTTGTCAGCTAACAATATTATTTAAAAAATATTAATACCAATAATATAAACAATTAAACACGATCTTGTTCAATTAATGAATTAAAGCATTTAATTTTGCTGATTTATAAAAACGTAAACAATATTTTGTTGCCTAAGACTCTTTCATCTATTTCTACTCCTTCATATATTTCATATTTCGTAGAAATGGATGAATGAATACCAGTCTGAGCTAAAAGTATATATAACTAATCATCAGATTCTATTAGCCAATGCTAACAAGCCATTAAAGCTGAAAGTAATTGTTTACCAACATAAAAGAACTGGTGGTAAGTCTTCATTTTAATTAATTTTAATTTTTTTTTGCGTGTGTATTAACATATAGCGCTACTACATATTACAGTCCCATAATGAATTCGCCGTGCTGGCGTGGCCGTACAGTCTAAATGGCGGTCTGCCGTTGCGGCCAGCGTGCCGGTATCCGGGTTCGAATCTTTGTCGTGGCTTGGCTGTTTCACTTTGCTGTCTGTGTTTGCCTGCTTCTTCTTTGTCCCCTGTCTCTTCCCTTCCCATCACCCGAGTAACCTGGTCAGTAGGGGTGATTATGACCAGAGTTCCCGCCGTTGTTAGGGGGGACGCCTTTCGTCCCGCCGCACAGTGACAGTGGAGCATTTGCTTGATTTAACTGGCCAAAAGTCGAAAAATAAATTTGCCCGATCATCGGCCAAAACGGCATATTTCAGTAGGTAGAAGCCTACTGCATCATGTCATTGTATTTTCAGATGGATGACGCATCTGTTGTCAATGCTACGTGAGTTTTAATTAGTCATGATAAAGCATTGAAGCGAGCAGCTTGTTGTTTTTTATTGGTCTCAGTATAAATGTGTAATGAATATTATTGACACTATTTATTGCGCAACTGATTTCAAATTTTGCAGAGAGGGATTAAAAGGTACATAATTTTATTTAAAATTATTAGCTTTAGAATATTTTATATAATATTTATTTAATTTTGTAATTTTTATTTTAAGTAATAAATTTGGCAGTTTTTTAAACATACTTTTAATTTCGGAAAGGTTTTTGAAAACTTGTCGGAGCTTGTCGGCCAATTTTATTTGTATAGACATTATCTTTGGATTATTAGTTAATTATTCCATGAAAAACATTTTCCACATGTACCCACAATTTTGAGTAAACCGACCTGGAAAATAACTATATTGTCTAAAACGAAAATGGGTTTTGTAGCGCACAGTACTATCAATTGATCGGTTATTGTGGAAATTAGGTCAATCAGAAAGAATTGACTTCAATGTCATTATTTAATACAAACGTACTGTAGATCAGGGGTTCAGAACCTGGGGGATAACCCCCCCCCCCCCATTGAGGCGTGAGGGAATTTCAGGGGAAGCATGAAAGGAATACATCGCATTTTAAAATATAAACTACAAAAATTTTTAATAAATTAGTTTCAACATCAGTGACAATATTCCTTTATTATATTTTTCTGACCCAGAAACGGATGCTCGTACAACAGGATTAGATGTGCGTCTAATAAGAAACTGCAAAATTTTTTGGAGGCTATCTCAAGCAGCCATCAAATAGACCCCGAGAAGTTTCAAGTTTTCGCTTCAGCTACAGCAAAATTATACACTGAACTCTATGGGTGGCACCCCATGACCCCCACCCTGCATAAAATTTTGATTCACGGTTCAAGTGTAATAAGAAATGCTATATTGCCTATTGGTCAGCTATCGGAAGAAGCAGGTGAAGCGAGAAACAAACATTTTCGGCAATACAGATTAAGGTTCTCTAGAAAGTTTTCGAGAGACAAGTGTAACAGGGACATTATAAATAGGCTGTTTCTGAGTTCAGACCCCTTTTTGAGTTGCACAAGAAAAATGCCGAAGAAAAGAAGCAAGCCGTTCAGTAATGAAACAATAAAACTTCTACTGCCAGGAGCACCAAACTCAGATAATTCGTGAGAGAATTCACCAGTAAAATATGATGATGAAAGTGACGATGACGATGAAGACGACAATGATAATGATTACAATAATGATGCTGATAAGAGCGGATGAGTAAGACGTTCAAAGGATGAAGAAGATAATAGTGAAACTAATTGCAACGATACCGAATAGAGGGCACTGAATTTTTAAGCTATATTTAATTATTACATGGTTTATTAGAATGTTTTTATTATTGTTTTGTATCACGTAGCTTATTAAATTATTATAAGCCTTCATTTATATTACAGTATTTATAAGCAAACGTTTTCAATTATTATGTCCCTGCAATTTTTATACGTATTATGACTACATGTTATCTTGTTTTTTTTGTATCCATGGTTTATCGTTCATGGCGAAATAAATCTTTTTTATAATAAATTGTAATTTATTTTTTCAATACAAACAATATTGAAGCCCTTTATCATCATCTAAAAGCCCTTTATTACAAACAATAATGGTTATGTAGTTTTGGCCAGCTGTGGAGGCCTTTTACTCCACTGTGCGCCGTGGACTGACGTAAAAGGCCAAATGAGAAAAAAAATGAATTCACTTCCGTTGGTTGGCTTAAATAAAAACAGGTGCAGAAACCAGTTCTTCTACTCAGATAAGTATGTTAAAATTCCTGAAATAATGTTTACTAAATACAATTTAAATTGAATTTTTATTATAATATTACTTATTAACAATAAATTTACTATTGTTATTATATTAATTAAAATATTATTCAATTCTTCTTCTACTTCTACAGCTTTTCTCACTTTTCGTGTGAGAATTTTATTATTTAATATTGTTTAAAAAAGTCTTTAAAGATTATGTTAATATCCCCAAAAAACATTCAAACTTTACAGGCAATGTCATTACAAATTTAACATATAGTAAAATTATTAAGAACAGAAAAACCAAAGACTGCACATAAATAAACAAATCACGCCTTTTAGTTTGACAACAGACGGAAATGGGAAAAGCCGTTTCGTCCTCTTTAGGGACTCATCAGCCCGAACCACCCTCTCTGTATAATAAACCCAGAAAGGCGTAAAAAAAATAAGTAAGAAAGTACACAAGAAAAACCTTTAGTCTAACGATCGTTAGGATTGAAAACACAGTTAATAAAACATAAAATTCAAAGTTAAAGTGGCAATATATAAAAAAAATAAAAAAATGACTTTCGCAGAAATATGGCTCCAGAATAAAATACCCATCAATTAAAAAAAATTTAATTAAAGGACAACATGAACCTAACGATGGATCCCTAGTCAGAAGGACGGCATTCAGGAAATTCATCATTAGAGAAAAACCAGCTGTAAGCAGCCGAAATTCACGAGGGACGCATTTTCTAACCACGGATCCTTAGCCCAGAAGAACAAGAAGAACCCCAGCGGAGAAAGAGAGCGGCTGGCAGCCGACATCTCGAAGGAAAGCCAAAGGACTCAGTAAATTTAACCATATCCTCATTTTGCAATTTCACTTTCATTTTTATTGTTACAGAAATGTATTTGGAAGGGAGTTATTTTTAAAGGAGTTTTATTTTTTGTGAGGGAAATATTACAATTATGCTTTAGCGGATAAAGTCTTTCTTTATTGCTGGCAGAGTTAGCGATAATTATCATTACATACTCACGTATAGTTCTTATATTGGCTGCAAACGTTCAAACTCATTTACAGCAAAGCACTTGTTGCTGCATCGCCATCTTGAGAGAAACCACACACTGTTCTAGCTTCCAACAATTGACACGGGAACACTTCTGCATGCCGCGTGCTTCGATGCTATGAGGCTACGAGCCTTTCGATTGTTAGCTGCTTGCGATCTTTTGCTAATTCCTTCTGGCAGGTTCTTTCCGAGAATAAAGAGTTACCTCTACCACCACCAATTCAGTGTCTTTTGTAACTTTGAAATAGGAGATTTATTAACATTTAAATTATTTCACCATATTTTTTACTTAGATTTTGTCAGAGTTTATCATTTTTTTAAAAATTGTGTTTCTCTGCTAGGCTATCTGAGAATGATCTTATCATATTTTTTTTTTTATTTTTTTTTTTATTTTTGTGCTCTTTTTCATTTCTTCAGTTCAACTCCTTCTCTGGGGCATTCTATAAAAAATTTTACTTAAAAAGCCATTTTTACCAAAAGCTTAATTTTCCAGTGCATAAAAACAATTTTTTTTTATTTTTTGCGTAAAAATAAATTTTTTAAGTTAAGTATCTCAATCCGGAATAACTGAGTATTTCCCAGCTTCACTAGTTTGGAAATTCTCCGCAAGGTGGAACCACAGATCGATACGCTTTATTATCGTTTATTAGGTCAAATGATGCGATTTTAAGAACTAAAATCAGTTTATTTTTCAGAGAATTTAAGTTATGTACTAAAAAATAAAGAAGGAACAAAGAAATTAAATTTTTGTTTTCACTTTGTGAAGAAAATGGATATGATGTTAAATCCATTAGGAAATATAAAAAAGCAAAATATTATATGAAAAAAAGTGACAAGATTGAAAAAAAAAATAAGAATAAAAATTATGCTGTTCTTCCCAATACAGAAAATATTAACATTGATATTAAAAGGATATTGGCTAGATTTAACGTAAGTATTATAAACAAAAGTTGTAGAAAGATTAATTACTCAAGGATAAAAAATGAAAATAAGATTTTGGAAGAAAAAAATGTAATTTATCAGATACTTTGCAAAAATTGTAATAATGGGTATGTGGGTTAAACAACTACAAAATTAGTTAGAAGAAGATATCAACGCATGTGTAATTATAACAATAAAGATGCCAATACATATTTTTGTCTGTATTTGATACATTTTAATTGTTAACAGTTATTTATTTTAATCATTCGTTTTCTATTTCGGGGATGGGGTTTGACCACACAGCGACCAGTATTTATGTAATGCCTCACTGGTGGGAGTGTTTGTGTTGGGTATTGTAGGGGGAGATGTAAGGGATTTGTTGAATTTTTTCTCATTGTATTGTAAAGTGTTGTTCTGTAGTTTGCGCACTGCGCATTATTTGTATCATTTTAATATTTTTAACAAGTGTACTCAGTTTTTGTTTTGAGTGTGTCGAGATGTTCCTGAACCTGGATATGATGATTTGAGTGTTAAGGGCAGTGTATATGTGCTTGAATGTCTTCCTAATCTGGGAAATAAGTTTCTTTCTTTTGTTTCCTGCACAGTATTGTGTAAACCAGGATATGTCTCCTCAAAGGTCGCTGATGCGGTCTTCAAGGCGAAATTTCCAAGGAGGATGTATTCTTGTGACTGTGCAGTGGGAGGTATGTGGTGTTTGCTTCCAAGTGCCCGAATGATCCCCTGTGCCGCGCAGTATATTGTCGTATGTATGTCTTCTAATGTTTGATATTGTGAAGTTGTTGTGGGATAGTTTGTGTGGTGAGACGGTGCATGACAGTGGAGAGTTGTTTTGATGTGTTTACTTAGAAAGTGGCGGCTTGTGTGTCGGGTTTGTGCCTGTATATTGTGCTAGTGCAGTGTAGAAATCATCATGTGTTTTAATACGTCGTTTCTTGTAAAATGTCATTAGTTGTAATATGTAATGGTGGGCATGTGTACTAAGGGATTGTACTAAGGATGTGTATAGATTGTTTCTGTAATTGCCATAAAGGCAGTGTCTTCTGCTGGGGTGGGGTGAAGCGTCCTGTGGTTGGATTCAGCGAATTCTTCCCTAATTTGTTTGGGATAATAAGATTGTTAACTGCTATGGAACGTCGCTAAGCTCTAACGATTGATAACGTGTGGTGAATGCGTTCGGTAGTGGATGTCTGTATTCTGTGATGGGAATCCCTAAGTGGTAACCGGCATAGAAGCCGCGCGTAAGATCCTTGTTCATCTGCGATTACCATTGGTTGCGCTGGCGCGGTTTCCAAGTCTTGGTGGTCGCCTGCTCCGACCTAGAGGAAATACTTCCGACCGTTCGGGTTGGATGGTGTGGCCCGGCATTGTGGTAGCCGTACTACAGAATTGGGTGCTACTTTCTTCACCACCATATGCAGGAGACAGTGGTATATTTTTCGAAAGAAGGCCTCTGCCTAACCCCCTAATGTGTTGTGACTTTATCCTGCGCCATACCTGATGTAGAATGATCAATATTAGAACAAGATCCCATCATAGATGGTTGGACCCATTAGCCTATCCTAAAGCTAGAATAGTTCCCGCCCCCACCGCAAGGAAGGGGGGATTATTATTTTATTATTATTATTATTATATTTGTATGTTTCAAACCTTGGGTTGCCCCAGCAAAAACTAAAGGCTCAAATCACATTGCCAAATATTAAAAAAAAAGAAAAAAATGTGGAAGAATGGTTAGAATGTGTGGTTGTGTCCAAAATTTTTCTAACTATGCGTGTTGTGTTGAGTACCACAGCCTTCTGCAGTTGTGCGTAAGTGTTTTTGTGAAGTCCTAGTGTGCTGACGCAGTGGTGCAATGTGTGAGGCACCAGACCAGTGGCGGATAGACGATGGGTACAACACGTACTCGGCCCTGCCTCCATTGCTTCTGGAGCTCGTGTGCTAGATCAGTGTATTTACTGATCTTGTCTGTGTCAGTTTTCTACATCTTCTTGCTGATAGACACTGCAATATCAATGAGAAAAGTCTGCTTGTTGACCTTCTGACAAGTATGTTGTCAGGTCTGTTGTGATGTATACTTTTGTCTGTGTGAATGGGGCGGTCCCAGTACAGCTTATGTGAGAGTGACTCTAGTACGCTTTGTGACGTATACTTGTAGTATGGGACCGTGTTCTGAATAAGTGAGTATTTCTGTGCTAGCAGTAGGTGAACGATCGACGGTACCTGATTGTGCCAGTGGAGGTAGTCTGTTTGGGAGAGAAGGGGACCGCTTGATATGTGGTCGATCGTCTCATGCGTAGTGTGGCACTTCCTGCATCAACGTCATGTATGTTTGCGTCGTGTTGAATGTGTTTCTTGTAGTTGCGTGTGGGGAGACTTGGTCCTTTATCGCAATCATGAACCCTTTAGTCTCCCCAAACAGCTCACCACTCGTCAGCCATCTGCTCGACGCTTCCCTGTCGACATGAGGCTGGCCGAGTTCGTGGCGATGTCTGCCATGAAGTTCCTTACGAGCCCATGATTCACGCACCTGGGTGTGTGGATGTTGGAGGATGTGAGTGTTAGAGAAGGCTTTGCGAGGTCCAGGGGTGTGAGGTGTGTGTCAGCCTTGACAATGGCTGAATGGAGTGACGAGTGTTGTGATCTTTGGAAGTGTTCCCTAAGGTGATGAGGGTGATGAGTCCTCGGCCTCCCTCCTTGAGGGGAGGAGTCACCTTTCCATAGCGGACTTGGGGTGGTGCATGTTGTGTTTCGTGAATGTTGTGAGTGTTGTGCGTTGTAGTGCTTCGAGTTCAGTGTTTGTCCAAGGAATTATGCTTAACGAATATGTTAGTGTGGGGACGGCAAAAGTGTTGATGGTTTTAATTTTATTTCTGGCATTGAGTTGAGTTTGAAGATGTTCTGAACGCGAGCACTGTATGTTTTCTTGAGTGCATTTTTAATGTTTGCGTTGTCAATGACCCGCGCTTGCTGCAAGCCCAGATACTTGTAGGTACCTCCCTATTCCATGGATTGGATGGCCAACCCAACGGTCCAGTTCAAAACCTTCCAAATTCGAAGTCTTCCCGCGTGTTGTATGTAGCTTGCGGCATTTGTCGATTCCAAATTCCATCCCAATGTCTTTGGTGAGGAGTTTGTAAAGTGTTGAGAGGCAAGTGATAGGACGGTAGTTTGCAGGGTTAGCTCTAGGCTACCTTGCTCTGTATGTAAGTGATACCCTGTGTGAGGAAAAGAGGCATATGTTCTGGGTGTTGGATTATGTCAGCGAGTGCAAGAGCTAGCTTCCCATGCAGAAACGTGAGCCTCTTGATTAAGAAGTTCTGAACGCCGCCGTCTGCACCAGGAGCTTTCAAGTTGTTGCATGTTTTAGTGCTGTCTGTATGCGAGAGTAATATCATGACAGGGCATGAAGGGTAAGTGATCAGCGAGTTGTTGTTCCTCAGTGATCCATGGTGCTTTGTCATTGTGGGGGATGGGGTTGGACCACAGATACGACCAGTATTCATGTTGTGGGAGTGTTTGTGTTGAATGTAGTGGAGAGAGATGTAAGGGATCTGTAGAATTTTTTCTCATTGTATTAAAAAGGATTGTTCTGTTGTTTGCGCAGAGTGCACTGTTTGTATCTTTGTAATCTCTTTGTAAGTGCACTCAGTTTCAGTTTTATTGTGTCGAGATGTTCCTCAACTTTGTTTTGATGGTTTGAGTGTGAAGGACGAGTGTTTATGTGCTTGCATATCTTCCTAACCTGGGACAAAAGTTTCTTTGTTTTGTTTCTTACACAGTATTATGTGAGCCTCTCTATGTCTCCTTAAGGTCGCTGATGCGGCCCTCAAGGCGACGTCTCCAAGGGGGAATGTATTCTTGTGACCGTGCAGTGGTAGTTATGGGGTATTGTTTGATTCCAAGTAGCCGAATAGTCCCCTGTGCCGCGCAGTAGAGTGTTGTATGTATGTCTTCTAATTTTTGGATATTGTCAAGTTGTTGTGGGATAGTGTGTGTGTTCAGATAGTATACGACTGTGGCGAGTTTTTTTGATGTGTGTACTTTGGGGAGTGGGGGCCTGAGTGTGGGGTCTGTGCTTGTGTAGCAGAAAATTGTGGTAGTGCGGTATAGAAATTATCATGTGCTGCTTGTAATATATCGTTAGATGTATTGTTGTGACATGTGTACTGAGGGGTAGAGATTGCTTGTGTGTTTTCCGTAATTGTAGGGTCTTCTAGCGGGATATGGTGTGGTGTCTTGCGGTTGGATTCAGCCACTTCTTCCCTAATTTGTGTAAGTATGCATGGAGGAATAAGATTGTTTACTACTGTGGAGCGTCGCTGATCCGCTACCCGCTGTTCGCTAAGCCCTAACGATGGATAACTTATAATGAATGCGTGGTATAATGGCTGTCTGTATCCTGTGAGATGAGTCTCTAACTGTGTAATGGTGTAGAAGTCGCGCATAAGATCCCGGTTCATCTATGATAACCATACGATGCGTTGGCGTGGTTTCCCAGTCTTGGTGGTCGCCTGCTCTGACACAGACGAAACACTTCCGACTGTTCGGCCTGAATGGTGTTGCCCGGGCATTGTGGTAGCCATATTACAGAATGGGGTGCCACTTTCTCCACCACCACCTGCAGACTTTAGTATATTTTTCGAGCGGAGGCCTCTGCCTACCCTCCGAACGCGTGTGACTTTATCCTGCGCCACACCCGATGCAGCATGATCTATATTAGAACGAGTTCTCATTATAGATGGTTAGACCCTTATCCTACCCTAAACCTAGCGTTGTTCCCGCCCCCCATCACGCGGAGGTAGGGTCCATGGGGGTTTATTATTATTATAATTAAATGTTAATTTAAAAAAACATTAAACTTAAGAGACATTATAATGAAAAAAACATTCAGCATGCAGGAAAATTATTAAGAAATGAAAAGCAAATACTGAAAATAAGTTAAAAAAAAAAACATAAAAAACATTATATTGAGTATATCAACAAAAGGAACAGGAACGGCTGTTTCATGTTTATTTGTCACTATCAGCCCTATCCACCCTCCATTGATGACAAACCCAGAAGGGTGTGTAAATGAACGTCACCCTTTGCTCCCAAATGGGACTCCAGTTTAAAATACACAAAAATTAGAAACAAGTATGAAAGTGCACAAAAAAAGCCTTTATCCTAATAATTGTTAGGAGTGAAACGGTATTATATAATAAAACTTTCGAGACAATGTGATAATAATAAAAAAAATTATTTTCGCACTTAAAAAATAATTGTTATGTATTTTGTTGGGAGTCACTTTGGGGAGCGAAGGGACATCTATTTCTTTTTCACTGTTTGTAATTTCTTATTTTGTCAACATGAATCCCTAATAAGGACGAAACGGCCGTTCCCGATTCCCTTTGTTGACAAACTCAAATTTGTTTATTTATGTACAGTCTTTGTACATACAATACAGTCTTTGAACATTTTATAAATTTCTGGCTTGTATAAGAGTTATTGATTGTGAATCTGCTGAATACTTACTGGGACCAAAGGAAATGGAACGGTTTATTTACGTTTTATCCTTTGTGTATAATCCCTCTAAACAAGATATAATCCGATTCTTCACCTTGAATCTCCTACTGTTGAAGAAGTTCAAACACCTGTGGACGCCATGTTCCCAATTCCTTATGTGAAATTTCTCAATCGATACTTTGCACCATATACCCTATTTACTCCCATCATTCTTCGCCCCCTTTTTAAACCCAAAAGATCTGAAAACACCAAAAATTGAATTTTTTTTAAATAATTCGAATTAATAAAAAATTTTGTGAAAATAATTTTTACTTAGTTGTAACATTATTTTCACCTAGAATTAACAGATAGCGCTACTGTACACATAGGTGTCCTCCCTACCTTGACCTTATGGCTCAACTCCCCAAAATCTCAATAAAAAAAAAAAAATACTTTTACATTTCAATTTTTTTT
>JAFIDM010000001.1:27791468-27802546 GCA_023159025.1 Thereuonema tuberculata
CCCCCCCCCCCCCGTTTTTCCAACGTTTTGCCTCTTCTTATAGTGCAGTTACAGCCATAAAAACCTGGATCCTTTTTCTTTCAATTTGGAACTGTTCTTTATCAATGTCAATAAAGTCATTTATTTGACATTCAAATTGTTCATTTAGTAGGTTACATGGTATTATACACGAAGGACATGCAACTGATCAAAGCGTTCTTTTATTTCCTTTATAATTCTATCCATAGATAAAAACATTTCTCTTCATACTTCTTGTTCTAAGGATAGCCCCAGTCTCGTGAATTTCCCCCACTCATATTTTTTCTCCTTCTAACTCGACGTTCAGTCGATATCTCCAACTCTTCACAAATTGTTTTGGCTGCTATAACTGCGTTTTGTAGTAGCGCATCTCTTTGTTCCATGAAATGGGTTTGAAAAGAATTTAGTTTTATATGGCATTGATGAACATTTATATGGCATTGATGAACATAACCCTTTTATTTGCAGGTATTTTTGCGCGTCATTAACTTCCAAAAGGATGGGTTCCCATAAATTGAAATAACAGAAAAGAAAAAGATTGTATTGAATTGAGTAATATTCCAGCATCTGATCTCGTTTTACTATTTTCATCTTCATATGTCAATTTTTCCAAGGAGCTTAAAATGTAAAAAAATGCTTTTTCACTGTAGTTACTGCTTCTGCTCTAGCGAGTTTCTACGCTGCATTTAACACCTTGACCAGTAACAGAAACTAAAAACATCCCATCGACGAGTGGAAGAAGAAGAAAATGAAAACAACTGCTCGATAGTTCCAAAAAATGTTAAGGAATCGATAGCAGTAGAAGCAGCGTGTAAACATGCCAGGTTTATAGAATGATTTGTACATGCTACAAATTCTGCATTTGGATTTATTAGTTTAATGCGAGTTTGAACACCGCTGTGCTTTCCTGCCATGACGGCAGCATTATCGTAAGCCTGTCCTCTGCAATTTTTTATATCTAAACCGTAATTTTCGAATTTCGTTAAAATCATATTTGTGATTTCCTCAGCAGTTTTTCCTTTAGTTTCTACAAAGTCAATAAACGATTCTACAACTTTAACTTCGCTGCCATCAATAAATACATATCTAATAATTTGACTGGTTTGATCTTTGTGGGAAATAATTGGAGTGCTGTCAAATATCATACAAAAGTATTTAGCTTGCTTTATTTGATCCATAATTGTTTTTCTCACTGCGCCTCCCAATAGCTCTACGAATTCATTCTGAATCTTCGGCGACAAATAGGAGATACTATATTTATTACCCATCTTAATTTTTACTACATGTTCAGTACATACTATTTAGCCGACAAGTCAACAAGCTCTAGAAAATTTCCTCTATTTTCCATTGAATTGATGTCTTCCTGATGAACACTTTCACGATGACCTCGAAACGCCAAATTTTGTTTTGCTAAGAATCTAATTATATCAACTATTCTTGTAAGAATTTCCTTCCATTTTTTGATTTTCTTATCAATATTCTGTTGTTAAAGTTTACCAAAAGTTGCGCCATGTCCAAGTCTTATTTCTAATTCCTTCCATTGGGAACAAGATCGAATGTGCAATGGGCTCAACTCGTGTTGACTTATTTTGGGATTAAGTTTCCACCATTTGTTAAAACCATTTTACATGGTTTTCCACATGCAAAAATGTTAACTACATTATTCATTTCTAAAGCTGATGACGCTGGGAAATAAAGGGTTAATGGAGAAATTTGAATATTTTCATATTCTTGTCGTAAATCTTAATAATTTTCAGTAAAATAGACGAATTTAAATTATTTAAACATTTCTTCAATTGGATAAGCGTAATATAAGGAAAAATATTCGAAATCATATAGTAATTCATAATTCGTAGAAATTATGAATTACGAAGTAATAGTAAACTTATGAATAGTAAACATATTATACTAAACTTCTGAAGTGAACAAGTCGTTTTTTTACAACTAAAACTAAATATAAAAAATGCCGCCCCAAATTATGTGCCGCCCGGTGCGGACCGCACCCACCGCCCCCCTCTAGTTACGCCACTGACTTCAGGTGTACTTTCATCACATAAAAGGGCACTCACTTTTGAAAGACACACGCTATATCGTCTCCTTGTTAGTTGTTTCTTTGTTTTCACCTAAAATTAACAGATGGAGCTTCTAAACAGGATAATCCTGTATACAAATTGTCTTTTATTGATTGACTTACAGAACTGTAGGTTTAAAAACAAAAGCTCACACTCAAATAAAAAAATTATTATTTCCTAACAAATAGTTTGAAGTAAATTTTTAAAGATATTAATTTTGTAGATAGCTTCAATTAGAATGATTTTTTTTCTTAATTTTTATTTGAATTTTGAAGGATTGAATAGGTGCATGTGATCCTATTAAATAAATGATAAATACGTTATAACAAAGGTATTAAAGATTTGTCAGTTGACAATATTATTTAAAAAATATTAATACCAATAATATAAACAATTAATCACTCTCTTGTTTAATTAATGAATTAAAGCATTTAATTTTGCTGATTTATAAAAACGTAAACAATGTTTTGTTATACTATTGCCTAAGACTCTTTCATCTATTTCTACTCCTTTATATATTTCGTAGAAATGGATGAATGAATACCAGTCTGACCTAAAAGTATACATAACTAATCATCAGATTCTATTAGCCAATGCTAACAAGCCATTAAAGCTGAAAGTAATTGTTTACCAACATAAAAGGACTGGTGGTAAGTCTTCATTTTAATTAATTTTAATTTTTTTTTGTGTGTGTATTAACATATAGCGCTACTACATATTACAGTCCCATAAATGAATTCGCCGTGCTGGCGTGGCCGTACGGTCTAAACGGCGGTCTGCCGTTGCGGCCAACGTGCCGGTATCCGGGTTCGAATCTTTGTCGTGGCTTGGTTGTTTCACTTTGCTTTCTGTGTTTGTCTGCTTCTTCTTTGTCCCCTGTCTCTTCCCTTCCCATCACCCGAGTAACCTGGTCAGTAGGGGTGATTATGACCAGAGTTCCCGCCGTTGTTAGGGGGAACGCCTTTCGTCCCGCCGTGGACTGACGTAAAAGGCCAAATGAGAAAAAAAATGAATTCACTTCCGTTGGTTGGCTTAAATAAAAACAGGTGCAGAAACCAGTTCTTCCCCTCAGTTAAGTATGTTAAAATTCCTGAAATAATGTTTACTAAATACAATTTAAATAGAATTTTTATTACAATATTACTTATAACAATAAATAATTATTGTTGTTATATTAATTAAATTATTATTATTATTATGAAGTCTTTAAGTATTATGTTAAGATGTAACGAATTTTTCACAAAAATTACTGATTGTGAATCTGCTGAATATTTACTGAGTATTTATATAATTTCCATTTTTTAACATAACATTTCTTAAGTTATTTTAACTTACTTTTTAGATTGTTTTCGCCTAGGCTTAGCTGATGATACTACTATACAGCAAAAAGCCTGTAAATGAATTCACTTTTATTGATTGACTGAGCTCGTGTTTAAAAACTTATGCTACCACTCAGATAAAAAAATTAATAGTAAAAAAATAATATTAAAAGGCTATTATTTATTTAAAAGTAACTTAATTATTCCAGAATATATATTTTTTATTATTATTATTTCTAAATAACTTACAGTCCCGATAGAAATGAAAAATTTCTATCAACAGGTTCTGAATACAGGTCTACTATAATTATTTAATAAATTTTGAATTTTTTATTAATACAGTGTTAAAAAATACAATAAAAGACTAATATTAATGTATAGTTTTCAAGTGATCTTTTTTGTCAAATAGACCGCTAAGTGCTAATTTAACAAAAAACTATAGAAGTTAAACTGAAAATGGTCTCAATAATCATATTTTCACCTAATGATTACTTCTCTACAAGTAATAATTCTACCATCAATTGCTGTAGAATATGTGCAAAACACTAAAATTTTCAATTTCCATAAAAATTAAACTGATATAATTTGAATAAAAGAAAAAGCTGTTTTCTGAGAATTTTAAGGTATTTGTGCTTATTATTAATTAGACTTTTGCTATTAGTTACTTTTTTATTATTATTATTATTATTAGCTCAAAATTCAAATGAAGTAAAGGATTTACTAAAATAACTTTTTTTTCAGATGCCACACAAATGATGTGTCCATTGCTGCAACTCAAATTATAGTTCCAGTAAAGAGTATACAGGCATTTTTCATTTTCCTAAAGATGAACCTCAGCATACAAAATGGTTAAGAGATTTAAATCGAAAAGATTTTGTACCCACCAGTCTAGTGTTACATGTAGTAAAGATTTTCATGAGTCTTTTATATTTCGAGATGTTCGAGTTACCAAAGATAATGGAGTCAACTTGTAATGGCCAGTAAGAGACCAGCTCTTACAAAAGATGCATATCCAACAATCTTCCCGAAGCAGCCATTCTACTTAACAGTGAAACTTCCGCAAAAAAGAAAGGATCCTTCAGAACGAAGGCAGGAATTACTTGATCGCGATGAAGCAGCATTTGAAAAGTTGTGTTCCAGCAATAACATTGCTTCAATTCAGATGTTTAAAGAACATCTGTCTTCTCACTTTACATCAGGATTTAAGCATTTGGAAAGAAGAATTTGTCGTGATGTACAAAATTACAATGAAGCGTGATAAGCCACAACTTTTTGTTTCACTCAAAATAAAAATATTTACTGACTTGACTTTAAGCAATGTTCATAATGGCATTTATTTGATAGCAAACCATTTCAGTAGAATGAACTGAAATGTCTTAAGTGGACTAAGTTTGATTTCATCATTAGTGTCTTAAATGCCTATTCATCTGAAATAGTGATATTAGAAAAACATTTGCTGCCGCATCTCAGTTTTTAGATGAATCTTCTTCTTTATTAACAGATGATGACAGCACATATCACAAAGTGAAATTTCTTCATTAACAAATCAACTTAATGCTAGATGCATTATTGTCCTGAAACATTGTTGTGGGCTGCAAAACTTTATTTCTCTAATCCTTCTGGCTACTGAATATTGAAGAGCAATAATGTCCTTCCTCTACTGCATCCAAATCATTTAACAAAACTTTGCAAAATTGTTTGTGGGAACATAACTGTAGTGAACAATACCCATGTTTCTTTAGCTAACAAAGGATGTTGACGTTCCTGAAGTTTTGGATGAAATCATCTATTCTAATACACCTGAGATTTCGTCATCTACAATGTCTGTCTTTATATTCAATGCAGGCTAAATTGGCAATTCAGTAGGAAGAAAAGTGAAATATAACTACTGTCCCTCATTAATTATAGAACACTTGAATGTGAATCGTCATCAGAAAATGTTATTCAGTTACTTGCAACTAATAGATAGAGGTGGACTGACTTGGCCTCCTGAATTTACATGTAAAATTATTGTAGTAATTAAATCAAAATTAACGTGCGGACCAAGTTAAAACTTCAAAGAAAACAATACAAAACCGCACAATAACTAAACAACAACAAAAAGCAAAAATCACTGAGCTTATTTTGGATATTTTGTTGGGAATCTGTTTAAATTGGTCCGCACGTTAATTTTGATTTAATTAATAACAAATAAGTTCATTTTATATAAGCAATTGTCTTGAAACATAAAAAATTAATAAATTATTTTTTTTTTTTATTTGTGTATAGTGACATAAAAAAAGACTACGGTGTAATTGTAACATATTTTAAGTCACTGGTATTATTTTATTTATTATTTTTTTTATATATAGTGACAAATTTTTCAAAGGCTACAATGTAATTGTAAACATATTTTAAATCACTGAATTTTTTCTTTGCACAATAATCTTGAAGAATATTCTTTAAATGCCGCCATAATCTTTGTTGATTGTTTCTTTTTTTAATATTAAATTTTAATTTCGGATTTGTTAACATTGATTGTAAATTTGTTTAATAAATTGTCTCTGTATTTACTGTTAAGTTATTTTTTAATAATTTTATTTTATTTTAATTTTGATTTGGGAAGGAGTAAAATGGTTTCTCCTTCCCATGGTGTTGGTTAGTAGCCTTGAAAGATTAGTCTTACGAAATATTGCCGTTTAGAGATTGTGCGGATTATGGAGTTTTATAGTAATTGAAGTTAATAAAAGGCGTTTATGAAGAAGGTAGATAATGCTTTTAGACAGTGTCAAAAGCAAAGCGGCCCATAAAATGCAGAATTTTATAAACAATTTTTTTTTTAGAGACCGTTCTTTACGCTAGCGTTAAGCTACTCGCTTTGCATCAGCTTCTCGGTTTTCGGCACGTCCAGACATTTTGTTCAATTTCAATCACAACAATCGCAACAATTACGTCTTTTGCATGCGCAACAATCACATTTATAATACTAATGAAATTAAAATAATATCAATATTAATAAGAATATTAATTATTAAAACAATATCAATGATAGTTTCATTGTGACAGGCAAGCTGTAATAGGGACCGATAAAACAAAAAAGGTATCTCCTAAACATAAAAATAAAGTAAATATTTGTTAGGGCTAATATATTAATAATTTAGGCCGTAACAAAATAGCCCTCTCTTAACAAAACATTTCATGCATTGATGAAATGCACCAGAGGATGTCTGCACCCCTAAAGGAGGACCAGCACTGTATCCAGTCTTACTGCAAGTGGTTGGACGATGTTATTCTTCTTTTTATCATGTATTGCTTCAACTTTTTGCATAAAAAGAAATTTTTTTAAGTTAAGTATCTCTTAACATCTCCGAATTACTTTCAGTATTTCCCAGCTTCATTAGTTTGGAAATTCTCCGCAAGGTGGAAGCACAGATAGATTCGCTTTATTACCGCCTATTAGGTCAAATGATGCGATTTTAAGAACTAAAATCTGTTTATTTTTTTGGAGAATTTAAGTTATGTACCAACAAACAAGGAAGGAAAAAAAGAAATTAAATTTTTGTTTTTACTTTGGGAAGAAAATGAATATGATGCTAAATATATTTGGAAATATTAAAAAAAAGCAAAATATTATATGAAAAAAAAGTAACAAGTAATCTTTTGTTTGTAGGAATGTATGAAATAAAATATTACAGGGTTTGTGTATGTAATAAAATATTATGTTAAATTAAAATTTTGAAAATATTCTATTTACTCTTAGTTAAAAAGTGAAGAAAATTGATATTGATATTATTTCCTCAAGTTAGAAAAAGAATAACACATTAAAGAAACTAAACATCTCAGTATTTCAATTGGTTATTAAAAGAAATTAAATACTGATAAAACAACTTACAAGTAAACCTTCTCTCCTTTGATACCGGTTTTCCGGAAACCCATATATTTTCTGAAAGCTTATGTCACAAGCAGAAAAACTGTGAAATCTTAGGGGCAGACGGACAAGCGTTTAGGAGCTACAGGACCCACAAAGTATCAGTAAAGTGTTGGAAACATGACACCAAAAGTAGCTAAAATGCTCGTTTCACGTATTTATATGAACTAAGAACATGGTAAGAAAGTGGAGATCTCAATATAAAGCAAGAAACAACTCGTTGAAAGGAAGCAATATACGTTGGGATGTTGAAAAAGTGACTTGTTATTGACTTCAAACAAAATTTATAACAAGAGACAATCAATGTGCAATTCATCAAATAAATAGTGAGACGGCCAGAAAGACAGTTCACAGTGGTCACATTTTACAAAAGCGATAGCTTCACACTTTGCACACTCATCATTTGTCAATGAATCAAAGCAGTAATCCATTGGCGCAATCCACATTCCAGGGTCGTCGTCCAAGTATCCGCCCTTATAAAAAGCATACTTAATCAACGGGAATATGTCCATATATAAGTGGCGTAGCAACGCCTTTGCGGGCCCGGGGCGGGACTTCCATTATTCCACAACCAAAAAAAACGGAGTCTCCAATTCAACAACCAAAAAAAAAAAAAGGAATCTCCAATTCAACAAACGTTGTAAAGGGGCTGGTCGGGATACTTGGGTGGATGGGGCCCCTAGCCTGACTGGTGAGGCCCCCTAGGCTAGCTGATTCGACCCCTCTCAGGCGGGGGCCCGGGCGGTCCCCCGGGCGGTCCCCCGATTCTAGGTGGCGTTGGCCCGGGGCGGCCCCCCCCCCCCCCCCCTTGCTACGCCACTGTCTATACACACTTTGCTGAATCTTTGTTGGTTCTACAACTCCTAAAAGCTTGTCCCTCTGCCCCTAAGATTTCACAGTTTTTCTACTTGTGACATAAGGTTTCAGAAAATATATAGGTTTCCGGGAAACCGGTATCAAAGGAGAGAAGGTTTACTTGTTAGTTTCTACATATATTTTAAAAGAAGGGGGCTGCATCTAAATCTACAAAATAAAGAATTTCAAAGAAAAATCAACTTTATGATTTTTCTCAAGTTTTTGGATTTTACAAAAGCAACGATATTATCAAAACCTATTCCCTTAAAAAAAATCTACTTTTTTTTAATTATAAGTATTATAATATAGTACATTTAATAATTTATATCATAAAAAAATTTAAATTATTTTTAATAATTCAAATTAAATAGCACAAAAAAATATACAAATTCATAAAAAGGGGCGGATTCCGAAGAGAAATCAACTTACTGTCTGAAATCAACGATATTGCACAATCTACTCAGTAAATAAAATATATATATGAACGATGAATGAGATTTACAAAATGCTTTTTTTTCTCTTAAAAGTTCATTCTTTTTCATTCAAAAGATGAATTTGAATGATTGTAATTTTTTATTTTTAAATATATGTACATATATATATAAAAAAAACTTATTTATAATGAGTGTTCAATAATATTGTTACTTTTTCTGTATTCCTTATAAATCAACAAATAATCAAAAAGAAAACTGTAAGCATTAAGATTAAAAAATGATCGGGAAGCATTGGAATCATTTATAGACGCCATGTGTGGCGTGATGTTGTGACGTCACGAAAGCTTCTGTGAGGTCTGTAGCATAACAAAGGCCTCGATCAGAGTTGCATGTCTTTTTTGGGTTTTTCCATTTCCCTTGTGAAACTGATCTATTTCCTGATTTTAAAGTTAAAATTTTTATTAAAAATATATAACGTATTCTTTTAGAAACGATTTTTGTCGCTTGACTGGTTGCTTGACTGTTTTTAAAAAATCTGATTTTGTTTGTTCGATGACATGTTGTTAATGCAATATAACTATTATTTTATTGTTATTGTTTTTTGCAAGGCGGCCATATTTGTTGTACGATGCAGTTTTCACCAGTTTTAAATTATTTTTGCAATGTAAATATTTCAGCTTCCGTGTTCCTTCAATATAAGATAAAAAGCAATTTCTTCAGAAAATAAAGGACTACAATTTTGCTTCTATGGCATTTTCATCTTAAGTTAATCCTAAAGGTGAAACTTAAACTTAAAGTCTGTTTCAACTAAGAGGGGAATTCTCGTTTTCAATGGGGAATGTTTTCAGAAAAGGAAAAAGGCAACAAATCATAATTAAAACAATTATGATTTGTTCTATCTGTAGGTTCTATCTGTATTCACAAACACCAAATCTCAATCCTTAGATTTGCCCTCCTTTTGTTTCTAAAAATTCTAAAATTGGCACTTCTTAGAGCTCGATATCTCCAGTGGGAGACCAGAATAAAATTTGAACTTTTGGCCCATCATTGTACTATGCCCAAAAATTTCGAGTTTGAGATTTGAATATAAAGAGATAATGAATGAACAAAATGTCAAGAAAACGTATGTTACAAAAAGTAGGTGAATGAAGTTTAATTAATTATTTCGATATACAGGGTGTTTCGAAATTTACGTTAAAGAAGAGTATGATATTAACTATCATACTACGCAAACAAACAGTTTTCATGAAATAATGTGTGTCCGATCTTGCACCGATATGGCGCTGCAGTCGTTTTAGTGTTGTGGCTGTTGGCCATGCGCAGTAGGGTTTGATTGTCGGCTCTTGCCATTCATCAAATCAACATTCGATCAGATAATGGACAGTACAGTCCAAAGGAACTGACAGACAAGCATTTGATGTACAGTGCTGCAAGTCAACATGGGCGAATAGCTACAAGCTGTTCCCTCAGTCCACACATCCTATGTTCCAAAGGCTCAACCACCGACTTCGTGAGACGGGTTAATTGCGCCCCATGTCTGAAACAGACCGATCTCATTCTGTAAAACTGATATTGATGAAGAGATACTGGAGACCGTGTAAAATTTGTTAAATACTGATCTGTATTTAAAATATTTATTATGAGTTCAGTAATTAATTTAAAAAAAATGTTTTTGAAAATTGTTTCAGATTAAATATTTTTTTTTTCATGCTAAAGTAAATAATAAAAAAGTTTCAATTAAAGACTTTCTAAATATCATGCAAATTCATTTGATACTGTTCGTTTCCAAAAATAAATTTGTTTGAAGCATTTTTTTTTTGTAGAAATATCTTTTTCTACAAAAAAATTCTTCAAAACAAATTTATTATTGGAAACTAACACCATGAAATGAATTTGCGTGATATTTATAAAGTCTTTAATGAAAATGTGTTTAATTGTCATAATTTCATAGCATGTAAAAAAATAATAATTGAAATGCAAAGAATTTGAAAATCACAACTTTTATTTTTTAAAAATTAACTATTGCATTAATAATAAATAGTTTAATTTCATTATAAACCATTATTTTACAAATTTTTTATCATTTCAGGTTTTAGTTAAGTTTTTTAATTTCAAAATATTGAATAACACCTGGAAATTGCCCAAAAAAATGAATTTTTTAAATTTTACTTTAATTAATTACAGCTTCTTTTGAAAACTAAGAACAAGAAAATGTAAATTACACATGCTTCACAAGTTCTTATTTATATTTTCAGAATTTTAGGAGCACTGGGAAAAAGAAGTATTTAAAAGAAATAAAAGGTTTACAGTCTCCACAATTGTTTGAATCAGGACCTTAATAAAGAAATGTTAACTGGCATTAAAAGTAATATGATAATAGGAGATGTAAAGAATACACTGTAATGCTAGGCGAATACGTAGCAATCTGCGGCAATATTGTGGGACAATATTGCCCCTTTTTATTGCTGACAAC
>JAFIDM010000001.1:27803839-27814956 GCA_023159025.1 Thereuonema tuberculata
ATAATATTTCAATTTTCCTTTGGAATCAATTTCTTTTTATTTTTTTTTATAATGTGTTAAATATTGAAAGATACCTGTTGACTGAGTAGCTTCCGGTTTACAAGAACCTCTTTTAGTACTTCTCACAGCAAAATGTGGAGGCGTTCTTCCTTTCAAAGAGACTATTTTTTCCTTTTGAGTAAATTCCTTCACCTTCACAATATTTGAGCGTTCTAAAAGCAAATTATTATTTAAGTACTTTAAAACTTTTGTAAAAAGCTGAAGTATTTTTATAAATACGAAAATAGACATTAGTAGAAGTATTTAACTTCAGTTAAAACAGTTACTAAATACAATTATTTTCGAAAAAGAAGAACATTTAAAAAAAAAATTATTGATAAAATAGAAATGAATTAAACAAACTTAATAAATGTCATACATAACATTTTGGGAATGTAATTTCCAAAACTTTGGTAACTAAGATATTTTTAAAATATCCTCTTTGTTTGCTTAAAATCACTTAATTATAAACAATAACTTATCGATATTTAGTAATAAAAACCCCTTCTTCTTTCAAGTTATAACTTCATACAACTATATTTCGCAGATCATTCCATTCATCTGCTTTTTCAAGCTTAAAGACTTTCATAGTAACAATAATAATCTACAATTTATGTTCTGCTTCTGCCTTGCATCCAGCAATAATTATTTACAACATGAGTTCTGTAAACTGTTTTCTTTCTTCCTTTTTTTCTTGCTGAGTTGTGAAATTTATTAATAGAGAAAATTAATTGTAGATTTTGTTTGAACACATGAGTTGTAAATTATTGTTGTAAATTGTAGATTATTATTGTTAGATGCAAAGGCACAACCTGAATTATAGATTGTAATTGTTAATTGTATGAATATTATTATAAGAATAAAAGAAGGAGTTTTTATTACTTAATTATCTGTTTTTGATTGAAATGTAATTCAATGTATAAGTTATATTTGTAAATGGAAACGAAACTTAGGCCTTATAGAAGGAAAAATGTTATAATATCAGCTATTTGGAATATTTTTTAAAAAAAGAACTCTACAATAACTAATTGCATCGACAATAACTGTTGTACGAGACATTTTGCCATGAGGACAAATGTCTTTTTGAGGTGCTAGACTGATTACTAATTTATTATAACCATATATTGGCTCAACATTAGCTCAATGAGTGTATGTTGTGGAGGCTTTGCTGTCGATAATCTAAAACTTACTTAATTTTATTTCAATCCATTTCATTTTATCATTCACTATTGCAGCTTTGGTAATAATTCACTTCTTACATTGAACTGACGCTACAAACTCATCCGGAATCAATAGAAACTTTGATAAAATTCCTGAAACCGTTTTTTCCCTTAAAACACCAATTAGAAATCTTAATCAAACTATTTTGTCTTATAATTATTTCTTTATTAATCCCCCTAGTCTATAGCTGATCCAGAAAACGTTACCTCTGATAATCCTCTAGTAATTCTAATTTCCATTCAACGTTAATGTTATTTTCTATTCGCTTATGTTATCCTAGGATCTATTCTTATTAACTGTACTGAGAATGAAAAGCTACTTCTATTACTTTTTTAAGTCTTTTTTAATACTTGAAATCACGCCTGTTACAGAAAAAAAAAGACTAGAATCGTAAACTCATAGACAAGAATCATAGACACTACTTGTTGCTGACTTATTTCTTCTTCCATCTTCCAGATCGTTATAATTTGACAATTGAAGATTGAATGCCATAGAGATCTACGCCATACAAACATAAAACAGATATTTTGACTTTTGTTTTGCCATTATTGTCAAAATTCAGTATATTAATATGGAGTTTTTTTTTCTGCATATTGCAATGATATAGTTTAAAGTCTTAGGAAAATTATTGTAAGCATTGTATCTCATTCTGAAAAATTAGAATAAAAATTTGAACCATTTATAATTACAAGTAAAGTACCTCAGCCATTTAACGTTACCTATCTAATTCTTCATAAATATAAGAGGTGGCGGTACTGCAGTAAAATAGTTTGCATTGACATGCCATCGAGTGTTGAAGTGAGTTACTAGCAGACCGCCAACATTTTCGAGTGAAATTATATTTCCATCTTTTCGTGTCGAGGACTGGTTCTGAAAGGCTGCTACTATATCAACGTAAGATAAAATATAGATTTTTTAATGTTCAGCAAAGATTAACTATATAAAACTATATATTTTCTTGATTCTTGAAGATTCTTTTATGTAGATAAGTTAATTGTTATTTTTAAAATTCGTAAATTGTAGACAAACAAGTGTATCATGTGATCCATGTGCTCAGTAGCGCTTTAACGCCATGGTGGTGTTAATGGTCTACGTATACGATTTAATGTTACGTACGACATGTTTCATGAAAATATAGATTTTTATCTTATTTATTATTTTGCTTTTACAATCGGAAAATACCGAAATTAATTAATTTTTACATTTCCTCTTTTGTTTTAGCTACAGATTAGAAAGATTGCGTTAATTTCAAGTGATTTTTTATCATTTTTTACAGAAAGTTAAATTTAGTTGCTTTTTACTGTAATTTTGTACAAATAATGTTTACAATGATGGAATAATTCTTAATTTTAAATAAGTTAAGTTACTAGAAAGTAGGTGGCGTTAATTGGAACAGGTGTTCCTAATAACGCCAGTTTGCAAAGTTTTTTTATTTGAGTTCTCATACTTCTCCAGTAAAAGTTATCATATGTTTCATTATGGTATGCTTCAAACAGAAGATTAAACTTTCTTGGTCCTAATTTTCGTGTTTCGATACACCTTATTTCCAGACTTACAGTAATTTAAATGTTAAGGTGGCGTTATTTGGGCAGGGTACCTTAGTACTTTCTACTCTTCAAGATAATATTATACATTGAAATTTAGGAATGTCTTTAACTTACATTCAGCAGTCAGGATCAATCTCAGCTTTACTGCCTGGATGAAAAGAATCTGATGAGAGGGCATGAATATACATCAAAATGAATTGTTAGATGTACGGCAACAGCGATATAAGATCTTTGTGCTTTATAGCAGCAATCTTTCTGTCTTGTGGATACAAGTGCATCATTTTCTCGATGTTAAAACAGTTCGCTAGTAGATCTTGTTTATTTACAATCTTGTCTTTTCGTAGTCTGGCAGCCACTTTTACTGATATTTCAAATTGCTTCCATGGAGATTCAAGAAAGAGTAATCAGTTTTATACTGAATGATTCCTGATTTTTCAGCTTTAATTTTCAACACTTGTTATTTTACGAACTTTCATTTAATGTTCGGATTTTACATTTTTGTTTCTTACAATATAAGAAATAGCAAGGTCAAAATCCTGTTGACATCATAAGATTCTCTCATGGAAAGGATTTTTTCACACACCCTCTTTCTCCAAAAGCTTATGAATAGTCATAAGAAGAGCTAGATACATAGTCGGACTTCCTGATTCGTTTTGTTTTCACTCTAAGGGAAGAAATGTATGACTAATACAAGATAATAATGTTCTATTAATTCAATGATTCCTGCCATTACTAAAACGTTACATATCATGTAAAGAGCGTTGTTCTTGTCCTGTACGATACAAGAATCAGAAAAGAAACCATTTTTTGTATTTCCCAGTTTATTGCCTGGTTCATTGAGGACTTTAAATAGATATCTTGCTATATTTGAGGCACCCTTGAGGTCATATTCTCCGGTCACATGATTTTTATAGCATTTCTATTCTATTCTCCAGTTTGGTGAAATTCCATAAGAAGATTATCCTTTTCATCGCTTGCCAAAGTAAAATATTTACACCATTTGAAGTTAGCTTTCTCCGATTACCAAACACAACTACAAACAAAAAATCTGCTGCTTTGCCAGAATAACTTTGTTTGTTATAGAACTTACGCTTTTTTTTTCTTCCAACTATTTTTCACTCATTTTTTAAATTTTTCACAGCTACTCGACCACGCCCGTTCCTAAAAGAGTGCTGAGCCCTAAGTGAGTTAGAAGTGCAGGCTTTCATTCAATGATAATATCTTAATCTCCCCCCCCCCCCCCCCCCGTCTATCCAACTTTTTTAAAACATAGACGTTCTAAACTGACATATTTTTGGTTATCTGATGCCCATTAGAGTCATGGGCTTTGTTGGAGCTAGCCGAATTTTAAACTAAATGTAATCATAGAATTTTTATGGTTGACCAAATGGAAGTTTGATGATATTACAGCAAATAATGACGAAAAAAGAATCCCATTCAGTCACGAGGCCCAAGCTACCGCTTAGATTCGCTCCTCGGCCCTGAGTCGACAAAATTTCACCTTAAACGTTCGCCATTAGTAAACAGAAGTGACTGATCTTGCCCGGGCTGTATTGGCGTAGCTCCCTCTGGCACTACATATGAACAATTTTCGGATTTTCCAAAAAATGAATTCGATAAAATGAAGGGAAAAGAGTTAACATATATCATTTATATTTTGTGCAATAATAGAAATGCAATCTTAGAATCCTAAGCGTGTTGATATCTAAATTGAGCAATTTGTGGCATAGCCTCCTCTCGCATTCAGCACCTCAATTTGTCTACACGTCTGGATATGGTCTTGGGTTTAGTGTTATTGATCAGCGTGTTGTAATTAAATCTTATGAAGGAGAACAATGATTAAGCATAATTCTTTTTCTAATTTTTCTTATTACTACTGCAAATATTTTAGTTTCTGAATCGGCTAATATTTTTTTTAACTCTGGTTCAAATTAATTATTATATCAGTTCAAAAGTGCTGCAACTTAAACTTTACAAGTGATGTTTATAATTTAAAATGAAATATAATGTACCAATAGGTAAAATTTGTAGTTCGCATCTTTGGATATCCATAGGATAGGAGGATAAATCAAATTCACAGTAGAATGGAATAATGGTCCTAAAGAAAAAACAAAGGAAAAAACAAAAACGTTTTACTTTTTGAATAAAATATTGGAAAAGTAGTATTAAAAGAAGTAATAAATAAGGAATAAAAACTAAATAAGTTTCCTTATGTGTTTTACAGCCTATATCATACCATCTCATGAATAGATAAAAGCATTCTATTCATTACGCGCCATGTAGCCACATGGTACTAAGATTGATTGAGGGTTAAAGAATGAATTCCTAATCCCAGTGGAGATCGGGGATTTTTCTACGCCGAATTCTCCTCTGGAGGCTCTACCCAATTCTCTGTAGAATGAGTACGGGGTTTCTTTCCCGTGGATAAGGCGGGCGAGCGTTGGACTGACCATCCGACTTCTGATCATTGAAACTTTGTGAGTCTTACCTCCAGCGCCCCGTGCGAACTTGGGCAGATTGGGCCCCATGGGATATATCTACGTATCCTATCCATTATCGCATGCTTATATGAAATGGTAAGTGCAATTATTTCATTTATGTCTCTAAGAAGATTACTGTAAAAGTTTTTACTATTATTAAAAACAAAAACTGTTTTATTGTCCTTTAATACAGTTATTTTATCGTTTCTCTAATATCATATTAATATGTAGCCAATATATAGCCTATTGAATAAACGAATATAAATAATGATATAAAATCTACAACTATTAAAATACAATTAACTTTGTTAAACAATTTTAGTTATTTTTAATACTAAACAGAGTACTTTAAGTGTAATAGTTGTCTACTAAACATGCTCAGTCTCTCATCGAGTTGGGAGGATTGGTCATGTAGCCTGGAGAACCCGTTCGAGGACTTGTGAGTGGTGGAGACCAAAATCATCATGCTCCTATTTTAAGTTGGATCATAAATAAGCATTACATCAAATGTTAAAGATATCCGTCGCGTCGTTTATCTGAGAGTTGGCATCCTCAGTTATAAATTTATAAAATTCAGAACATCTAGAAAGGTTATTAAATTACTTCGAATATTCAGGGTGCACGGGAATGTTCTAAGTCATCCAAATCACTTTTTAAAGAAAATAGCTAGAGTAAGAGAAGTTAGATATTGGTATATGAAAGTGACCATCAGCTGTCAGATGAGAATTACAGCAGCGCCCCTAGTTGCAAAAAGAGGAAATCAGTAGCCCTATCTATAAGAGATACGGAAAAAAAAATGAGAAGGTTGTAGAGCATCACCGAATTATTAGGAAGTGACATTTTACAGAAAAGACTATGTGCGTCGTTCAATATAAGCATTACAGCACCTGCTATGCATACCATAAATAACATTTTAAGGCCTTACCATATCATAGACATCAGGGATCTGGTTTATGCGCTCCAATGTAAAGGTAATTTATGTACATATATTGGAGAAACCCTCAGATCTCTTCAGGATTGTATTTCAGAGTACCGCAGGGCTTCACAGACAAGGAACAATGATTACCTTACTACATTCACATGAGAGAAATTAATCACTCCATTGTTCTGAATAATCCAAAGGTTCTAGCTCCATGTAAATCTCATGACCAATATAAATATGTAGAATCTTATTTCATTTTCCAATCTCATTTCTCTTATAATGACTGTTTGTCTGTTCCAAGTATGAGTGAATACGGGCTTCAGAAAGAAAGTAAAATGAAAATGAAAAGAAAAGAGAGAAAAAAAAAGAAAAGGACGTAAATAGAATAGAAAAAAATTAATAATACCCTTTTTCAAGCATTGTATATTACATTATTTCCTTCTATCATTGCAGTTTCTTTTAGTTTTTTCAGAATCTGGCAATATCTTTTTGACGTTATCCCACTTTCTTGGCTCTGACGTTAATTAAGAGATTTTATCAGAAGAGAGCTCATCCAAGCCATCCTGATGTTTGTTTCTTCTAGCCATGTGCGTTTGTTTTGGTTTTGCGATCTGCGTACGGAGCCTCCAGTTAATCACCACCAGGAGCGTCCAGGCAACGCATAAGACCTGTCTTCTATTGATTGTACGGAGATCGTTGATTCACTCATTCTTAACCATTTCATTGGCCACTCATTGTTTTAAATACCAATTATTTGTGTTAATGAATCACTGGTAATAGGTTTGTCTTTTCAAGCAGAAAGCTAGGTCGTGTTATGTTTTTAGTAGTCGCTTTCTACACCAATACTAACTTCCTTAACTTTAGCTTTCTTAGTTCAAAAGCTTTTTGGGTGATTTAGGACTTTCTTGTACATCCTGTGTAGCCTATGTGATCAACGGATTTCAAATTGAAATTCAAATTTCAACAGGTCAATTGCTCGTATTATCTTTGATCAAAATGACTTTGAAGTGACACGTATTTTTGTTTTTTCTTTCTTCTTTTTCGGTTTTGCGAATACGTATCAAAACTAATAGACTAATGGCCAAGTGCACCAAACTTCACCATCCTTGCAAACGTCCTTATGTCAAACATAAACTCATTCCGCTGCCTTTCGAAATATGAACTTTAATTATGAACACCTAAATTATTACTTTTAAAGTTCTTTTGTAATTAATTAAATAGTCTAATTAATTCGTAGCGATTGGACAGAAAAGAAAACTTTTTGTAAACATCTGCATCATTTGAATTATCTGCCAAATATTCGTCTACATTTCCGAATAATAATAATAAATATGAAAATAAATATCTTTTTTTAACCCAGATTTTAGATAACAATAAAAATTCTAGTAAATCAATATTAATAGTTAAAAAGAATAATTTTGAATTTTTGAATTGTCTTCAGGCACTACTTTAGGGCTAGTTTATCATTTTTTTTTATACTTAATCTATGAAAAGATAAAAAAAGAAAATTAAACTGATTAAAAAAAGCTTATCTTACAATAGTTTAGTTGAGGTTGTCAGATATAATTTCTTTTTTGTTTTCTAAAACTAAAATATGAAAAAAAAAATACTAATATGTCAAATCTTCTTACCTCTTTGCGTAAGACAGTTGTCGTTTGAAATTTACTGTCATGGCAAGTATATCGGGTACAAACCTAATTGGTTTGGCTCCCAGTCCATTGCCGAAATAGATCTTGGGATGCCAGAGGTCTTCGGAAATTTCATCTGGTAAAGCTGTTGTCTTATTGATCTCAGGAAAAGAAAGTCGGCAATCACTCCAAACCAAAATAACATAAACATCTATTTCCAGATACTGTCAATTAAAAAAAGTTTAAAAAATATATATTTCAGTTAATATAGCGATTTTTTTAATAAATTGATAAATTATTAATGAAATTCTATGGTCTTAGATTTTAGTCATATGAATTCATTGCTTTTCGGTACAGCCGAATGGTTAAGGCGATGACCAGTCATGTGGCTATCACTCCCGAATATGGATTGGAATCCCAGTCTGGTCTTGAATGTTTTCTTCTCATTTTTGTGTATGTTCTCTTTCTTGCACAATTTGTTCTTAATTTCAGGTATTGTTCCTGAAATAGCTTGTCTGTCTTCCTTGCGCCATTAAAAATACACACACTGAAATACACACGAGATCAAAGAAAGAAAGAAATATTCAAAATGTCTTCAGGTCATAAAGCAATTCACTGTTGATTTATCACTGAAGATCAATTGAAGGCTTTTTAATTTGAATATTGTACAAAGAAATTTTAAGTACTGCTTAGCCAGACGAAAGAGACTGGTCACGTGATTTACTGGTCTCTCCGACCTCTTTCTCGGCATGAAAATAGGGGAGATGGGTAAGCCTATTTAACTCTCTAGGAAAGAAACCGCTACCCATTCTACAGAGGATTGGGTAGTCCTTTGGAGCCGTCTGAAGGAGAATTCAACGAAGTAAAATCCCCCGGGATTGAATTGGATGTTCAGGCCTACAGTCAAGCGCCTTTTCACTTGGCTACCGGGGCCATATGAGACAACTAAATCCTTTAAACTATAGTATTTCTTTTAATATTGAAATTAACTCATGCAATGAAATAAAAGAATATACTGAAAATTTAGAACAATTTGTCATTTTCTTTTAAAAGGAATAAAGTAATCTTGTCTACTTTCTATTTCAAATATTTAATACTTACACAGTAATTATTTTCTACTTATATATTTGGAATAACTAAAAGTATTAGTCAGATTTAAAGGTGAATTAAAGATGCTTTCCACAAAACATTACAATATTTGGTAATTAATTCTGGCCTAAAACTAAAATGATAGACAATGTTAAGTAAATATAGAACTTCAGTCTGAATAGCCGAAATATACTATAAGGGTGACGCTGTTTGAGAAAATACAAATAACTTCAAAGTTATTTTCTTTTAACTTTAATAAATATAGAAATATTATCATAAACTGTGAGGAAAATATTACAGCTATGCTTCAACAAATAAAGTCTTTCTTCACTGTTCACAGAGTTAGCAATAACCATAACTACATACTCGCGGGAAGTTCTTATTTTGGTCGTAAAGGTTCGCACTCATTAACAGCAAAACACTTCTTGCTTCTTTGCTGTCTGGGGAGAAAACTACTGCTCACTCGCTTCCAACAATCAGCACGAGACCACTTTGCAACCCGCGAGGCGCATACCTTTTGATTGTTGCTATCTTTGCCAATTTCTTGTGGCAAGTTCTTTACGAGAATAAATATTTGATTTATTCTCTTTCACCAATCCAGTGTCTTTTGTACCCTTTGAATTAGGAGATTCTCAAAACACTTAAAAATTCTTTTACCACATAAACCGACCTATGGACCCGTGACTTATGGACACTTTGCATTGGAACCGTTTGCCGAACTTATGGTGTGTTTGCGCATGGGTTACGTACACTTTGTTTACGTAGTGCACTCTACCGGTCACACCGTCTCAGTCTGTTTTGTTTATGATTACATTGGTATTAAAAGTATTTACAACTTTAATTTTAGTGTTTTCTTTTGACTAAAATTAGAAACTAAACTTAGTAACGTAGCTCGTAGAATTTATGGCAAAAGTTGTAAGACTATTATGTAAATCCATTGTACGACTGACAATATCAACGAAAACAATCTGCTGTCTTACGAACTGAAACATGATTTTTACCAGCCAAATTTTCTTATTTACATTCACATTTTAATCTTAATGTTCAGGCCTATTTGTGCACTCAAATATACTTAATCTTTAGAAACTTTCAATAGTTGTTTAATCTCGATATATTATTACGTCTTTCCTGCAGATACTGTGAAGACGAATTTTTTTCTTCCATAAATTCTTAATATTTCGTGGGTGCCTCTTAATACATTGTTAGAACTTTGCTCGATCCTATCACCTGTTTACGGATTAATAAAAAATGGTAAAAGTGTTCTGCTACCGATCATGCAGGCACTTGGATACGCGCGAGGTTTAAGATCCCAGTGATCCTCGACAAAGAGACTACTTAAGGTTGGATGTTTTCTGGATTAATGCTAATTTATTTTGTGGTAGCAAAACAAATAAATTCTGTTAAGTATAAAAAGGCAGGTTGTGCAAAGCCTTACATTGTAAAGAATGAAACAAAATATACTGCCGAAATTTTGAAATAAACTGAGCAGAATTTACCATTTTTTCGATGGACATCTCGGGGATCCCTCTTGGATAAACTCCCAGCAGTAATTCCATTGGACTTCCATCTGAAATGAGAAGACAAATTATATCCATTTTAATAATTTAAAAGTGCAATTTATGTTTATTGTTTATTGTGTAGGGAGTATCTAAAAGTATTATCTTAGGAACAAATAACTTTTGCAAAATAAGGAAAAAAAGTTTTTTAAACTGAATTTGTTTGCTACTTTGATAAATAAGAAAAAATATATTCTTCATTTTGCTGAGAATGAAAATTGTTATATCTATTAGAAATTTTTTTTTTTAAATTAACTAGTTTCTATAAAAAAAGAAAAGTTTGATCTTCTAGGTTCTATAGGAAATCCTGTGGAAAAATTAGTTTAAGTTATCACTTAGACATAATTAATATTCATTAATTAATTCCAACTTATTTAAGACAAATCACTTGCATTCCTTTCTTCTTTTTTCATATTCAAATTAGAACAGTAAGTTTAATCCCACCCAAAACACTTCGTGTAAAATAAGTTGCCAAGACTCACATGTCATAATGCTTTCACTGTTAAAAAGATATGAGATCTCATGTAGAGCCAAGCCCCTAACTCTACGAGGCCTAACTCTACAAGCCCTAACTCTAAAAACCCTATATCTTGGTCAAAAAGTATGGCTTGGCCGTTTCATGGAACTATTTCATC
>JAFIDM010000001.1:27831226-27858598 GCA_023159025.1 Thereuonema tuberculata
TAATTAGCAAATTTCCTTTGAAAGGAAAGAAACAGAGTCCTCTCTAAATCCTCGTTCTCTATTTCTTTCTTTTTTCTTTCTTATTAGTTCTTTTTTTCTGAAATTTCCAAACTTTCTACAATTTCTTAATCTTATCGAGTTTAGAATAGAAATGATTTTAAAACTTTACCTTGATATGCTCCAAGCTGATTGTCTGAATTATCAGCTGTGTTTGCTAAAGTGACATGAATACTTATTTTCATTCCAAGAAATAGTAAAGAAAATAGTTTCGTTGTAAATCCTGGGTACAAAAAAAGTAAGATGAACAAAAAAATACAAAATACATTATCGATAAAATAATATGATCAAAGAAAAATTAAAATAATACGAACTTTTGAAACAAAATTAAAGAAAAAATATTAAATTACAAAATTATTGTAATTTAATCATTAAGTAAAAAAACAATCATCAAATTAAATAAAGGTGCGTTATTTAATGATCTTTCTTTTTATTGTAATTCTATTTATTCTTGTTATTCTTAATTCTCTTACGTTTTGTATTAATCAGCATTTCTTGTATTATATTGTATTGTATTTATTATATTGTATTCTAATTTTTACTATTTACCGTTTAATTCTGTTAAACATTCAAATTTTCCGTTGCCAGTGCTTCTCCCCTCTGATTCGTTGTTATTTAAAAATATAGTTAAAAGTCAGTTAGACTTTTAGCTATATTTTTAAATAACAAAGAATTAAATTTAATTAAATTTTAAATAACAACGAATTGTAAAGCCCACGTGTGAATTAAATCCCCCAATCAATTGTAAATGCACGCCAACCAATCACAGCTCTTGTAAATAATGTATTTAAACCCCTGATGCATATGAATAAACAGTTACAGTTTTTCTAGATCTTATCGAAGTCTGATCACTAAATTCACGAGCCAGTGACCGCAAACATTCACCACAATATATTAAAAATACATATTTACAGATCGTTTCGATTAACTCTAAGTTAGGTCATCATGGGCGACAAGATATCATTCTCAACTAGACAAACTCTGTAATTATAGAAAGTGGTTAAATATTCTGAATTTTATTGGTTATGTAAAACAACGTTCACGAGATATATCGAAGACACTGCCTCCCAATATGGGAGCATAGATGAATACAGATTTGTATTATTTATTGAAGGTGGATATGATTATAATATGGAATTATCTACGTCTCTGTCGTGGTGATCATCTGAATTAATGGTATTCTTTGTGAGTATTTGTTCTAATAATTAGTATTCTAATGATTATTCTTTAATTATTCTGTATGTCGGTCTCTGGTACATTAGCAGACATAGCTAGGCAATACATTGAACAGACAGTCTTTCAAACTATATGTGACAAAGTTAAATATTACAAAAGATATGTTGGTAACTTTTTTATGTATTATTTATGTAATAATGTTTGTAACAATATAGTTTTTACTTCAGAACAACAAGATGTCAATGGTCAGATTCCAAAACAGTATGATAAAATGATCAGATTCCGTTTTTAGATGTTTTAGTTATTAATAATGGCAATGAAATAGCTACCAAATATTATGAAAAACCTACAGCTTCAGGTAACTCTTGATTCTTACTCTTATACTCCTCAACACTATAAGATTAATGTATTTAATATGATAATTAAAAATGCGTTTTCATCTCTTCCACTGAACAAATACTTAATGATGAAATTGAAGTTATTCTTAAAATATCATATATAAATCCATATTGGTTCATTAATAATTGCATAAAAAAAGATTTTGCAGGTTTATATAATACAAGTAATCAAAACAATAAACAATGGATTTATGTTAGCCTTCCTTGTATAGCAAGGCTAAACCATGACACTAAAAAGGTTTTTGATGGAGCCGATATCAAGATTATTTTTAAACTTAATAACAAATCAATTTTAAACAACAAAATAGAAATTAAAATTGGAACACTAAAGGCGCTATATACAGAATTAGTTGTAAGCAGCTTTTATATTGGAGAAAGTGGCCTGACACTAAAAAAGAGGTAATTCCTGCATAAATATGCAGACAAGACCTTCAATCTTGACTTCCTTGATAGCACCTCACCTGGTAGAACAAATCGTCACTGCTTCGATGAAGTACAGATTCTGCATGTAGAAACAAAAGGAAATGTATTGAAGCTTATTTTTCACCATCATACAATGAGAAATTATCTAATATTAATATCAGTAAATGTTTTGAGTTTTCTAAGAAGACCACGCAGGAAAAAGGATTTTCGATTCCTTGCCTGATTTCCTTGCCTTGCCTCAATGAAGAATTAGTATCTTTGTTCAGGTGCATAGCTCATTGGATTACACAATAACTGTCGTCTACTTTTATCGTCTCCAGGCTTTCCGGTCATCTGATGCTGTGTTTAATCGTATTTCTGCAGGTTACGGCCACTTCTTATCATCTGCTACTGAATTTATTCTACTTGCTGCTGTCTTCAAGATTTTCCGTCAAAATTTCAATCTGCTGAAATACTTCAGGAGTATTCGTCTGATTTGGTTACAACAGTTGTCATCATGTCAATTATTTATGTAACATCTGCTCTCCTGCAGGCTGCCACTGAATTCAGATGATCACCAACAAAGGTACATGAAACAGTATCTTCGATACATCTCGTTAACCTCGTTTTACATAACCAATAAAATTCAAAATATTTAATTCTGAATTTTATTGGTTATGCAAAACGAGGTTAATGAGATGTAATTTCTTTCTGTGTATAAGCGTATGTCTAATTGAGAATGATATCTTGTCGCCTACGATACAGAGTTAGTCAAAACTGTTCTGTAAATGTCTTTTCAATGTACGGTATATTACTTTTAACTTATACATGTTCTTTGATTCCTTTTAATGTTACGACATTACACATGCTTACTATTTCATTTGATTTAAATGTCATCAGATAATTATTATATTGATTAAAAGAAATAAATGGAAACATCAATATTTATAAGGAATAAAATCTCAAACTTTGCCTGTGATGTAAAACAAAAACAGCCTATGATGAATTGTTCCTTTCCTTTAACGAAGTTATGACATGATACATCACATGATGTCTTTAAAACATTATATAGTGCCATTATCTCAATTATTGAGATAGATTCAGTTACAACTTTAGTATCATTTAACTTCATCTGGAAATATTCCCTTTTTAAAACTTTAACTAGTAATAAAGTTTATAGAAACGAACTGAATTTCAATGGCACTAAACTATTAATAAAACGAATATTTATTCAAACTTACTTTCCATTTGGAATAAAGCTGAAGAATTCACAGAATAACAGAATTTCCCCAGTTGTTTTGTCTTTAAAAAAAGAAAGATCCGGTTTAAAAGCTATAAAAATTCCACAGACATATTTGACTGATATTAAATCTGAGAAGAGAAGAAAATATACAGGAAAGACATCAGCGGATAAGAAAATAGATATTTGTTTTTAAGCGGTTTTAAAGTAATTTTAGTACTTTTTTTATCATTTTCTCAGAGAAAGAAAACACAGGGTGTTAAATAAATCTAAATGAATTTTCTTTCTGAATTTTCGTCAATTGCCCTTTTTCAATTTTAAAAAAGAATTAAAAAGATAGCACCTTCACTGTTAAAGTACACGGTATCTATAATTAAAGTACACCATTCTAGGCAATCTACAACAAAAGCTACTTATCGGAATGGCACCAAATTTGCAGTACGTCGTAATGACGCCATGGGAAGGACATTCATTGGAAAAAAAAAAGATAGTTCTAAAAATCACCACTAGGGGGCGTTTGTAGCATGAGAAATGCAAATTTTCGTTAGCACGTCATTCCTCATATCACTTTTTAAACAACAGCCTCACACGCTTTTTCATTCGCATTCTGTGTTCAACTCAAAATGACGTTAAGTTTACGAGAACATGCGTTATTTGCGAAATTGTTTTATCAAAACGGGAATTCTACACCAGAAGCTTCGCAAAGGTTTAGGTCGTTAAAAGGTGTATGAAGTGGTTCTGAAGTCAGTGTTGATTGTTGGACCGTTTTTCTTAAAAGAGCATGGGCGCACAGGTTTTACTCCACGTTCCGTTACTGACATATGCATCATTACTAACCAGTTCAGTGTTCATGCAGGATGGTACCCCTCTATACATCATTTCACTGATCACTGCGTATCAGCAGCCACTTCACTATTGCGTGGCCCGCAAGCTCACCGGATCTCATCCCATGCGATTTTTGGCTTTGGGGTTATTTTAAAGATCTGGTTTATCGTGAACCGTAGATCTTAAAGCAAGCATATCACGTCACGTGCTCAACATTTCCAGGGACACTTTCCAGGGAACAGTTGAACATGCGATTCTATGATTTCAGATGGTAGCAGATAATGGTGGTCAACTTATTGAACGTGTTATGACGTGACTGTATTCATATCAGCGCTGTAGTGCATTGTCATGGTCAGCATACATGCCTACAAATGCTCCCTGGTGGTGATTTTTGGAATTATTTTTTTTTTTCAATGAATGTCTTTCCCACTGCGCGGCGTCATTACATCGTACTACAAATTGGGTGCCATCCCGATCAGTAGGTTTTCCTTTAGAGTGCGTGAAATAGGTGAACTTTAATTATAGACACCTGTACATTGAATATGTTAGCTTAAAATAAACCTAAAGAATCACTGGGTGATCCAAATTTATATAGAACCGTTTTTGGCTCTTGCTGGTTATCAATTCATTCATAGTTGTGAAGTATTTTTGATTGGAGAGAATAGTAATAATAATAATAATAATAATAATAATAATAATATGGCGGGTCCTTGACCCGCCATATTGTTTTTGCTGGGGAAACCCAAGGTTTGAAACATACAAACATAATAATAATAATAATAACAGTATTTTTTTTGTACATTAAATGTTTTTACTAGAAACTCCTCTTCAAAATTATGGTCAATGAAATATATCATCGAAGTATGCAAAATCTTTTGAAAAAAAATATTGACACATTTTTTTTATTTCTGACTTTTTAAAATTGCTACTTTTTTCTTACTAGTTTATTCATTTTTTTTATGTCTGGGCAGCTTCACGTTGAAGAATGATAGAATGCTTTCCTGATTTTATAATTTTCGTTACTGATATCTACTCGGTATGCGCTCAGTATACATCTTTGGAGAATGAGCAAGCAATACTGGATATTCGATTTTTAAGTTCTGCTCATATTTTAAATTGGAGTTTAAAGTCAGTATTTTACCCAAATTTAAATCAAGCTGTCTTGGGATTTCTGTAGTCACTTTCATGGTTGGAGATATGGAGACAAAGATAATTGTGCGTCTATTTTAAGTCGAAACCTAAATAAGCCAAGGTGCCAAATTTTACAGAAATCCGTTTTTAGTGTAACGAACTTACAAACGAACACATTAGAAAATTATACAAGTGAAATAGTAAGACTTTGCATACTCAATTAATTATTTTAGTTTAATGCAAACTAGTAAAGTACCCTATATGAGAGCCGACTACTTTGGCACAAAAAAATTCCCAAATTTATAAAAATTAAAATAACATGTGCGACGCACGTTTCCGAACCCCATGTGAATCGGGTTCCATTTTCAAGAATTAAAAATCCTCTACCTGATAAAAATAATAAAAATATTCCCCCTTTTTTTATCGGGAGTCGTCGTTCATGAGAGAAGGCGTAATCATTTGCTGGGATCTTATATATACAAAATATCCCTGGTGGTCGGTAATTCAAACACAACGGAAACAGCTGTCAGCTTATAGAACGTCCGACGCTTCTAAACTTCTGAGTCCCCTAATTATAATAGTCATTCATAATCCATATTCCAAGACATTTTGGTGGAGAGATCCTGATTATAACTACCTCTAGTTCTGCTCATTCCTGCTCCCGATAAAAAAAGGGGGAAATATTTTTATTATTTTTATCAAGGTAGGGGATTTTTAATGCTTGAAAATGGAACCCGATTCATAGGGGTTCGGAAACGTGCGTCGCACATGTTATTTTAATTTTTTAAATTTGGAAATTTTTTGTGCCAAAGTAGTCGGGTCTTATATAGTATTGTAAAAGGAACGTTAAACATTTTCAATTAATAGTAAAATACCCGTTCTTCGATGGGGTTAATAAATACACATTTTTTAATATTTTGTTTAAAAGAGTTAACCTGATGTGGAGAGGGGAGAAATTGTAATTGAGATCTCTTCGAACCTTTTCCATTTAATAAAAAGGATTATTTAATGTTGGATTCATATTTTGTAAACTAAAAACCCGCAGATTTCAAAATTCATCGAGAAGACAAAAGAACTCGATGAATCTTCCCACCTTTTTCTGCCCTTCTCCATCCTTAGGGAAACAAAATTGACAAAAACTCACCAAAACGTTCAACTCAATTCTGGAAAGGCACCTTCGATTAAATTTCAAGCTTCTACGTGCAATGGTTCCAATAGACACATAACTGGATTTTTGAAAACTTGCTAATCCCTTTTTCACCACTTAGGGGTTGTTTTTCCAGTAATTCGCTCTTAGTTGGCGTTCACGTCCTAAGAGGAAAAAAATCCCTAAATTCCAAGTTCCTAGTTCAGCTGTTTCGCCTGTGGGAAACATTTGACATGTGAGTCAAACAGCGGAGTTTATATATAAAGACTATTTAGATTTTTTTAAGATTAATTTCACAGTGATTTTTGTTGTTGTTTTTTTTTTACTTTCCAGGGTATTAGTTTACTAAAAAAGAGAAATTACGATACAAAATAGCAAATACTGCAAAGAAACCCATGAATATCAGATACAGAACTTCCTAAAAAATAGGGTTAATAGAAATATTTAATTAAACATGTTTCGCAGAAAAGAGCAAATGTTTGATTGGAATTATTTTTAAAATACAGTACAGTATTCTGACGCGATATATAATAATACCATTGGTTTTAATGGTTTGTTGTTCAAGAAAGTTTATGTCATGAATGATTCCATAATTGTTTGTGTATATATAAATTTGTTAAGGAAGAATTGTATAAGAATTCGTGATTGTTGTAAGTTGTATGAATTTATTTGTTGAAAGAAGGATTACCCTCCGCTATCGCGCCCAATTGGTGCCGCTATTGCCGCGCAATAGCCGAAAACGCGATAGCCGAACTGAAAAACTTATGGTAATAATTCTTATTGGTTCCCAGACCTCAAATTTTACTCCTAATTTAACCTATTTTGCCCTCTTTTTATTAAATTACTTTAATTACAAACCAATGGTGGAAATTAAAATATAAAAAAATCACAGTTATACTGTATAAATAATAAAAACACAACATAATAGCCCGTTTTATTTACCTTTTTGGGGACGATGAGGGGCTTGGGTGGGTTGAAGGGGTTCCGAGGCTGGTGTGGAGTCTTACTGGCCACCCCTTCGACGGCTGAGCCTCGGTGCGACGGCGTAGGAAGTCTGTTATCTGGCGTTGCTGGAGGGAGTTGATGTGGACGTGATACTGTTCGTTGTAATCTTCCAGTGCTTTCATAAAGGAACACCTTGCCTCACTATTGATGGTAACATCTTGTTCAAGGAGGTGGCGCATCCTGACACCCAAGTCAATGAGTTCCTTGATGTTAGCCATGCTGAGTCCCTCACAGTCTATTAGTTTCACTATTTCAAGTTTCTGAGCGTAAGTCAAGTTCTTCCGCTTCTTTATTTCCCTTCCCGGGTTAGCCGCATTACGTTCAGCAATGGTAGGAGGACTGGGGGGGGGGGGATACTGGCCATTATTGTACACAAAAAATGGTGAAGGCTATCACTGGCTTACACTGAGACGCGCACTGAATGTGAAAATTGGCGGCAAACAAAGAATGGTACTGTAAACATTTCTTTGGCCAATCAGGGCTCAGATAGCCCGTGACTTCGTAACCAACATGGCGGCCACTCCTGTGACTTTGGCCAATCAGCACTCAGATCACCCGTGATGTCCTGACCAATCACTGAATGAATCTACTCAGTTGCATTTGATGTTTGAAATTTGCAAATATTTGAATTTTTTCGACCAACCAGGGTGCGGTATAGCAGTCATTTAGGGCGCGATAAAGGTATTTGGGCAGCTTTTTAAGTATGCGCGATAGTAATAAAACGCTATAGCGGAAGGCGCGATACCGGAGGGTTAGGTGTATATAAATTTTTTAAGGAAGAATTGTATAAGAATTCGTGATTGTTATAAGTTGTATGAATTTATTTGTTGAAAGAAGGATTGTATGAGATTTAATGGTTTTGTTGTTCAAGAAAGTTTGTGTCATGAATGATTCCATGATTGTTTATGCTTTGAATTCTGTTTTTAAGTGTAGAGGTAAATTTTAAGTTTTCTATACACTTTCTGTAGTTTTTTCCTGAAGAAGACTTCTGCTAAAGAAGTAGAAATATTGATTAAAGATGTTTTAAGTGGAAGAAGGAGTTATTATGAGTTATTTGTATTTATATAATAATATCCCTTTTTTTTTCAAGTTAAATGAACTGTATTTGTAATAAGGGAGAATCTAAATGGAACGCGTTTTGGGATAAAATGAGAAATCACAACTACATCTTCATTTTCATAGCTGAAGTATTTATTTAAGTATTCATTTACGAAATATTTATTTACATAAACGGAAAATTCATTTAATGTTTCATTCTTTTTCTTTTTCGCTAGATTTTATCTCACTTTAATTTAACATTTATCTTTAGATTAGTATAGAGTAGGATTCTAAGAAAGGATATTAGGAGTTTTTATAAATAGAACAGGAATACGAATTCATCATAATTTAATCATTACAACTTAATATACTATTTAGAATTGGAATTACTAATTTAAGTTTTGGTTTCGCCGTGGTTCAGGTTATTTAGTTCAAATTACCTTGTTCCTCACTGTGCGATACCTGTGCAATAAAAAGAACGAAGTGGGAATTTTCGAGAAAGAAAAATAAAGAGAAAGCAAGAAAAATAGTAAGTCTTGAAAAAAAAAAAAAGGTCTCATTACATCGAAATATTCACAAATAACATGTACTTTTAAGTTGTGACGAGTCGATAAAGGAAAGTTTGACTTCTGTACAACAAGACTCGCTCGTAATATAAAACCCATATTTTTGCTTTTAAATTAGGATAAGTATTTTTGACTTATTTCTAGATTACTTCTCCTAATTGCTCACAAATTGAAATATCTCAATTTACTGTATTTCTGTAAGATGTTGTTTTGAAATTCACAAAAAAGAAATTCTGATAACTAAATTATATTAATTTAATAATTATTAATAATTATTAATATTCGAATTGACGTTAGGGTCTTCACTTTTTTTTCTAAACACTGATGGGCAATAATATTTACAACAGTCTTATAAATTAATATTCAAATCTATAAATCTATATGTCTAAATTCACCTGAATAAGAAGAATTAAATTTTCGAATTTTGAAGTCATTTTCTTAATACAGAAGTAACTGAATTTATTCACTTTCAATAAATTTTAATTTCTTTACTATCAAACTTCATTAAAAGAATTAGAAAGATGCAGTAGTAGCGTCAGTGGATTTTTGAAAGTAGATTTTTTCATTAAGACTTGTAGCTTATACTTAAATTCAGAAATTATGAATTTTAAATTTCTCTTTTCAATTCTGTGGGAGTAATGACCGAATTATTTTTTTTTTTCGGGATCAGCTAAAGAGCCTTGCCATCTTGATTCTTCAAAGTTAAATCCATTAAATTTTTAATTTTGTTTATTTAGGAATAATATCCCTTTTAAGAAGAAAAAGCTTGCTCCCTTTTAAATTCAAACTAATTTTTTCCCTTTTCTTGATTTTAGTGTGAACTTAGAAGCATGCAGGCACTACAACAGTTAATTCTAATTTCCGAAATCTTCCTACTGCTCAGATCTGCTCATGGCAGACCGCAAACAGGCCAATAACAGCTCAGATACAGAAACGATGACCTTCCACAATAAGCATTTCCACAATCTGAACAAGAATTACAACCTGCACAAGAATTACCACAACCTACAGGTATTCAGCAGGAAGTCTTTGCACTATTAACTGAAACCATTCTGATTTTTTTTTTAATTTCATACACATCTATAATATATTTTCCAGTCATTAATAGATGCTCATTGCTTATCAAAGATACAAACGATATTTCAGAACAGATAATTGAGATGAAAGGGGATTGATACAAAGTTTGTTGGTTTAGGGCAGTGTTTCTCAACCTTTTAGTACTTGCGACCTAATTTTCAATCACAATACTCATCGCGCCCCCCCCCCCCTAAAAAATTTTTTTTCTAAACTGAAAAGAAGGACGCAAATAAATTGAATCTGTTCAACCAGAAAAAAAAAAAAAACGTCCAAACCTATCTGTTCAACCAAAAAAAAAACCTCAAAACCTATCTGTTCAACCAAAAAAACAAAAACAAAAACAAAAACCCTCCAAACCTAGTTTTTTAATAAGATTTTTTCTCGATATACTCGCCCCCCCCCCCTTTAGTTTTATCACGCCCCCCTAGGGGGGTGCGCCCCACTGGTTGAGAATCGCTTGTTCAGGGTTATTATTTGGATTACCTACGTAGTGTTTGCGAATAGCACTACAGAGATGCTTATTTATAAAAGAATCTGAATTAATAAACCACTTTTTTCCCACCGTAAATTATACATTTTTATTTTTTTATTTTTTTTTTCTCGTTTAGTTTGTTTGTTTGTTATTGTTTTTTTATATGTATATTAGGTCCACCCACGTCATATCCGTTTTTTCAGCAGCCACACCCTTGGCCAGTCCTCATCTCATATCCGGTGACGTCAGACGTGATTAACGTAGCAGCCTCCACACCATTGATTTATCTGTCCTCATTGGTTCACAGCTATTTTTATGTTAATTCTTTAAGCCAATTTGTATTTAAGAGCATGTACATTTATTTTTTAGTTAGTTGAGAAAGCTCTGTTAGAGGAGTGAAACCGGTCCTTTATACATTTTTTAATGTGTAATTAATATTTTTAAACTAATTTGTGTGTCGGCGTCTTCTTTTTATTTTACTAATATTCGAGAAAGGCACTATAATTTGAGGAAGGGACAGACAATTACGATTTGGCGCAATTGTTTTACACTAGATTTATTTGAGATAATTTATTGAACCACTCCGGAAAGGCGAATTGAGAAAAGGCGTTGCATCGTGGTGCCCCTCATGTTAAATGTCTGAAACAACCCAATTTGGTGTTCTCATGAAAATTATGTCACACAGCGGGATTGGAATTAATGATTTATCCAGCATTTAGAAGAAAACATTTAAAAAAAAAATTCCTAATATAAAGATACAAATATTTCATTTGTAAGATTAAAACGGCATGGCTACTTTGAATTTCTGAAAAGCAATTGAAACTGGTCACTTCCTTTTAACCTTTTAAGTATAATGTAATGTAATGTAATGTGGTGAGCGTGGGTGGCTTGACAGCCAAGCACCGCGACCTGAAAGATCTGTTGTGCTATCCTACGGAAATAAGGACAGACGGAGAGAAAGACTGAGAAAGGATAGTGTGAGAAATGCAGGGGAAACAGGAGAACCCCGGGAAAACCTGCCCAGCCTAGTATAAACACAAACATTTCTAATAATGTTTGTGTTTATACTAGAAATGTTTAATTATACATGGTCTTCCTGAAATGTGCTGCCAAACCTAAAGATGTTTTGCATACAAAACAACGAATAAATGTTATATAAACATGGTTCTGGAAATGCTTTATTTCCAAGATATGAATGAATATGCAACAATACAGAGGGGTTGGCCATACAGTCGCTCAGTTTCGCAGAAAGTGCTCGAAATGTCCTCCATCGGCTGCAATGCACGCAACACAATATCGTTCCATCGACTGCCGAACACAGTCGAAGATGCCCATCCACTATGCGATCATGCAGTGCGTGGGCGTCAGGAACCAGTGTGGTGTACACTAATGCTTCAAGATAACCCCATACGAAAAAGTCCAGAGGGTTTAAATCAGGGGAACGAGCAGGCTATGCTGTTGGTCCTCCTCTTCCAAACTAACGGTCATAGTTAGTTGGATGGTTCAGAAGTCGTCGGACTGTACGTCTGGAATGCATTCAACCAGACTGCTCCACCTTTATTTGGGGGGGGGGGCCCTTTTTGGGGGGGGGGGGTAGGGGGGGGGGGTATTGAACATTACATGTCACAATTACAGAGGAGCAATTTAATGACTCTACGATACGATTTAAAGGCCAACACTCCTGTAACGTTTCATCGTTCATATCTTGGAAATAATGCATTTCCAGACCCATGTTTATATGACATTTATGCGTTGTTTTGCATGATTGAATACAACCTTTAAGTTTGGCAGCACATTTCAGATACACCCTATATATCTCCCGACGCACAAGTTAAATTTTATTCATTTAAAAGTTTAAAGTTTCGTACAATGAAAAACTCAGGCAGGTTAACATAAACATAAGCCAAAGTGATTTTAGAACACATTTTCTTTCTTTATCAGTTCAAAAAGGAAATAGTCGATCTGCTGCACATAATATTAAATTGGTCTCAAATCAACAAGATAAAATAAGAAAAAAAAGTTTTGCAAATGTGGCCTCTTACAAAGAAGCTCGAGTCCTTGGATCTGAAATTCGATTTCAAAAACGTCTACCTTTAAGATTTTTTTTCATAAAAATTAAAAAAACAGTTCATCAAGGCCTCGCTAAAAATATTAGTAAAATTAATTATACAGGATCCTAACAAATGTATTAAAGCATAAGAACCAAAAGTAAAATTTTAGTAGTTTTATGTTTTGAAAATGGAAATTTTTATAATAACAAATCTAAAGATTAGGCAAAATTGTTAAAACGTATGATGAATGAGAAAATAGTTACTAAAATTAGTTTTTTGCTTTGTATTCAAATTAATAAAATAAACCAATGATAAAAATTGAAATCATCAGAACTCAAATTTAACTTTTATAGATTATAACTTGAAATGAAGATAATGACAGACTGAACTAAAAATTAAAAATATATATATTTACACATTAAAAAGGACCGGGTTCGCTACATTATACAATGGTTGAGAAAGCTATTGTATAATGTAGCGAAACCGGTCCTTTCTAATGTTAAATATATATCTTTTTTAATTTTTAATTTTCAGTGTGTCATTGTCTTTATTTCAAAAAATTGACATCATTAATAAAATAAAAAAATATTTACACTGCATAACAAAAATTAAGCTTAAAAAAAGATTATTCATTGAAAATTAATTGTTATGCAAGTATATTAATATAAATGAAAAAGTTTCAGACTTGCTTTTAAAAAATCCGGAGTCAAATTGCATGATCAAAAAATTATTTAAAAAACTGAAATAAGAATTCCTGACAAGGAGGAATATGTAATAAGATGTATGATCTCCTCGACAGACGGCTTTGTGGTCATTAATACCATTCGTATGAAAGAACATTGTAAAAATCAGAACAGTTGATGGGAGCTCAGCAATACGTCTTCAAAGAATAAATAATGCTAGTTCACTCGGATTAAAGTCATGAGGATTGGCTGTCTAAATTCATTCAGTAGATTCCTTTCATCATGATTCTGATATTATATGAGAACCCTGTGATTACTGCATCATAAATGGAACAACATTTTGCTGAACCGTATCATCTCTATAATGGTTTCCAATTAAAAGTACTATCTCCAAAAATGTGGAGATCTTTGCAGCCACTGATAAATTTATTCTATTTGTACGCTCAATAGAATTCCATCTCAAACGTGATCGAATTCCTAATGTATAACAATTGATATCTTACATAACATTCTCCAATAAAATCCTTTTTAGAATCAAATTTCAGACTGAATCTCAACTCAACTGTGAAGCTCTACTCTGCTCTACATGGTTAGTGTCCCAAATTCCTTGTTCAGAAACCTTTCCAATGCTATGTTTTCCGAATTGGGGGACACATTTTGCTGAGCTCCTGACAAAGTTCAAACTACTAGAAGATATCGTTTGATTATGTTACAAAATTAATTAATTTTAATTTTTATGATATTAAAAAAATGAGCGATTTCACAGTGACAAATAGCTTACTTTTTCACAAATATACAGATGTCTCATCTGGAATTTCGAGATAACTGAACTGAACCTTTTAAAAATAGTTCCGAAAACTCTCGTTATGATTTTACTAAAAATGTTACAGTAATAAATAATTATTAATTCAAATAATTCAAATACCCCGTATATTAATTCAAATGTTGAATCGATTCTAATTATAGTTATTTAGATGGAATAGCTTCTTTAATCGATGATGATCTGGTCATAGAAAAATATTGTTAGAAGCTGAGCTATCGATTTCTTTGAAGCTCAGGAAATTGCTGTGTAAGGACGACATCTAGTGATGATAATTGTAAGCAAACTTATTTCATTCTCAGTATATAATATGATGAGTAACTTATTTTTATGCTCAGCCTTAAAGAACAGCGTATTAAAAAAGGAGAGTTAAAATTTAAAGTTCTTTAATTTTAGATCAGCTTTCCTTTCGCCTAAAATTAAGATGGAAAGAAGAAAAAGAAGAAGATGGAAGTTACAACCATCGTTAAGAATAATGACAATCATAACAGAAAATAATTTACTGAAATTGGGAAAAATAATATTGCTTCAACAATAACATTTAATCTCCGACTTTCAATAAACTGTGAATTTCCAAAATTAAGCTATGAATAAAATTCACCTTTAGAACTTATTTACATATTTACGGAAAAAAATTGCTGTTGAATTCAAATGAATAGCTCGGTTGATTAAAAATTAAAAAGCTTATTTAATTGCACAGTTGTTGAATCAGTAGCTCTGATATCAAACTATTCTAAATCAGAAGAAAATCAGCCTTGAAAATTTTTGCTTTATAAGAGTTGTGCTAAATGCTTTAATTTACTTAATTGTAAATTCAAAATAGCAAATTGTTTTTAAATTAATTTTATTTAATCGCAATTTTCTTTTTAGTATTATCATGAATACGATAGTCCAGACAAATATGAGTATTTTCTGTCAGTTTCCTGTGTCGGTTTCTGTCTTATTGAGATAGCTGTTTGGTGCATGTTATCAATTGTAATTTTTTTAATCAAAGGTCTTTTTCTTATTCATCCCTAAATTTCAATAAGAGATTAAATTACTTAAGTGAAATGAGTCAGTTAAGAGCATTTCATTGGTTTGTTTCAAATTGTGCAACAATTGTGGAATCTTTCCTATACATATGTTGCGTTCAAATAGTCAGATCGTTATCAGATAAATATTCTTCAGTTTTGAGCTTTCAGCTACACCATACTATATCTAGAAATTTCTTATTTTAAATCTGCCTAGTAACTTGTGGCGCAATTTCCGCAGACAGAAAAATCTGAAAAATTCAGAATTCGAACAAAACAATTCTATAATGAATTCTATGTGCGTTATTATCTCAAATTAATTCCATTTGATTCCATTAAAAAGAAGGCCTATCATTTAATGGAATTCTCGTCAGTGGATCTCATTCCATGATTGACCTCAGCAATGTAGTAAAGTTAGTTGTGTGGATCATAGAACCTCATTGTAGACGATACTCTTCGTCAGATTTGATCTATCTGAATGAATAAATTGATCTGCTGATGGCTTTAGGATTATCTTCAAATGAAGAAAACGGTAAATGCAACGTATAGCTGGCCAGGAGGGAAGGCAGACATTGGAAGGTAGACCCCAACTCGCCTAAGAGACACTTGTTGATTGTGGTGGCGAAGGCAATAAGAACAGACGGGATGGTTAACGGAAACGAATATAAACAATTTGCATGTCGTTTTATAGGCCAAACAGAAAGAACTCTTAAAGAAAGGCTACATGAACAATCGAATGTCATCAACCATTTATGGAACTCAAATCATGTCCTTGACCTGGACAATATCCTTATAATAAAGAAAGAAAAAATGAACGATTGTGTTTTGAATCGTATTTTACAATTAAATGCGACTCCTACAACCAATAATAACATAAAAAAAAATGTTGTATCTCAAATCATCATCCCAGAGCTGCATCTCCCGAACTCATGCCAAATGACTAAAATAATTTCCCTTTCCTCTGCCGTTTTCCTCCCTCTTTTATTTATTTTTATTAGAATTAGTATTATTATCCTTATCCTTCAATTTTAAATCATTTACCTTCGTATTCGTCTCTACTTATTATCATCATCATTCTTGTTTTTCTTCTTCTTTTTATTATTATTATTCGTTGTTATTATTATACTGTTATCGTTGTTATTATTGTTATTGTCATCATTATTATTATTAACATTATCCCGTCCTTATTATTTTCACTTGGTTATAAGTTGTTTTAAAAAAATTGTTTACTACTTTCCCTCTTATCCTGTTAGCATTCCCAGCTTTCAACCTGTTCCCTTTATTACATCTCATTACATAACCCTAACGCCTTAAGCTTATACATCCCCCTCCTCCCCCACTAAAGACCGAACGTCTAAATGAAGGTCAACTCCCAATATTTCTCCTCCCCCAATATAGCTCGAAATCTATCGTTAGCTCCGAAATATTTTCACCCCATGAAATAAATCAAATTCTCCCTCCCAAATTCGTATTGGTCTACTTACTCTACTTCTTTTAAAATTACTTACATTTCCAAATATATGTAAACTTTAACCAATCTGATGAAGGACAGTCAATATTCAAAACTGTTACTAATATATATTAATCTTAATATTACTACAGTGTACTACCTTCTTTTTTAGTATCGATATTAATCACATGTTAAATGAAGATCTTAAAATGAGAAAAAGAACCTGCTTTCTTTCAAAAGCGAAAGGAAAGGTTCAGTCGGATGGTTGAAGCTTCACTCTCAACTATCTCACATCTTTACTCAACTATCTTTCAGAGAAAACTGGCGTTCGATGCAGTTTGCATAAATGTTGAGAACTCTCAGGCGTGTTCTGTCGCGAAGATCCTTCGGACATAGGTGACGATTTGCTGTACAGCGGTGCTGAAAGTGGATGTAATTAATCTCTATAAAATGGACTTGACATTAATGAACTAATTGTTGTTGATTGTTGATTATATTGAAAATAGATTGTTAAAAATAATCGTAAGCAAATGATCGTATGTGTTTTTCATAAAGTAGGACTGCTAGATGATTATATTGCATCAGATTTTTGAATTTCAGTCTTCATCTTTCAAAGGGAACTTAATCACTTTATTTTATTTTGTTTTGTTTTTAATTATTATTAAAAACAATTTTTGTTCGGTTTTTGGTGGAGGTTTACAAACATATATTTTGAATTGCTCAATTCATTTTCTATTCCACAGGGCCCGTTGATGGGTTTCCGTTCGACAATGGAAGGCTGCACGCCTCCTCGAACAAAGCGTAGCCAGTAAGACATTAAACTTGATGTTATGTAATATCATGTGTCAGTATTACAGATCCAATTCATTAAATTGACTAAATATTTAATATTATTGATAATAACTAATCTATAATAACTTTACAGGAACTAAATCGTTTTGGAATATTTTTTTGGAAGAATAAATAACTTCAATGTAAAAAAAGATTTAAAATTGAATTTGTCATATCCTATTATAGTTATTTTAAAATTAAGTATTTATTTTTTTAAATAAAAGCATTTCAGCATTTTAAGTATAAAAGTATTAGTTGCTATAAAGATGACCGAAGAATAAGCAGTTGCGCCCCGCCTATAACTGCGATTCCTGTTTTGACCTCAAAGTAAGATGAAAGGCATCAAAACAAACAAAAACGTCTAAAGGAGCGACCTTCGATCTCTAATAGTTTGTACGCTGGACCCAAATGGACTTTTCAACTTTGGTCCTTTGTAACGTCCAGATGTGAACCATAATATTGCTGACCTATACCAAACTGTGGCCTGACAATCCCCAGTAGGTTCAAACCAGCAGTGTTCAATTCGTTTTCGGCCCTTAAATCCGGAACCAACTAGGTTTTGGGTGCTGTACATGTGTTTAGTCAAGATCTATATATGTAACAGAAATAAGGAAAATTGATTCGTGAGTTCTTCTGGAAATGTCCATGTGAAAAACTGGTTTTTTTTTTTTCTGGAAAAATCTACTTTATCCTGGGTTAAAGAAAGAAAACATACACGACGCTTTAATACACTGAAAGATTAATGAACATATTATTAGGTAAGGGGATTAATCCCCCAGTGTCGGTGTCCAGACAAATGAAGCATCGTTTAAAGCTTATTTAAAGTGCATTCAAATGCAAGTAGTTTCATATCAAAATCAATTCCGATAAACGCTCAAGTCAATTTTCCTGATTTTTGACACATATATAGATCTCGACTAGTCACATGTAAGCACCCAAAATCTAGTTCGTCCGGACCTATAACTTGGACTTATGGGCCCAAAATGAATTGACCACTGCTGGTTTGGACTTACTGGAGATTGTCAGATCACAGTTTGATATAGTCAGCAATGGGCGTTGAGACTGTGTCGCCTTCAATCACCTTGTGGGCGTTGCAAACGACCAAAGTTGAAAAGTCCATTTGGTCACCTTAATCTTATTTTGAGAGTTTTGCATCTTCATCTTATTTTGAGAAATTGCAGATAGGGGCAGAGTGCCTGTTTATCCTTCTGTCTTCTTACAGCTACTAAAAGATTTAGATTGATTTTCATCTATTAATCAGAAAATTCTTAAGGTTTTAAAATCTTAATCAGTAGTGTCACTTAAATATAACAAAAACAACGATAGGCTCAAACCCTCATAAAAAAATGATTAGTATTCGAAAAGAATGAGAGAAACTCATGCAAACTATAATAACTGTTCTCTAAATAAAATTTCATATTCTTGCATATCCATTCTCATTCGAATTTGAACCACATTCTTCATTTACGTAAACTCAGATCCTCAATCTCTTTATTCTTTCATTCATTATCCATGACACGCTTATCATCCATTTCACACCAACCTCCTGACTTATATTGAGAACTTATTAGTCGATTTTAAGTGATGTCCCAGCAAACGACCATCTCAGACGTTGTATCAATGGAGGTGCCGCCAAGGTGCTTTGTAAACAATGGAAATTGATACACTGATGGCTTTTGAATGTTTTAATAAGTTTCTATTTAATAAAGAAAGTTTACAAATGCAAATATTAATTTTTGAAAGTTCTGTTTAATTAATTCATATAAAACAATGCATTAATTTATTTTTATGTCTATATGTTCTACTATCAATAAAAAAGGGAAAAAGGCAAAGAGAAAAGTAAAATTCGCCAAGTTGAGTTGATGTGGCTCATTTAACTAGCCAATCTAACGCAAGATAGACTTAAGCCCTGCGAACACCACGCAATATTCCTGCAACTTAGTTGCGTGATTTTGACGTCACGAGTTGATATAAACCTTTGTCAAGCGCGAACACGATGCAACACGGATATGCAACTCGAAAATGCAACCTACCCATGACAACGCAGATTTCAAATACGTCACCTGTGGCGTCAAGCAAAATTCGGTTATGTCGTTTCAAACATAATATAAGAGTGAATGATTTGCAACATATGATAAATATTTTTTTTAAATTATTAGCCGCTATGGAATTTAATTTCATGTTGTTATTTCGAATCAAAAGTAACGAATGACCAACAGCCAATAAGAAACCATGCTCCCCTGGAAACAATGACGGCATAACTTTTGCATTCTATGTCAGCAGCCTTCGCGTTTGCCAAACCCGCTGTGGAAAATCCAAAAAAATCGAGGTTTTTCAACCTCTCTGATAAATTCTGCCGCATACAATTACTGCATTTCAGTATAAACTTTATTTCTGCATGAAAGAAACTCGCAATACTCTGATATTAATTGAGTATGAGCCTGTCTTCAAAACGAATCGAGCGATAAAATTTTCGACGCCATTTTTTCCATGGGCGTGGTTTCACAACTGACGTGTTCCAATGCTGCCCTGTGATTGGGGAATTCGATGCAATTTTTCGAGTTGCAGCTGTCGATGCAACTCGACTCTCGTGACAGAAGTTGCAAAGAAATTGCAACTCGTGACGTCAAAATCACTCGTGACGTCAAAATTGCGCAACTAAGTTGCAGGAATGTTGCGTAGTGTTCGCAGGGCTTTACAATATCCCATGCATCGCATCCCTTCTAAAAAAAAAAAATTCAGAGACAAAATTTCTATTTCTGTAGTGATAATGCCAATTTATCCTTCCTTCGTTAGCGGCATCTCACAGAAATTTTAAATAATTTGGAAATTCAAGTAAAACGCAATATTAATGGACTAAGCTCTTTTTAATTTAAGCATTTATACAAAATTCATAGTTTTACAAGAAGAAATTTAAAAGACCACAATTCATAGCTGATTAATAGTTAATAATTAAATTAATAAACTGTGTGATTTATATTTAAGAAGAAGCCATGATGCATAAACGTCAGTATTCCGAGTAGATGTATATTTAATATACAGTCATTTACATATATTTATTTTAACTGCTCAAACGCTTTTCACTCATTTTGCTCCATATTGAAGTTTAACTTGCAGTCATAGGATAGTGTGAGAACGATCTTATAAACATACATTTTTTTTGCATCGTTTCTTAATAATACATTGAAATAAAATTAGAGAGACATATATTTTTATTTAAAAAAAAGTATTAAAAAAGTTCACATATTTCACGGGAGCCGGTTTTCAAGCCTTTACACAAGGCTTTTCATCAGCCTGAATAAAATGTATTTTGATCACAACAAGTGTATATACAGATTTTTGAGAAATAGCCAATCTTGACAGTTTTATTTTGAATTTTGGAAAACCGTTGGATGATAGTGAGGTCAGCCGACCTTCCATGTCGTAATTGGGCTGTCATCGAGATTGGGGTTGGGGTGGATGGTGGTGCCGTCCGACGGTCTCAACTTTAACTGTAATGACATAATTGGTTTTGTCATAGATGAAACCGGTGTGATGGGTGATACAAGACCTTCTTGAAGGTCTTGGGTGATAGTCGCATCGCGCGACGGTCTAAACGGTAACTGCACTGGCGTAATTGGTTTTTCATGATCCTTAATGATATTGTCGTAATTTGGCATTGGAATGGGATTATATTGGAGAAAGGAATTTGTAGGAGTTACGAGGTGTTCATAGATGAAATCTTCTTTTGTATGACCTTTTTGGTTTGAGTTGCCCGAGTTTGAATCTGGAATTAATCTGGAAAAATAAATTTTGATGTTTTTATGCAGGCGGTCCGTAAGTACGTTAGGTATTCGGCAGTTTTCCACTTCGCAAGTTTGGATATCGGATATCAAGCCCAAACTGTTCTATATTCAGAATCCTTTGATCTGGCTCAGCAATCGATGGGACTTTTTCATCCTCAAATCCCACTGGGATCCTACTTTTTCTCTTCCTGATTTCATGAAAGGATGCAAACAGGCACTGTGCACAAATTTTGATGTTATTATTGGGAAGTTTCAGGTTATATGGATGAAGGAATGAGATGCGATAAGATTCGATCATTTCTCTGATTGTTTTGTTCTGGTGTCTTCCCAGAAATTTTGTGCTTTCAAATTCTGCGTATGATTTATTTCTTTAATGTGATGACATGTGAAGGAACTTTCAATATTGTTATTTTTTGATTTAATTGTGTTGATATAATCTAATCTTTAATTTTTGTCCACTGTTCCTATGTAAAAGCTGGAGCTGTGTTTACAAGGAACAAGATAAACACAACTGCATTTGTCTATTGTTTTTTGATTATTCGGTTTTGGGAAATGTAGATTGTTTAGGCTGTCACATATTTTTATATCAGTACTAGCTGCACCCGGCATGCGTCGCAATGCCACTCAAAGAAAGAAAGGGCTCGTGAGAAGGGGCCGTAAATATAAGGTCCCAGTGTCGATCGGGGGTGGGACACTTAGGCCCTTGTGTCGCATCCCCCCACCCAAATGGCAGGTGTCCCTGCCTCCCATAGGAAAGCGAATTTTTCCTTATTTGCAATTGACTTGGGGGGGCCCGAGAAGGGGCCCTAAATATAAGGTCCCGGTGTCAATCGGGGGTGGGACACTTAGGCCCATGTGTCGCCATCCCCCCACCCAAGTGGGGTGTCCCTGTCCCCCATAGGAGAGCGAATTTTTCCTTATTTGCATTTGCATTTGGGGGGGGGGGGCCGAGAGAGGGCCCTAAATATAAGGTCCCGGTGTTGGTCGGGGGGGGGGGACACTTAGGCCCTTGTATCGCATCCCCCCCACCCAAGTGTGGTGTCCCTGCCCCCATAGGATAGTGAAGTTTTCCCTTTTTGCAATTGACTTAGGGGGGGGGGCCGAGAAAGGGCCCTAAATATAAGGTCCCGATGTCGATCGAGGGTGGGACACTTAGGCCCTTGTGTCGCATCCCCCCACCCAAATGTGGTGTCCCTGCCTCCCATAGGAAAACGAATTTTTCCTTATTTGCAAATGACCTGGGGGGCCCGAGAAGGGGCCCTAAATATAAGGTCCCGGTGTCGGTCGGGGGGGTGGGACACTTCAGCCTTTGTGTTGGCTTCCTCCCACCCAAAATGGTGTCCCTGCCCCCCATAGGAGAGTGAATTTTTCACTTTACACAATATTTGTATATTTCTTATTTTCACCACCAGGTGGATATTGGGTTTTTCAGGGCTTTTACCCCTTTTCAACCCCTTTGGGGGGGGGAGGTCCGGGTTCTAAGGTAGCCTATCTTTTCCGCAGTGTCCTAAAGAGTAATTCTGCAAAGTTTGGTCCAGATAGGTCAAAGGGCCTAGGAGTGTATAAAGGACAAAGAAACAAAGAAACAAAGAAAGAAAGAAAGATACATTCATTTTTATATATATATAGATTATTGAATATTTTTTGTAGTTGTCTATGTATGGTAGGATAAAATGGATATGATGCATGAATGTATTGCTGCATGTTGTTTTTGATATTAGGGTTTAATATTTTATTAAGATTGGTCTTGATGCTAACCTTATATAATTATGTAATTATCATTGACACACGTAAAATATCTGTTACATATCATCGTTTACTATAAATACATTTCATTCAGTGTATGCAGCTATAAGGAACGATGATTTCTAAGCAGCCTTCATTCTCATTTCTAGTTCACAATTCAATTTCTCAATGAAATACACTTTTTAAGAACAAGCATTAATGCATGTGTTTGTTGCAGGTTGCGTAAGATCGGGAGAATGGGCAAGATCTGGAAATTCTATGAATCTTGAGATAAACGGCTAGGAAAGTTTTATGAATAAATTTCTGCACGCCAGGCTGTACGACAGATAAGCTTCTGTTCCAAGAGAAGGTCGTAATTCTCGTATGTTAAGGTTCGTGGCGGTCCCGTGGACCTTTTACACTGTGTCTCATTTTTTGAATAACGTGAAGAATCATATTTCTGATTCGGAAATCATTTGGAGCGTGTTTTCGAAACTTATGCTGAAACCGCTCCTTCATATAAGCAAGGCTGCGTCCGTCTTCTCTTATTAGATCGTAAGAAAATTGTAAGATTTGATCAAAAATACCTTTTCTTCTGTCGTCAGAACTGTTAGTCTCGACTAATTCAAAACCTAATATCAGTTACTATACAGTCTATATTGAAATAGACCTTGACGTTCCTACACGCCGTATTATCACATGGGATTGTGAAATGTTTCACTACTATTTGTTTTGCCAAGTACGGTAGCATCTTGGTATCTTCTTTCACAAAAGTCTTTCTCATTCAAGGATCCACATATCCAGAAAATCGATATAATCAGGCTGAGATTAGACATCGCTGTCGTCAATCTTTTCCAATATGAAACCATTAAGACCTGACATAATCTTTAAGAAACATAACTTCTCACATATAACATTTAAATCTTAGCGGAATTATTACTATTGCCAAAAGAGACAGACTGAATGATAAACAACAATGGATGAGACCAAGCGTTTACTTGATGACATCTTGAAGTGTTTACTTGAACGGCCGTTTCACGCTTTATTGGCCATCATCAGTTGAGAGTAGTCATCAAATTTTTGAATTCAAGAATTTTTTTTTCTGTTTTATCTTTAGTGTTTATTTATTTTAATTTTATTTGGGAAATGCCATTTCTTTTTTACCACAAATTGAATGATGTTCAAATTCTGGGAAATATTTGAATATTTCATACCAGCAAAATAAAATGATAGATAAAAAAGCTGTACGAGTGTGTACTTAATATATTTTTATTGACCTTGTACATCGAGTATTTAACTTTGAATGCAGCAATAAAGCAATGCATTCATTCATTATAGAAAAGGAAAAAGCGTAAATCAAATAAGAAAATCGATCAATCCAGCCAAACAAAAGCCATCAAAAAATTCTTATTCGTCTCATATATCATATTAAATCCGCCCGTATTCAAAATGTTTTGGAATCACCAGTTGGAACTACGAAAAATCGATACAATATACATTTATTAATAAAGAAGACAGAGTGAATTCAATTTTATGGAGCTTACTTATTGGTTTTCGATAAAAATAATTTCAATATTCTCTATCTTCAGACAATTCTTACGATATTTAAAAAATGACTAGATTTAATATTATTATTTTTAACAATAAGTTTTCACTGCAATTGTTTATGAGTTTCATGAGCTAATAAAAATGAGCTTTTAAATACTTTATTAGAATGCAATATTTAATTAGAATATAATAAAAAAAGAAAGGAAAAATAATGCAAAACACATTTGCCCTAACTGATATGAGCATATCAAAAGAAAGATCGAGTGGGAAAGTTTTCTTTCTTTAATAGTTTTTCCTATTCGATGTTTCTTTTAATATCGTCTTGTCATTTAGTGCAAATATGTCTTGCATTCTTTTTGAGGAGACAAAAAGGTCCCCTTCTTCCAATCCAACGGTCAGGATAACGTTGGTTCAGAAGTCGTCGGGCTGTATCGTTTCATCGTTCATTTCTTGGAAATAACGCATTTCTAGACCGATGTTTATATGGCATTTCTTCGTTGTTTTGTATGATTGAATACAACCTTTGAGTTTGGCAGCAGATACACCCTAAATAAACAGGAGGGAGCGTTCCATGTATCCCAAAATAAATTGTTTTTATTCAATTAAATCATGTTATTATAAGTTTTTATGATTAAAATTAATTTAAAATATTTATGTACTTTCATAGGCCTATGAAATTAACGTAGAATAATAACTTAATTATTACATGCATACAGAGGAATAACTCACCACCTTCCATTCGACCAATCTTCCAAAGATATGGCATTGGATGGTTTTTTTCACATTGGGAGTTGCATTAGTAGATTTCTTTTTACCAGACATGGCTGCGCTTATTTTTAAAAGCTTTTATCACTAATAATTGTAATAGTGCAAAGCATTCACCAGGCAATCAACGAGGAAATGACTGAGCGAAATATGAGACGAGGGGAGGAGCCACGTGGGAGGAGCCTAAAGTACAGATGTTAAAGTTCACTTTATTCAACCTATGGCTGCATTTTCGCTCAAGAAAATTAAATTTACGTTTCCGTATTTTTATTTATTTTAAAATGTATTTTTCCTCACTTTCGCCTAAACTCTAAACCGGTAAATCTGAATCGTTGTAAATTGAACCGTCGTAAAACGAGGGCTACCTGTACATCAAAATAGTTATTAACAATTTTTTTTTTTTTTTTTGGCAAAAGACGATTTACATACAACTATAAATTAAGATATACCAAATAAACTTCAACATCTTCAACAGTAGATTCCAATATTTCGTTTTATTTCTAAAACTTTCTCAAGATTCCGAAGAATATAGAACGAGCCAAAATAAAATAAAAAGTATAAAAATAAGCAGAAAGAGAAATCTTTCTTTACTAAAAGAATGAAATAAACAATAATGAAAGTATATCACAAAAAACAATCAAAAATATATTATAAAATGTAATAATAATAACATAATCGGTGGCTAACAAATAATTATGTGAAATTGAAAAATTCTTTCAATCTCATATTGTTCATCAAAGATTTTCTGTACATAGATAATGACATCTCGTTCAAGAACACGTACATGCTTTTAAAAACAAGAATAAGAACATATCTGATTGGGCCGACCATTGTTTGCTAAACGGACACAATCCAGATACACTTATAAAGATTGTTTATAACATCCAAGACGAACAAAAAAGATTTATTTTAGAATCTTGCCTGATCAATTATTGCAATTGTTTCAACAAGAACAAAGCTTTAAAAGTGAACGAGTGTTATTATTATTATATCTTTATAATGTATTATATTTTTTGATTGTTTTTTTATGATATACTTTCATTATTGTTTATTTCATTCTTTTAGTAGAGAAAGATTTCTCTTTCTGCTTATTTTATACTTTTTATTTTATTTTGGCTCGTTCTATATTCTTCTGAACCTTGAGAAAGTTTTAGAAATAAAACGAAATATTGGAATCTACTGTTGAAGATGTTGAAGCTTATTTGGTATATCTTATTTATTGAAGATGACGTTTAACAAGATACGATTTTGAACAACTATAAATTATTATGAAATGAAAAGATTATCAATTTTCTAGAATATTTAAACTATGAATTAACCAATTAATTAAAAAAAGTCTTTTAGTTGTGTAATTTTTGAAAGATTATTAATTTTATTTAAGCCAATCTTGTTGATTATATTTTATAATATATGTACATTGAATGATTTTAACCATAATTATTCTTAATTAAAGGAAATTTTAAAATTAATTTTTTTATGATTCTTAATTTATAATTTGTATTATTAATTTGTTCTCTTTAGTGTATCGTTTCATAATAATTATTTATTATTAGTTTATAATAAAATTGTTGTGTCGATTATATGTTATATTTCATAAGGTCATCAATATTTGGATTTTCATTATTCTTATTTCTTATATAAAATACGAGTTTCAATTTTGTTTTTGTAACTTATTAATATTTTTCAAATAGTGCATGTATGTTTTGGTCCAAACTGAAGTAGCATAATTTATAGTAAATCAAAAAATGCAAAGTATACCACTATTTTTATTTTAACGAGCAATATTTCTTTTATATGATAAAATATATAGGCTACTGCATTTAATTTCTTTAGTAAAAAACTTATATGCGTGTTCCAGGTAAAAGTATCGTTAATAATTAATCCCAGATATTTTACATTGTTTACTGCAACTATTTTATTACAATTCCAACATTTGTTAAAATTATTATGTAAACATTTATCATCATGAAAATTTTGTGGTTTGGTTTGAATTTGGTTTTTTGAGTGTATTAAGAGAAATTTAGTTTTCGCTGTATTTCGAAAAAGCTTATTTGTTTATATTTATTCGTTTTATTTTTCATCTGACAAAGGGGTCTGCAATTAAGACCCGCAACATGTCATGAAATACAATAAAATTTAACGTGCGTGTATATAGTTTAATGAAATAAAG